>CM040120.1:160981653-161511388 GCA_022559845.1 Amorphophallus konjac | reverse complement strand
GGTAATATTTCTTGAGATACAAACCGTTCCAGGGGTGAGCTAATTCCTCTCCTTCAGCATTAACCAGTTTATAAGCATTGCCAGGAAAAACCTCCTTTATAATGAACGGCCCTTCCCAATTTGGTTGGAGCTTTGAACGAGGGCCACCCGGCTTTACAAAAATTCTTTTGATTACCATCTCACCGACTTTAAATTTTCTCTCAATTACTTTCTTTTGATAAAAACGTGAGAGCCTGTTTTGATAAACGCGCGCATGCTCAGCGGCGACCAGACGCTTCTCGTCTAGGAGTTCCAATTGGGCAAGGAGTGAATCACGACGTTCATCAATAGAGAGTTCCTTATCCAATTGTACTCGCAGAGAGGGAATGAGAATCTCATAAGGGACTACCGCCTCCATTCCATAAGTAAGGGCGAAAGGGGTTTGCCCAGTGGGGGTACGAATGGAAGTGCGATAGGCCCAGAGAGCTTCAACTAGCTTGTCTGGCCAGTCTGAAAATTTATTAGCCTCACACGTCTTCTTAACAATTTTGATCAAAGTTTTATTAGTGGCCTCTGCTTGGCCATTGCCCTGCGGATAATAGGGAGAAGAATGATGCAATGCAATGTTATACCTGTTGCAGAGATCCTTGAGTTCTTGAGAGATAAATTGAGGTCCATTGTCGGTGATGATAGTGCTCGGGATGCCGAACCTCGTGATGATGTTCTTCATGATGAATTTGCAGACGGTTGATGCTTTAATCTCCACGTAAGCTTCCGCTTCCGCCCACTTGGTGAAGTACTCCGTTGCCGTGAGAATGAATGATTTTTGCTTGGTCAGGAGGTTCGAATCACCAAGAGGTCCAATGATATCAAAAGCCCACATGGAAAAAGGCCATGGGGAGGACGTAGGATGGAGTGAAGAAGCAGGAGAATGAATCTTGTCGGCGTGCAGTTGGCACTTAACACACCTTCGAACATAGATAGAGCAATCCTCTTCTAGAGTGGGCCAATAGAACCTAGCCTAAGATCTTCTTAGCTAGCATCTGGCTGTTCACATGACCACCACACACACCAGAATGCGCCTCTTCCACAACTTTCCAAGATTCATCATCATCGAGGCATCTCAATAAAACACCGGTGAGCCCTCTTCTGTAGAGCACACCTCCAACCAAAGTATAACGTTGAGCCACTCTTCTAATTGCTTTCTTTTCTTCTGACAGTGGCTTCCTCGGGATAGGACTGATCATTGCAATATCTGGCAATCTCATAATACCAAGGTTTCTCTTCGTCAGCCAACTCTTCTTCCCAATCTAACAACATGACCTCTTTGCCTTTAAGAGATTCCCTCCGCTTAACCTTCTCAAGCACCTTATCCCTAATATCGAGGAATGCACGATCCTTAATAGCTGGAGTGTCACGCTGATGAATTAGAGGAACATGAAAATCACGCTCAGGAGAGAAGACTAAAGCAGAGGCCAAAGAAGCAAGGGCGTCGGCTAGGATGTTCTGACTACGAGGACATGACGAAATCAATTTGGTGAAGAGTTTGGCATAAGCTGAAGCGAGTTCCTGGTAGGGTTTGAGCTTAGGATTGATAGTGCGGCACTTGACCAGCACCTGGCACAGAATGAGCTGACTATCACCACAATCCTCAAATGGGTGACACCATATCGATGAGCGGTTTGAAGACCGGCCAAAAGAGCCTCATACTCAGCTATATTGTTGGTGACGGGAAAAGTGAGCCGAGCAGCAAATGGGATGGTGACCCCTTCAGGTGTTAAAAGAACCATGCCGATCCCTCTTCCTTGAGAATTTAGAGCTCCATCAAAATGTAATGTCCACATAGGATCATGGGGTTGATTAATGGACATCAGTTCTTCATCTGGAAACTCCGAATTGACAGGATCAAAGCGGGGGAGAGGGTGGTGAGCAAGATGTTCGGTAATGGCGTAACCTTTGATAGCTTTCTGTTGAATGTAAGTGATGTCAAATTGAGAAGGAAAGCTTTGCCAGCGTGCTAATCGATCAGTGAGGACAGATTTTCAAGGAGGAATTTAATCGGATTCATGCGAGCAATGAGGTGAACCTCGTGAGCTAGAAATAGTGTTTTAATTTCTGAACTACCCAGACCAAAGCAGCACAAGTCTTCTCCATGGCTGAGTACCTCTGCTCACAGGGTTAGAAGTTTAGACAAGTAGTATGCTGCCCTCTCTTTACCTTCTTCATCCACTTGAGCTAAGACAGCACCTACGGAGTCATCCAGGACTGAAACATAGAGAATAAGTGGTTTGCCTGGAATTGGCGGCCTCAGGACAGGAGGATTGGCCAAATAATCCTTCAATCCGTCAAAGGCTGCCTGACATTTGTCATCCCAATTAAACTTGACTCCCGGCTTAGTAAGCTCGTAAAACGGCCTACATCTTTGTGAGTGCTGGGAGACGAAGCGGCGAATAAATTGCAACCTCCCGATTAATCCTCGAACTTCCTTCAAATTCTTGGGAGGAGGCATATCTCTAATGGCCTTCGCCTTGTTGGGATCAACTTCAATTCCCCTCTTGCTAACAATGAAACCAAGCAACTTCCCTGAAGAAACGCCAAATACGCACTTCTTGGGGTTCATTTTCAATTGATATTCTCGTGATCTCTGCAAGACCTTAGCTAGAACCCCAGGATGCTCAATCCTTGTCCTTGATTTCACAACCAGGTCATCCACATACACCTCAATATAAATATGAATCATGTCATGAAAAATTGCCATCATAGCCCTTTGATAAGTGGCTCCAGCATTCTTAAGTCCAAAGGGCATGACCACATAACAATATGTGCCCCATGGTGTAGTGAATGAAGTTTTCTCTTGATCTTCTTCAGCTAGGCGAATTTGATTGTATCCTGAAAAGCCATCCATAAAGAAAGAGTCTCAAATCCTGCCGTGTTATCAATCAATACATCGATATGAGGGAGGGGGAAGTCATCTTTAGGACACGCCCGGTTGAGGTCCCGAAATCTACGCAAATTCAAACTTTTCCATCTTTCTTCATAACCGGGACAATGTTAGCCACCCAATTGGGATAGAGGACGACTCTAACAAATCTAGCCTTATGGAGTTTATCGACCTCTTCTTTCATTTTCAAAGCCATGTTAGGGTGGAAACGCCTCAACCGTTGTTTTACCGGGACAGACCCTGGCTTAAGTGTAAGGCGGTGTTCAACGAGCGCAGGGTCTAAACCAGGCATATCTTCATAACTCCATGCGAACGTGTCCTTGTATTCTTGCAGACCAAAATGAGCGCCTCCTCTTCGGAGGGCGGTAAATTCTTACTTATGAGGACAATCCTAGGGTCTTCCTCGGTACCCAAATTAATTTCTTTGGTAGGCTCTTCTACAGAGGCTGACGGTTCGTCAAATCGTCTTATGCCACTAGCAAAAGCATCAGCCTCGTCCTCATATTCTTCATAACTTTCATCCCCCTCTTCAATAGGGTCTTCGTCATTCATAATTTCATAGACACCCAAACCCTCATAAGAACAACAGCATCCTCATATTCTAACTCTGGCAGGATGATTGGATCTCTATAAATTCAGGAGAGCTAAACAAGCCTGGCATCTGATAGCTAACTCCAACAGAAACCTATGGGGAATCTGCTTACCCTTGGACTTCTTATGTGAATCTACCCCTTGAATTTTAGCGTTAGCAGAAGAAGAGGAGGAGCAACTAGCTTGATCAGAAAAAGGAAGGGAAGGAGGTGAAAAAGTGGATACAGGAGGTAATACAGAGGAAGTCCCCTCACCAGAGGGGGAGAAAAGATTTAGCAATGAATCTTGAAGGAGCGGCCCCTGGGTCGGGACGCACTCAGAAGAAAAATAGGAGGTCTCCTCAACAGAAATGGAGGTTTGGAAAGTTGGAAATTTGGCGTTTTTTTTCATTTTTGTCTTTTTCTTCATTTTTATTTTCTGTTTTAAGAAGAAAGCAGTGTGCAGGGAGGATAGCAGGAGGAGTGGAAATTACCAGATCAGAGAAAGGTTGAATCAGTGATGGCCCGCGCGGGGGCGTGATGGAGAGTTTAGAAAATCGCTCGAGGAGCGAAGAAGGAATTGAGAGAGAAACTTGGATTGAATCTGGAGACAAGTTGATTATGATCGGAGGCGGTCTTGGCACGCGACCAAACCGATGAGAATATAGAGAAACAAGCACAGATGGATGCACAGAAGTGAGGGAGAAAAGGCCGGCCCACAGCCTATCCACGGAAAATCCTTCTTCAAAGGGGACATCTGGCTCCCCCGTATCTGTGTAGTCACTTAACATCTACCTTTTATCTGTGATTGCGGTAGGCATTTCAATCAGTTCTTGAATCAGCGGCGGCCATTCCGGATCTGTCAGCATGAACAGGCGGCTTAAAGAGAAAGTGATGTCATTCATGTCAAACCACCTGTACCAGTCACATTCTGGATCACCCATTTTTCTTCTTTTATCTGGCCTTAACAACTCCAGGGCTTTATAAGTGGCCAATGGGGCAATGTGCCGAGCAAACTGTCTGGCGTGCACATCCTGACAATCAAGCAATGATGTAATGATGGTAGTTGTAGACACGCCAAAATTGACGTTTTGTTGATCAAATCTCATGTTATTATGTAAACGCCCCAAGTGGACTTCAATATTCCTATAATATAAAGTTTTTCTCTTTTTGTGAGTTTTTCTGCATTTTTCTGCATTTTCGTGAAACACGACTTGACTAAGGGCGTTAATTTTAAAGTAACGACCTGTCATAAGGCGTTTTCAAATAAAGGACGACCGTTGGTGAGGGCGTCAATTCCTGGTATTATCCGTTAATTTCTGGAATTATCTATTTTCAAAATAAAAGGCATTTTGTGAGTAACGCCTTTCCTCAGGGCGTTTTTTGAAGAAACGCCGTTACCATAGGCGTGTTCCATTAATTTACAAACAGAGGAAGTTTTCATTTCCAAAATTAAACCCAGGAAGAAACGGCCTTTCATAGGTCGTGTTTTAAGAAACGTCCCTATCGCAGGTCGTCAATTCGTAAATAGACGCCCTGTCTTAAGACGTGTTTTACTCCAAAGTCCTTCTTTTTCCATCTTTCCCCCACAGTTCCCTGCTACCCTTGGACTCTTGCCCGATCTTAATCTTTCCTTGGATGCCTCATTACCCGTTCTTATCAATTCCCTTGTTTGATCACATCCGATTGAACATTATATAAAAGGTTCCTTGTCGAGCGTAAGAAGGGTTGAAAAGTTGAAAGGGTTGGAAAGGTTGCAGGGTGGTTGTTGATTATTATTATTGAGGTTGAACGCCTTGAAACCAGAAGGTCACGTCTGTGCACTTTATCCTACTGCATCTTGGTGTTTTCTGCATCCGATCGGGCTTCATCCTGGTGTCCTCTGCATCCGTTCAACGTCTTCACAGTTTCCCTCAACTCTCGTCAGGGAGAGCAGGGTTATATTGTGCTTAATTTATTTGAGTTCCATCTTCGTCATCATACTGTCAGTTTCTTATTGCATTAAGCATTATCATATCCCTTCCCTAGTTCTCTGCTAGGGGTTTATAAAACAAAAAAAAAGAGGTGCGCATGTTGGTGTCTTTTCATCATTTTAGATTAGCTTTGGATTGATACTATTGCACTTTGGCTGATCCCCCTCTCTTTTGCTTATTTTTTCATTGTCTTTTTTTACAAGGTAATCAATCAAGAAAACCCACTTCATCGGCCGGCCGATTGGAGTTGGAGGAGGAAATCCGCATTTATCCCGCATCCCACTCTTCACCAGGTACACGCGATCTCATTTTCTTCTTATTGAGGTAAACCCTCTGGCGATCACAACTCCCCTTTAGCACCTCGTGCTATATTCTTTATCATATCTTATACATGTTGTCATCATTGTTATTTATTTTTCACTCCCAAAAGTGAGGATTTTTAATCCGATCTACAAATTGGCGATCACGGTGGGACGTCCACTGTTTTCTTTATTGATTACCATCTCCATTGGCACCCTCGTGTGCCCTTTCCCTTTGACACCCTCGTGTGTCCTTTCCCCTTAGGCACCCTCGCGTGCCCTTTCCCCTCGGTACCCTCGGTACCCTTTCCCTTGTGCCCCTCGGGCACCCTCCATTGTGCACCCTGCACACTCCCCGGATCAGTCAATTGCTGCTTATTAACGCCTTCAACAAGGGCGTCTTTTGATTTAATGCCCCTCAAAGGGACGTGTTTTGATTAATTAACGCCCCCCTCCAGGGCGTGTGTTTATTGCATCTGCTTGCCTTCTCTTTGCTATTTTCTCGTCTGCTATTTAGCGCCCCTTACAGGGACGTGTTTCATTGATTAACGCCCATCTCCAGGGCGTCTGTTTCCATAACTGCTGTCTACTGCATCCTTATCATATTGCCTGTGAATTAACGCCGCTCTCTGAGGCGTTTCATTTATTATCAGCGCCTATCATCAGGGCGTTTTCTATGAGTTTTGACGCCCTTTACCGTAGGCGTCCTTTCTTTAGAACGCCTCACCTCAAGGCGTGATTTTCCTACCGTCTGTGAGCCCCTCACAGAATTTACGACAGCCACGCTGCCGTGTTTTAATTTGGTCACGACCTACCGCAGGGCGTGTCTTTCCTCTTGCTGTGAACACGACCTTTCCAAAGGCGTGTCTTTACTGTTCTTTTCACAGATTGGCTATTAATCATTGATGGACATTTGTTTTGATATTACATTGCTGCTTGGATTGTCTTGATTTGTTGGCTTGGTTGAGAGAGCTCCTCTCTCTCTATCATAGGATCCACACACCCTTCTTGGAATCGGGACGACCCTCCATTGAGCATTCCGTCTCTTTGGACCGGAAATCCCTTTTCCAAGACCTCCGTAAGTCCCCACACCCGTGGATTCCCTCACGGACGCCGAGCTGGTTGTACCCTCGAAGTACCTGGAGTTTAGAGAACCTATACGTTGTTAAAAGAGAGAAGAACTTAGTTGACCCGGAGGTTACACTCGGATCAAACTAGGTCTCATTTGGCAAAAGAGTGAACTTTTACAAATAATCCACCCTAATTCAAACATCAAACATTAAAATCTTGCGTTTCTTGCCAATCTTGTTTGCATAAACATAGTTGGGTGATTTGATTGCTTTGTTTGGATTGAATATTTTGTGATAGTTCCTTCATTAAACATCCTCTCTCTTAAGAATGAAACTCCGTTCAGGTAAAACCGTCAACATGTCAGGCAACGGGTACTCTTATGATGATGAGAATGAGAACATATTTGGTCAATATGAGGACCCTCTCCAGGATTCTGTTTATTATGAGGGGAACTACCTTCCTCCTCACCCCCATTACTCACAAGTCCATGTGGTCGATACCACCATCCATGAGGCGGACCCTTCGTCTCAAGTTCCATCTTCCAACACTTCGGGGAACCCTTCCCCATCCATCAACGTCACAGACTTGATCCAAGCTCTCTCCCAGTTGGATGACTCCCAGCGGCAAGCCATTCAGGCCGCTTTAAAGGGGAAATCCGTCCTTTCATCTTCCTCTAATCCCCCTCCGGCCGTGAGTGGCCATCAGATTGCTAATGACCAGGCGGTCTTGCATCCCCCTTCCTCTCGTCCACAAACGCCTATTGTGGCCATGCCGGCCCAGCAGGCGAGCTATTCAGCGGTTAGGCATCAATCCTCCCAACCTCCTCGGGTTCTACGAACGCCTATACCGCATTCTTTTGTTCAGAATCAGGCCCCAGTCGAGCCCGATACCAACACTCTCTTGCTTCAGAAGCTGGCCAGCATGGAGGAGCAGCTCAAGAAGGTTACGGCAACTAAGAATGCTCCGGAAATTTCTCTCCCTACGTTGCCAGTGTTCCATTTACCACCTTCTGAAATGCCGAATTTCGGCGATATAATGGAACAGGCAACCCATTCATTCATTTAAAGGATTTCCGATATGAGACTTCTTTCTGGCAAGACAATAAGGCCTCCCTGGCCTATTTATTCAGGAGATCTCTTGAGGGGCCAGCCCTCGAATGGTTCTATTCCCTGGAGCCAGCTGATGCTGGTGATTTTGATGTTATCCAAAGGAAATTCTTGCAAAAGTACAGAGACCGGGTAGGACCGTCCCTTTCTGTTACAGATCTGGTCGCTGAGAGAATGAAGCCCGAGGAAGACTTCATTGTATTTGCTGACAGGTGGCGGTCTATGGCCGAGAAATTGAAGGACACATTGTCGGAACAAGAGCAAGTAAAAATGGTCATTTCTAATGCAACTCCTCAATTTCGGCACATTTTGGCCATGAATCGGTTGACAACTATGGAAGAGCTCTATGAAAGAGCTCGTTATATACAAACACAAATGAAGGATTCGCCCATCATGGGCATGTTTGAGCCGAAGCCTCGGCTGTTTAAGAGGAATACAAATGTCAACAGCGGGCCCACAACTGAGGGCACTGTCACAAACGAGCAGGTTGGCGTAGTTGGCCACCCCCACCACCAGTCAAACCCACGACCTCCGCCACCTCCACAGCAAAACCCCCATTTTACCTCCGCTCCACAACGCCACTTCACACCCCAACCTTCTTTTGCTCCATCACCGAGCCAAGCGCCTCGCACCGACCCTCCAGCACCACCACAATACCATCAGGTCCCCCCACCTTCCAACTATGGCCAACAACAACGGAGACCACCGCTTGGCCCCAAGAGGGCCCATTATCCGCCACTCCCAGAGAGTCTCCCTGACATTTTTAATGCTTTGATGGCCGCCAACCTGCTCGTCCTACCAAAAGAAAGAACGGTGTGGCCCGACAATGTTGACACATCCCGTTACTGTGCATTTCACCGCGCCCCTGGTCACAACCTTGATCGTTGTTTCCATTTCAGAGATCATATTTATGATTTGAATGACCAGGGTGGCATTAATTGGGATGAAATGAGGCAAGTCATCGCCACCATGAAAGAGAGAAGGCCGCATCGGCAACAGCAAAATCAGCAACAACAGCAGCCAGCTCCGCAGCAAGTCCAGCCACAGCAAGCTCCAGCACCCCAGCAGGATATGGGGATTGTCCGTAATCCATTGCCGGAGCACGCTCCTAATCAACACGTGAACCCTGTCACGTCTCTCTACGAGGTGGAGAGAGGACAGGGATGGCACGAAGAAAACGCCTCTGTCGGGGCATTCCACCATGATCCAACCCAAAATCAAACTCCGCGCCTTTTGCGCGTTCCTCCTTCTCCTTCTAGTCTCCTATCGGGACGTTCTCTTTTACGCCCCGTCAACCCATCTACCACCACCATTTCCACGGCCTTGCCGGCTCGCTCTCTTCTTAACCGCTTACCACCACAGCAACCTACCATTCCACCTTCCACCACCAATCCTACATCCGCGCCCTCCAGGCCACTCCTACTTCGCTCACCGCCAGCACCCGCTACCCCCTCTACCACTCCTACACCGGCAAGAGTTCCTCCACCATCAGTACAACCACCTTTTGTGCCACGATCTCTCCTTATTCCACCACCTGCCAATACTCCTCGCATTCGGATATCCCTCTCTTCTCCCACGCCTCCTGCGAGGGCACCTTCTTCAAATACTCCCCCCATGCCTCCCGCGGGGGCATCTTTATTAAACACCACTACTACGCCTCCTACGGGGGCGCACCTTTCATTGAAGTCCCCTTTGGTATCCCCTAGCAAGATCTCTGTTACCAACATTCCTTCTTCTTCTTCCAACCCTCCTCCTAATATTGCCCCGACAGAGGCACGTCAAGGCGTAGCGCCGCTCCGTAGTGGACGGATGTTCCACCGTATTTTCCCACAGAGAGAGCTAGAGCCCGTGCAGGGGCCACAAGAGCAAGAACAGGAACAAGATTCAGTGCCGGGAACTCAGTATGATCTGTTAAAGCACTTGGATCGCACTCCAGCCAGAATCTCCATCCTTGAATTAATCAAGAGGTCCACCACTCATCAGCTGGCCCTGAAGGAATACCTGCAGAAGGTCATGGTCAATGAGGACCTTCCGGTTGAATAGATAATTACAGTCTTGACCCCTGCCAGCAGTCAGCCGGCAATCACATTCCATGAACATGAGTTAGCACCTCTACCGGCAAGAAAATATGCCCTATGTATCACGGTTGATATCAACAAGGTGGCCGTTACGCAGTGTTTGGTAGACACCGGTGCATCTATCAATGTGTTGCCTCTGAGCACTCTGAAGTTATGCGGTATCCCTGAGAGCCAGATTCGGCCATCTACCATTACTGTCACAGCATGTGACAATACAAAGAAACCCCCTCTGGGTATGATTACTCTCAAAGTCAGCTTGGGTCCAGCCACCATTACGGCAGATTTTCATATCCTGGATATGGACCCGACCTTTAATGGCATCCTGGGTCGCCCTTATATTCAGCAACTTGATGCAGTGCCCTCCACAAACCATCAGTGCCTTAAGTTTCCGCACAAGGGCCGCATTATCAAGGTGACCAGCGTGCCAATCTTGCCAGAGGAGGACATTCATGTAGCTTCATCAGTTCCTTCTATATGGCCAGCCAACAAGCCGTTATTATCTGTGCTGGACATTCCCCACTCTCAGCCGATGCTATCTGAGACTGTTACAACAGTTGCTATGACACCCCTGCCTTCCAAGGGGAAGAAGAAAAAGAAAAATATGACGAATACCCCCGGCTGGAACATTCTGATAAGAATGGGATATCAAGATGGCAAGGGCCTGGGCGCTAAACTCCAGGGCAAGATTAGGCCCATTAAGCCTCAAAAGGTGGTTGCACGAGGCGGCTTAGGCTACAAAGCACCAGGCAAGAATGAAGGAGAGCCGTGGGCTGTTATGACGTCCACCTTCAAGCCAGATCGCCAGCCGCTCACCTGGACTTTAAAGACACATTTTGTCACCGGTGGCATTCAGAACAATGAACAGACTACCGTCATTACTTCATTGCTTGATTGTCAGGATGTGCACGCTAGACAGTTTGCTCGGCACATTGCCCCACTGGCCACTTATAAAGCCCTGGAGTCGTTAAGGCCAGATAAAAGAAGAAAAATGGGTGATCCGGAATGTGACTGGTACAGGTGGTTTGACATGAATAACATCACAATCTCCCTAAGCCGCCTGTTCATGCCGACAGATCCAGAGTGGCCTCCGCTGATTCAAGAACTGATTGAAATGCCTGCCGCAATCACAGATAAAAGGCAGATGTTAAGTGACTACACAGATACGGGGGAGCCAGATGTCCCCTTTGAAGAAGGATTTTCCGTGGATAGGCTGTGGGTCGGCCTTTTCTCCCTCACTTCTGTGCATCCGTTGGTGTTGGCTTCTCTCTATTCCCGTTGGTTTGGTCACGTGCCGCGACCACCACCGATTACTATCAACTTGTCTCCCGATTCAATTCAGATTTCCCTCCCGATTACTCCTTCGCTCCTCGAGCGATTTGCTGAAAACTCCATCTCGCCCCCGCGTGGGCCATCTTTGATTAAATCTTTCTCCAAACTTGCAATCTCCACTCCACCTACTATTCTCCCTTCACATTGCTTTTTACTTGAAAAAGAAAATAAAAACAAAGGAAAACATGAAAACGAAAAAAAAATGCCAAATCTCCAATATTCCAATCCTCCATTTCTTTTGAGGAGACCTCCTATTTTTCTCTCGAGTGCGACCCGATCCAGGGGCCGCTCTCCCAAAATTCCTTGGTAAGTCTTTTCTCCCCCTCTGGTGAGGGGCCCTCCTCTGTATCACCTCCTGTATCCACTTTTTCACCTCCTTCTTTCCCTTATAATCAAGCTAGTTGCTCTTCCTCCCTTTCTTCCTCTTCTTCTAATAAAATTCATGGGGTAGATTCACATAAGAAGGCCAGGGGTAAGCAGATTCCTCGCAGATTTTTGTTGGAATTGGCCATTAGATGCCAAGCTTGTTTAGCTCTCCCTGAGTTTGTGGAAGATCCAATTATCCTGCCAGAGTTAGAAATTGAGGATTCTATCGCTTCTAATGAGGGTTTGGGTGTCTATGAAATCATGAATGATGAAGACCCTATTGAAGAGGGGGATGAAAGTTATGAAGAATATGAGGACGAGGCTGATGCTTTTGCTAGTGGTATGAGAAGATTCGACGAACCATCAGCCTCCGTAGAAGAACCTACCAAAGAAATCAATTTGGGTACCGAGGAAGACCCTAGGATTGTCCTCATTAGCAAAAATTTGCCGCCCTCCGAAGGGGAGGCGCTCGTTTTAGTTCTTCAAGAATACAAAGATACGTTCGCATGGAGTTATGAGGATATGCCTGGATTAGACCCTGCGCTTGTTGAACATCGCCTTACACTTAAGCCAGGGTCTGTCCCGGTAAAACAACGGTTGAGGCGTTTCCACCCTAGCATGGCTTTGAAAATGAAAGAAGAGGTTGATAAACTCCACAAGGCTAGATTCGTTAGAGTCGTCCTTTATCCCAATTGGGTGGCTAACATTGTCCCGGTTATGAAGAAAGATGGAAAAGTTCGAATTTGCATAGATTTTCGGGACCTCAACCGGGCGTGTCCTAAGGATGACTTCCCCCTCCCTCATATTGATGTGTTGATTGATAACACGGCAGGATTTGAGACTCTTTCTTTCATGGATGGCTTTTCAGGCTATAATCAGATTCGCCTGGCCGAAGAAGATCAAGAGAAAACTTCATTCACTACACCATGGGGCACATATTGTTATGTGGTCATGCCCTTTGGACTTAAGAATGCTGGAGCCACTTATCAAAGGGCCATGATGGCAATTTTTCATGACATGATTCATATTTATATTGAGGTGTATGTGGATGACCTGGTTGTGAAATCAAGAACAAGGATTGAGCATCCTGGGGTTCTGGCTAAGGTTTTGCAGAGATCACGAGAATTTCAATTGAAAATGAACCCCAAGAAGTGCGTATTTGGCGTTTCTTCAGGGAAGTTGCTTGGTTTCATTGTTAGCAAGAGGGGAATTGAAGTTGATCCCAACAAGGCAAAAGCCATTAGAGATATGCCTCCTGCCAAGAATTTGAAGGAAGTCCGAGGATTAATCGGGAGGTTGCAATTCATTCGCCGCTTCGTCTCCCAGCACTCGCAGAGGTGTAGGCCGTTCTACGAGCTTACTAAGCCGGGAGTCAAGTTTAATTGGGATGACAAATGTCAGGCAGCCTTTGACGGATTGAAGGATTATTTGGTCAATCCTCCTGTCCTGAGGCCGCCAATTCCAGGCAAGCCACTTATTCTCTATGTTTCGGTCCTGGATGACTCTGTAGGTGCTGTCTTAGCTCAAGTGGATGAGGAAGGTAAGGAGAGGGCAGCATACTACTTGTCTAAACTTCTTAACCCCTGTGAGCAGAGATACTCAGCCATGGAGAAGACTTGTGCAGCTTTGGTTTGGGTAGTTCAGAAGCTAAAACACTACTTTCTAGCTCACGAGGTTCACCTCATTGCTCGCATGAATCCAATCAAATTCCTCCTTGAAAAATCTGTCCTCACTGATCGATTGGCACGCTGGCAAAGCTTCCTTTCTCAATTTGACATCACTTACATTCAGCAAAAAGCTATCAAAGGTTATGCCATTGCCGAGCATCTTGCTCACCACCCTCTCCCCCGCTTTGATCCTGTCAATTCAGAGTTCCCAGATGAAGAATTAATGTCCATTAATCAACCCCCTGATCCTATGTGGACATTACATTTTGATGGAGCTCTTAATTCTCAAGGAAGAGGGATCGGCATGGTTCTTTTAACACCCGAAGGGGTCACCATTCCATTCGCAGCTCGGCTCACTTTTCCCGTCACCAATAACATAGCCGAGTATGAAGCTCTTTTGGCCGGTCTTAAAACCGCTCATCAATATGGTGTCACTCATTTGCGAATTGTCGGTGATAGTCAGCTTATTCTACGCCAAGTGTTGGTCAAGTGCCGCACCATCAATCCTAAGCTCAAGCCCTATCAGGAACTCGCTTCAGCTTACGCCAAACTCTTCACTAAATTGATTTTCGTTCATGTCCCGCGTAGCCAGAACATCTTGGCCGACGCACTTGCTTCTTTAGCTTCCGCTTTAGTCTTCCCTCCTGAGCGTGATTTTCATGTCCCCCTGATCCATCAGCGTGATACTCCAGCCATTAGGGATCGTGCTTTTCTTGATATTAGGGATCAGGTGCTTGAAAAGGTCAGACGGAAAGAAGCTCTTGAAGGTAAAGAGGTCATGCTATTGGATTGGCAAGAAGAGTTGGCTGATGAAGAAAAGCCTTGGTATTATGAGATTGCCAGATACTGTAAAGATCAGTCTTATCCCGAGGAAGCCACTGCAGAAGAAAAGAAAGCAATTAGGAGAGTGGCTCAACGTTATACTTTGGTTGGAGGTGTGCTCTACAGGAGAGGGCTCACCGGTGTTTTATTGAGATGCCTCGATGATGATGAATCTTGGAAAGTTATGGAAGAGGCGCATTCTGGTGTGTGTGGTGGTCATGTGAACAACCAGATGCTAGCTAAGAAGATTCTTAGACTAGGTTTCTATTGGCCCACTCTAGAAGAGGATTGTTCTATCTATGTTCGAAGGTGTGTTAAGTGCCAACTGCACGTCGACAAGATTCATTCTCCTGCTTCTTCACTCCATCCTACGTCCTCCCCATGGCCTTTTTCCATGTGGGCTTTTGATATCATTGGACCCCTTGGCGATTCGAACCTCCTGACCAAGCAAAAATCATTCATTCTCACGGCAACGGAATACTTCACCAAGTGGGCGGAAGCAGAAGCTTACGTGGAAGTTAAAGCATCAACCGTCTACAAATTTATCATGAAGAACATCATCACGAGGTTCGGCATCCCAAGCACCATCGTCACCGACAATGGGCCTCAATTTATCTCTCAAGATCTCAAGGATCTCTGCAACAGGTATAACATTGCATTGCATCATTCTTCTCCCTATTATCCGCAGGGCAATGGCCAAGTAGAGGCCACTAATAAAACCTTAATCAAGATTGTTAAGAAGACGTGTTGGCTAATAAATTCTCGGACTGGCCAGACAAGCTGGTTGAGGCTCTTTGGGCCTACCGCACTTCTATTCGAACCCCCACTGGGCAAACTCCTTTCGCCCTTACTTATGGAATGGAGGCCGTAGTCCCTTATGAGATTCTTATCCCCTCTCTGCGAGTACAATTGGATGAGGAGCTCTCTATCGATAAACGTCGTGATTCACTCCTTGCCCAATTGGAACTCCTAGATGAGAAGCATCTGGTCGCCGCTGAGCATGCGCGCGTTTATCAAAACAGGCTCTCACGTTTTTATCAAAAGAAGGTAATTGAGAGAAAATTTAAGGTCGGTGAAATGGTAATCAAAAGAATTTTTATAAATCCCGGTGGCCCTCGTTCAAAGCTCCAACCAAACTGGGAAGGGCCGTTCGTCATAAAAGATGTTTATCCTGGCAATGCTTATAAACTGGTTAATGCCGAAGGAGAGGAATTAACTCACCCCTGGAACGGTTTGTATCTCAAGAAATATTACCCCTGAACAAAAATCCAAACAAAATTTCAAAAACTTCACAAAAAATCCAAAGAAAATAGAAATCTCCCAAATAAGCAAAAAAATCGAATATTTTCAAAATCAAAAACAAAAAAAGAGTTTTCTTTCATGTTTCTCCTTTTTGGGCTGACATGACAGGCAAAGGTCCACGGTCCGAAAGGTCAAAATTCAAAATCCATTCATCATTCTTGCTAATTTAAAATGGCAGTTGACCCCGCACACACTACACACTTTACTCTTGAGCTCAAGCAGTGCAAAATCTGATGGAAAGTCGAGACCAGACTAAAGGTGAAAGACGATATCCATTCTCTTCTTCTTCGGCCCACAAGGGAGGAAGGGAGGTCTCGAGGTAGACACGCCAAGCCTATCCGCCGCCCTAGTAGGAGGAAGTCAGGGCCCAAAAGGGAACAAATGCCACAAAAAGCCCAAGTACAATTAGGTTGTTCATCAGTTCAAATCTATTCAATGCAAATCAATTCCAAAGTGAAAGTCAAATGGTGGAAAGAAAAGCATGTCAAGAGGGCAAAGTCCCCGCAAGGAAAACCTTGGGCGTATGCATGCAATAAGTAGAGGCAAAAGGCAACAAAGCGTCCCTACGCCAAAGACCGAACCCCAACAGGCATAGAGTAGGGGAGGTAGTTTTGCCTCAGGTATCTCCGAATCTTTTGTGGGCTTCCTTATACTTTCTTTTTATTTTTAGAAAAGTCATGAACCAGCAGAATGGTCGAGACAAACTGAAGAGAATGCACTGTACGAAATCTTGTGTATAAGTTTAACCATATTCACGCCAATTCCCCTTTTAATTATTCAAGAAAGGTTAATGGATCTTAGATGATGACCGAGTAGGGCCCACCACCTTAATTTCTTTATCAGCTCAATTTGGGAGGAATAAAATTAACGCCTTTGTTCAAGGCGCTTTAATGTTAATTCACGCCTAGCTCCTAGTCATTTCTTTAAAAATAACGCCTCTTGGAAGGTCGTGTTTTCAACAAAATTCAAAAATCTTTTCACAGTAACGCCGTATCCGAAGGCGTCTTTTACAAGAGTAACGACCTAATCTAAGGCGTGTTTTTCAGAAAATCCCTAAAAAAAATATAAATATACTGAAAAAAAAAATAAATGCTTCATGTTGCATGAATTGCATTCTTGCCTGGACATCTTTTAATTATTTGTTTGCATATGTATGATTGCATGAGGCATCCCCGGGTTTTGATTATTTCATTTTGCCTTATTTTATTAAAGGCTTGGCCCCTTGACCCATTACTAAGATCAGAATATTGACATCCCTTGCTCACCGGGCAAGGGGCCAAGTCGAACAGATGAATTAACCTGTTTGTTCAAGTGAAAACCGCAGCTGCAGATACAGGGCAAAGTAAAGCAAACACGAGGAACGTGGAAAGAAAAAGTACACAAACACAAGTCCACAACCATACAAGTACTCAGGTAACAAAAGCTCAAATCTTATATATATATATATCATCATGTCTATCATGTACAGGTGTGAAGGTGGAGGAGTACAAGTACAAAACTCTCAGCTCTCGCCTCTACCCTCCTCTACTCTCCTGCTCTCAACCTCCTCCTCACCGTCCCGAGCTGGCGCTGGTGGAGGAGGCATAGGCCCCCGCGAAGAAGCCAGAACCCGAACGTGTCCCCCTGCCTCACTCCTCTCTCGAAGGGAAGAACCCGCCACGAAGGTGGAGCTGGTGAAGGAGTACCCCGCAGCCCGTGCTCGCTCACGGCCTCGCTGCAACCGCTCCTCGGACACCCACAGCAGCTCCTGGGAAAGGATCAACTGGGTCCTCAAGTCCGCCAGCTCACGCTCCCGTGCCGCCAGCTGCTCCTGGAATCGGGCACGCTCCGCCTGGTGCTCCTCCCGCTCACGAGCCCGCTCCTCGCGCTCCCTCCTCTCCAGCTCCAGGGCAACTCGCAGCTCAGCTACGTCCTGAGGAAGCTCACTGCGTCGCTGCAGGGTCCGCTGAAGCTCTACGATCCGCTGATCGCGGATCGACAACTCGGTACGTATCGCCTTCAGCTGAGTAGCCTACAAACAGGTAAACAAATCATCAGTTCCACAGTTCAATAATTCATGAAATGAAATAACAACATGTGACTGAAGGTAGATCACGCACATGTAAGCTCGTCGCCCGGAAGCCCTCATCTACGCAGATAAGAGTGGCTCGAAGCTCTTCAGTCTGTAAAAATGAATTTTTATCAGTGCACAATTTATATCTAATCATTATTTGAATGAGGTTTTGAGTTCAGAATCTACCCGTGAGGCAAGGTCACGCTCCGCCGCCTCGGCTCGCGCTATCGCACCAGCCAGCTGCTCCGTCAGTGCAGTCACCT
The DNA here is from genome assembly GCA_022559845.1 of Amorphophallus konjac. Lineage (NCBI taxonomy): Eukaryota > Viridiplantae > Streptophyta > Magnoliopsida > Alismatales > Araceae > Amorphophallus > Amorphophallus konjac. The sequence continues at coordinate 161,493,570 of CM040120.1, read as the reverse complement.
CTGCACTAGGTCCCCTCGAGCTGGAGGCCTCCCCTGGATCTCTCCTCGCTGCTCCCTGCTGGGCACGCTGCATTCATTAAGACCGTCAGTGGCTAATCATTAATTCAACAAAACACAAAAATTCATTTGCATATAGGAATAATTTAAACACTCACTAGGGTCTCCAGGTCTGCCCGTGTGGCAGCTAGCTGGTCCTCTAGGCTGTGTAGGTGAGCCTGGGCATCTATCGCCGCTATGTCCCTCGCATCCTGCATTCATTACATGTTAGTCGCATAATAGTTACATAAGCATTTGCATTATATTTAGAAATAAGTGCATTCATACATACCCCTAAGACCCTCATCTGAGGTCTGCCGGCGTGAACCTCCCAGTAGCGCCGGAGGTACTCGGAGCTGTCAGTCGCGTGGGAAACTACTGTGGTCCCGCCTCGCTACCAGTCAGCGTACTGCTCCTCGAATCGCACCCTCCAGTCGGTCGTCTTGGTGTGACCGCGGGTCTTCTTGCCAGTCCCTCGGGGCTCTCCGACCTCGATCCACTCCTGGGGCAGGCCCAGGGTCCTCATCACCAGCCGAAGCCGTAACGGCTCAATCTCGCTCAAGCAGTGTAGCCACAGCTCACGCCCGAAGCGAGGTCACCCCGATACGACCCAAGGCTGGCCCTCATCTGTCATCCCCTCATATGGTCTCCACTGCACCTGCATTCATGAACACGCATCATTATCATTTCATCATATTCAAATAAATAACAAAAAGAAATGCATATCATTCATTCATACATACCAGCGAGGGAGGGAAGTCGCGGAACTCTCTCCGTAGAACCCACAACTCGTAGTCAAGTGGGGCACCGAAGACGACGGTAACCAGCGTCGCGCCAGAGGGAAGGATCCCTCAGCTCCTGGCCGTGGGTCAACGCGCCCCATCGGCATGTATAGGTGGCTCCACACCTGCATCCATGCATTGCAATTAGTACTATATTCACATGCATCATGATAAAGAAAAGATCAGAAATGAGAAATTGCATACCTGAAGAAGAGGTGAGAAGCCACTGACGGTCGTCTCACGGCCTGTCCCCGTGGACAGATCGGCCATCAAATGTGCCAGCAGGGCCGCTCCCCAAGCATAAGTGCCAACCGTCTCCAGATCCTCGAGGATGCCTAAGAAGCGGCAGTTGATGACGTCGGCTTTCGTCCCCAGCAATAATCTCCCGAGCAGCAGCAGCAGGAACCTCCTCAAGTCTCGGTCTGCTCTCTCATGGTCAGTCGGGTCCTGGCAGCATGCCGCTCTCACCCCGTCGGTCAGTCGCTGTGCAAACTCGCCTAAGGTCTCCCCCGACCTATGCCTGGCATCTCCTAGACCCATCGCTGTAGTCAGGTCCGTACGGAAAATGGTCCTACACTCGCTAGGTCCCACATAGACCATCTCAAGCCCTAGTAGCCTCTCGGCCATCTCCGTATAGTCATAATAGGTGAACCCACTCACGGCCTCACCATCTACCCGTAAACATGTGATCCTGGCTACATCCTCTAAACTAGGAACCATATGCCCCCAGGGCATCAGAAAAGTCCGACTAACCCTATCCCATCTCTCCCTCAAAACCTGGATCAGTGCTAGGTCAGGTCTAAAAGGCTCGATGGATAGAAAAGCCCCAAACCCCATGGCCTCTACCCTAACCCTCTGGAAGTCGGGGAGACCCTGGTATGCTGCCCAGACCATGACCCATGAGATACGGGTCCTCATCAGCCCCTGCATGCATTAAAAGAGAATTATTTTTCTTAATTATTTGAATATCCATGTGGAATTACATTTGATTTGGGTTAAATATTGAATTTTAGCATTTTGGAATTCACGGCCACCCTCAGGTCGTTTCTTGATAAATTCACGCCCCTGTGGGGGGGCGTTTTTCTGAATGAACTTTAATATAACGCCCTTGATGAGGGCGTTTTTCATGTTTATCACGCCCCCGTCTTAGGCGTATTTTGCTGGCTGTTTTGCTATTTCTAAAACATATTTCTAATCACGCCTCGGTGTTGGGCGTTTCTTGTTGAGGTCACGCCCTGTGGCAGGGCGTTTTTCTTAGGGTGGTTAATTTTAGACCGTTAATGAATGAAGCGACGCCCTCTGGTTTGGGCGTCTCTTGTTGAATTAACGCCCTACTGGAGGGCGTGGGTTTCTTAATTTAACAAAAAATCAAATAACTAACGGCATGCGAAATAATTCATGAAAATATTTTTTGAAAATTGTTTAATGAGCATGGAATTCATGAAAAATCATATGTTTTAAGAAACGACATGCTTCAGGGCGTTTTTCATGGAGGTTAATTGATTTTCAGAAATTAAAAATAATTAACGCCCTGGGTCAGGGCGTTTCGTTTGTGAGTAACGCCCCCGTGAGAGGCGTGTCTTTTCTGAGTTGCAGGTTTCGTGCCCGAGGGCTATGGAAAATCAAGAAAAATATAAATAAAATAAAATAAAATGGAATTGGGGAGGGGGAACTCACCTTCTTGTGTTTCTGGGGTTGTGGCCGAGGCAGTGGTCGTCTGGGCCGCCGGAGTTGGCCCCGGGGAACGACCGCCGCCGTGGGCGGTGGTCCTTCTTCTTCCTCATCTTCCTCATCTTCTTCTTCTCCACCTTCTCCAACTTCTGCATGTTCTGTTGCTTCACCCGTTGCTCCGTCGGCCTCGTCGCCGCCGGCCATCGCCGCCTCTTCTTCGAAGGCCACGACGGCGAGCTCCTCCATGGAGATTTCTTCCTCTTGGGCGTGGGAGGCGTCAAGATCAACCACATCAGGGGCACTAACTCTTTGGCGTTTGGCCATGGTTAGGGTTTAGGTTGAGTGAGATTGAGTGAGATGGAGAGAGTGAGGGAAGAGAGCGAGAGAGAGGCTTTGGGGGGGCTTCGGTTAGGGTTTGCAGAGAAAGGGCGAAATGAGAATGGAAGGAGGAAGGAGAAGGAAGCCCGATGGCTTTTGGGTTTCGAAAATAAGACACGCCCTTGCGAAAGGCGTGTATAATAGAATTCACGTCCATTCATTTGGCGTTTTCTGGAAGTTGACGACGATGATTAAGGCGTTAATTTATTTTGCATGGGGAACAATAACCGTCGTCAGGCGCATTGAATGGGCGTTGATTGATGTGAGAGAAGTCATCATTGCTGTTTGAAGTAACGCCTCTGGTAAAGGCGTGTTACACTTGAAACGTGACCAAGGAAAAGGCGTTATTTTTGATGAGTCAACGATTATTTTCTTTTGGGTTTGAATCTAGTCACGCCTTGCTTGAGGTCGTTATTTAAAGTTATGCCTACTTATGCAGGTGTCATTTGTTGACAAAGGGCCACTGGAAGCGCCTTTAGGTAAGGCGTGTATATTTGAATTCACGGCATTCTGGGAGGCGTTATTCACAACAGAAACACAGGTTTTTGGATGATTTCGATCATAATCACAGAGGCAGTTGGCTCAATCAGAAAACAATCTTTATTATTATTTTGAAGAAGGAACTACCATGACTAATGAGCCACTTTGGGCCTTAACTTTCTCAATGAAGTTACATAATTTTTCCACTGTTCCTTGTCTTCATCCAAGTCTTCTACAGGTTGATGAAGCTTGCTTAGTATCCATAGAGCTTGAATGGTGATAACCTCCTCTCCATCTTCATTGCTGCCTAGGTCTCTTGATCTGATTGGAGGGAGATAAGAGATGTCTTCTAAGTGTTGCCTTGGAAGCCCAAGCTGAGGAAGGCACCGGTGTGCATTATATAAGACGAAGTCCGAAGCACCAATAAGATGAAGGTCTGTCCCGATGGAGAAGCGTGCACGAAGCTCCTGCATTTTGAATACACCCGGGGCACAAGTAAAAAGATTCTTTGGCATTACCTTTAAATGCTCCCTCCAATCCCCTCTCTTCTTGATTTGAGGAATCCGGTTGGTCACTCTATTGCTTATACCTAATGAGCCGGTTATATATGAGAGTGGGCTCTTTGAGAAAATTCTTGAGGGTTGTTGGACTTCGTGGCATGAGTCGAATTTGAAGTGTAGATCAACCCAGCTTGAGAGTGCTAGCATGCACCCGTAGATGGGCCTTCCCATGGCCGCCGATGTAAGCCCGCTATAGAGATATGCTAGGATCGCCGGTCCAACTCTCTCTTCTTCCCATAAGCTCACCACTGCGCTCAATTGGGACTCCTCTAGAAAGTCCTCCGTGGATGGGAATAGGAGTGCTCCTGCCAAGCACACCACGAAGGCTTTGGTCACTCTTTCTATCTCCTCTTCCTCTTTAGCTTGACCCGCTCTCTTGTACACCCACGAGGCGAGCTTCAAGAGGTTAACTCCTTTAGTGACCTTGATTTGGTTCACTATATTTGGGCTAGGTATTAACGAGGTTAGCAATTCATGGGAGGAGATGGGCCTTGGCATGATGGCCATCTTTTCTTCTTCTCCGTGTTTCATCCTTTTCAAGCCTAGGATCATCTCTACTTCTTCTAGCAAGATGGTGGCCTCAAATGTGGAAAATAAGAAAGTATGGGTGGAAGGATGCCAGGTTTCAATCAATGCTCCTATGGCAGCCCAATCTATGTGGACTTGATCATAATGTTTAGCATGGGTGATCAACCCTAAGAGATGCCATCTGGCTACATATACCCTCATATCTGAAGTGAACTTGGAGAGGATGAGGGCCAGCCATTTGATTTGGACATATCTTCTAGCTCCCGGAAGATTTGGATAGTCCTGTGAAGAACAGAACGCATGCAGTAAACAAGCATGAGCATATGCAACGTGAAAGGAGAATTCGGCAGAAGGAGCATCGCAAAGCAACGGGCAGAAGAGAAAGCTTACCTGTTTCAAAGCAATGCGGTTGCTTATGTGCCCTTGTATTTCAGAGATTCTAGGAGTAGAAATCCTAGGTTTCTTCAGCATTCTGTCCATCGCCGCCTGCAGTTGAGAACAGAAGCAAGAAGCAGAACGAAAGGCCTGCAGAGAAGAAAGAAGGAAACAGTTCGGCTGCAGAGGAAATTCTGATGATTTGGTTAAGAAAAACTGCTGTTTTATAAGGATTTGAAGAGTCCTAAAGAGTCCCGAAGATAGAAGTTTGATTGGGTTAAGGACTCTGTTCTTGATTTAGAAACGGAGGTTCGGGCTGAATTCACGCCTTGTGTAAGGGCGTGTCTTTTTGATTTGACGACTTAACCAGTGGTCGTGTCTTATGTCACGCCTTTGATGAGGTTGTGTTTCTTCTAAGCTTTCTCTGTTGGTTACGCCTTATGTAAGGGCGTATCTTTTGATTTGACGACCTGTGATATGGTCGTGTCTTGATGAGGTCGTGTTTCTTCTAAGCTTCCGCTTTTGATTACGCCTTTGAGTAGTGCGTGTTCCAAATATTAACGACCTACGGTCAGGCGTCTTTCCTGCTGTTAACGCCCTATTCTTAGGCGTGTTTTATTGGCCTGCGTTTTTTTTGCCCTCTCCATGCTTTTGATGAACTTAAGTGCTATTATTTGATGAAATTGTTTATGATTAAGCACTTATGATCATGTCATGTTCTAAATTGATAAATGAAGTCTAATAAGTTTCAAAGTGCAGAAGTTTGCAGGATTCGAGGCGTTTGGATCGCTCATGGGAGTAACATCTTGTCACCTTGTATCGTTTCTTGTAAGCATTGTTATTATATGATATCTACGATATTATAGTATATCAAGGACCTTGTGGTCCTGATGAACCTGAAATTTGAGTTCCCCTTCATCAAAAATGATGACGATTTCAGGAGAATCTTGATCACACGGATAGGCCGTTGAGTTGTTAAAGGTTTGGGACGATGGTTCCACTCTCTGAGTTGATGCGCGGACAAACGGGCTTCGGCTTAGTGTTAGCTCAGAAATATGGATTCTTGACCAGACCTAAACAGCTTAGCAATGTTATCCTTGATTATTTTCTATTTTTAGTTTGTTTTAATCTTTTTCTTTTAACCCAGCATGCATCATGTAGGACCTTGAGTTTCATGCTGAAAATCTTCATATTATGGCGATAATGAAGTTCACTCGCTTTCGATTGAGTTAACATGAGATATTCCATTCCAAATCAAGTACTTCGTTCTATTTGAAGCCATTCAGGCTGATTCCTTGAAAGTATCCCTTTGTTGGATCTCTATCCCAATTCTCTTTACTTTTCTACAAAATTTACCTTGGTTGCAGCACGTCCACATTGGCTGGTAATCGCTCTCCAATGGTCTTTCCCTGTCGTGCCCGCGCGCACACCCTTTATTTACTTAGTTTAATCTCCTTTTATCCAACAGATCGATGTTTCCTTGGAACCACTCAGAGTTGTTTCACTCAGAATCTTGGAAAGATTTCAGATGCTTAGTGTCTGAGGCGTGTCACATCACACCTTGGCGTCTCCTTATCAGTTCGTTCCACTTTATTACACTTCATTCCATTTCCATCTCACTCCCTTGCAAAGCAGACGCCAAGGCGAGGCAGCTGTAGACACGCCAAAATTGACGTTTTGTTGATCAAATCTCATGTTATTATGTAAACGCCCCAAGTGGACTTCAATATTCCTATAATATAAAGTTTTTCTCTTTTTGTGAGTTTTTCTGCATTTTTCCTGCATTTTTGTGAATCACGACTTGACTAAGGGCGTTAATTTTAAAGTAACGACCTGTCATAAGGCGTTTTCAAATAAAGGACGACCGTTGGTGAGGGCGTCAATTCCTGGTATTATCCGTTAATTTCTGGAATTATCTATTTTCAAAATAAAAGGCATTTTGTGAGTAACGCCTTTCCTCAGGGCGTTTTTTGAAGAAACGCCGTGACCATAGGCGTGTTCCATTAATTTCCAAACAGAGGAAGTTTTCATTTCCAAAATTAAACCTAGGAAGAAACGGCCTTTCATAGGTCGTGTTTTAAGAAACGTCCCTATCGTAGGTCGTCAATTCGTAAATAGACGCCCTGTCTTAAGGCGTGTTTTACTCCAGAGTCCTTCTTTTTCCATCTTTCCCCCACAGCTCCCTGCTACCCTTGGACTCTTGCCCGATCTTAATCTTTCCTTGGATGCCTCATTGCCCGTTCTTATCAATTCCCTTGTTTGATCACATCCGATTGAACATTATATAAAAGGTTCCTTGTCGAGCGTAAGAAGGGTTGGAAAAGTTGAAAAGGGTTGGAAAGGTTGTAGGGTGGTTGTTGATTATTATTATTGAGGTTGAACGCCTTGAAACCAGAAGGTCACGTCTGTGCACTTTATCCTATTGCATCTTGGTGTTTTCTGCATCCGATCGGGCTTCATCCTGGTGTCCTCTGCATCCGTTCAACGTCTTCACAGTTTCCCTCAACTCTCGTCAGGGAGAGCAGGGTTATATTGTGCTTAATTTATTTGAGTTCCATCTTCGTCATCATACTGTCAGTTTCTTATTGCATTAAGCATTATCATATCCCTTCCCTAGTTCTCTGCTAGGGGTTTATAAAACAAAAAAAAAGAGGTGCGCATGTTGGTGTCTTTTCATCATTTTAGATTAGCTTTGGATTGATACTATTGCACTTTGGCTGATCCCCCTCTCTTTTGCTTGTTTTTTCATTGTCTTTTTTTACAAGGTAATCAATCAAGAAAACCCACTTCATCGGCCGGCCGATTGGAGTTGGAGGAGGAAATCCGCATTTATCCCGCATCCCACTCTTCACCAGGTACACGCGATCTCATTTTCTTCTTATTGAGGTAAACCCTCTGGCGATCACAACTCCCCTTTAGCACCTCGTGCTATATTCTTTATCATATCTTATACATGTTGTCATCATTGTTATTTATTTTTCACTCCCAAAAGTGAGGATTTTTAATCCGATCTACACCAGGTGGGCTGCTTGGGGGAGGGAGAGGAGTCAATGCTCCACCCTCCCCACCCCTATGTTTTCTTTTCTTATGAGTTCTTTTCTTCTTCATGTAATTTCACGAGTTTATCTCGATGCATCGGATGTAGCCGGGATGTCCTGGCTTCTGTTTCATCCCCTTTCCCTCACTCCCTCTCGGTGATTGGTGAGTCTTGGAATGATGTACTGCTCCTGCTTTCTTGCTATGTATTTCTCCCGAGGAATGTCGTCGGATGAATAAACATGATGGGCTACAGTTTATGCCTGCTTTTGATTCCTCTGAAGCTCTATCACCATTTTTCATGTCTCTTGTCTTCTCTCAGACTAGTAGCATGCTGATCCCCCTCCCCCAGTAAACTAATAAGTCATCGATCCGTCTGTTTTCTTTTGTTTTAAGGCACCATCCATGCTTATCCCAGAGCCCGGGACAGACTATCCCTTGGCGTCCGGGATAAAGCCGTGCTATGCGATGATCGAAGATCGTGAGATTCTAGAGTTATAAATGCTTTCGCTCCATCTACAGGCATTGTTGAAATCACCTATGGGGCTAGGGGCGGCCATCTCTTGGCTCCCAGGTGACCAAAGACGCCAACAAATGATCCCCCGAGGGTCCGTGATATATGACGATCCAGAGCCCCATCCTGCAGTGATCCCTTCGATCCCCCCTTTGAATCCAGCCCATCTTTGGCAAATCAAACCCATGTATGTGTAATCTCTAGCCTACCCTCCAAATCCAGCCTCAATCCGAGCCAGAAATCTCATAAAATCCCAAAACAGAGCATCGTCTGAGTTCTGCAAACCCTGAAACCTTGTAGCATTTCCATCCTCTCGGCATACAAAATTCCCCGCCGAGAACTACACTGCCGAGAGACCCCTTTCATCAGCAAGCTGACAAAATTCCCTCCAGGCCATTTCCACGTGAACTCCCTTGCCTTTGGCCTCTCGGCGCCGGCTTCCCGACGCGATGAGGAGCGCGCCGAGAAGCTCTGTGCCGAGAGCCTCCCCCCTTTTCATCAAGCCGCGCCGAGAGCCTCTCCTTGTTGGTCAAGCCGCGCCGAGAGTCTCTCTCTGTTGGCCAAGCCCCCATCGAGACCCTCTTCAAACCGCTAAAACCCACGCCGAGACCCTCTTCAAGCCATTGAAACCCACGCCGAGACCCCCTTTGGCCAACCACTAAAACCCACGCCGAGAACCCCCTTGGCCAACCAATAAACCTCCGCCGAGACCCTCCTCTGGCCGATAGAAAACCATGCCGATGCCCTTGCTCTGGCCAATGAAACCTAGTCTGAGGCCCTCCTCTGCATGGTCATCCTTCGACCCTTTTGGTTCCCTATACATCTATCTAGGGGATGCTCAGAGATCATCATATGTGCCCTGAGGTGGTATAATAATGGGGAAGACCTCCCCTACATTCCTATGTCCCGAATTTGATTCACATGCAACCCCGCGGGTTCGGTGGACCTTGTCTTTACAAGGGTTCCGTCGGTCTCCGAGAAGGGGGATAGTGATCGATGCCAGAGACATGGATATTCTCTTCGAGCCTTAGTGCTCACTCATTTTTTGGCTTTCATCCCGGCACTCCGTGGATGTTAGCCTATACCACTCTATGGCAAATGTTCGGTCCAGGAGAGGTGCTGCCAAAATTCTCTCAGGAGATGAAAATCGACATCAGGTTATCCCCCGGGCTCTGCATGATAATGGTGACAGGGTTTCCCTCGACCCTAGTCTTCCTAAATCCCTCTTCTATCCTGATGCTTCTGTGAAGCCCAAATCTAATCCAGCTCAGATTTGATGCACTGATCCACTTTGACCCCAAAAGAACCCATCCACCATGGCCTGGATAGTCCAGAAACCCAAAAGCAGGTCCCGTAAACCCTTAGAGACCATCTCTGCATCGTCTTAGCTCCCGGCGCCACGAATAGTAAAAGGCATGAGCAGCTCTCGGCGCATGATTTCTTGCGCCGAGAACCTTATCCCTTGGCGCGCCGGGAAGCCCCCCCCCTTGCCCATTTTGCCAAGCCGAGAACCCTATCTCTTGGCGCGCCGGGAAGCCTCCTTCTCTGTGCCGAGAGCCTTGGCCATTTTGCCTTCGTGATGGGAACCTATGTATACTCGAACTGCATCGATAAGCAACCCCTTTGGCTCAGGAGGGCTCTGCCATTGCATGAGTTCCGCCGGCTTCTATAGGGAATATCAAACACTGCCCTATGGCATGTATATACACATATGAGTAGGGAGGTCTGGCCTCTCTCTTTCTCTTGGCTTTCATCCCGGCACTCCGTGGATGATAGTCTATTTCCCCCTGGGCATAATCCAGATAAAGGGGAGATGCTGTCGAAATACTGATCGATGTTTTAAACCTCATCACAGTCGCGGCTCAGGCTACCTGTGACTGAGATCCTCTTTCCCCCCTAAGCCCGGGCTTTGAACCGCTGACTTAACGATATCATATGTTTCTACGGTTGGTGTTATTATCTTGCCCGCCTTTCCGGCTTCGGTATGAAGTTCCATTTCCGCACATGAATATATGTTTGCCTCTCGAGGCCTCCTACTTTTAGCGTTTAATCAAGGGTTGTCCTTCCTTGGAAGGGCGTCATTAACGTCATAGCCTTTATGGTATGACGGTCTTCTAGTCCAGACACGATCACTCACAATCGACTGACCAAGTCAGATCGAGCGCACAATAAAATTGTCACTTCGGTGACTGGCACGCCAATAAATAAATAAATAAATAAAATAAACTAAATAGAATAAATGTGTCAAACAGCGCCCTGAACCAGAGTGGTCACCAACGCTCGGCACTTGATCACGTCAGACGCCCCATGTAAGGTCATTAGGGCATCAAAGCTATCGTAGTGATCGGCCGGGTCTCCGTGGCCATCATACGATTTGAAGGTCGGAAGTGAGATCTTGGGGGAAATCTCGGCCTTCAAGATATAATCGGAGAACGGGGATCACTCCTCATCCTCCACAGGAGAGGTCTTCTACAAGGCGCGGAGGGTGCGCTCTTGCTCTAGGAAACGCCTCTCAAAGTCTCGCAGCCGGAGAGACAGCTCTGGCTGACGTTGGCCAGAGGGGCTGGGGGTGGCGCACTTGCATGCTGTCCTGGCGCTCCTCGGGGGCCTCTATTTCTGAGATCATTCAGCGTGCTCCGGACCTCTCCCTCCTCGGGGTGGAGGAGGCTTCCTGCTCCAGGGGAGGGGCATGTGATGGTCCTCCTGACCGGTTGCGGATGAGCCGCTGCCCCCGGAGGGTAAAATAGCCTCCAGCGGTTTGCTGGGAGGCATCTCCGCAGGGGGGGCTTTTCCGGGGGGGATGCAACTTCTCCTCCCTGGCCGCCTGGGCCCTTATGAGATCCACGAGGACATCCAGTTTTGCGTTGAGGGTTTGGAGGGCGTCGATGCTCCCACCGGGGAGTTGTTCTCTCGCCACCGACGGAGGTATTTCATTGGCTTGGTTGTTCGACAGGGAATTCTCCATGGGGAGGGAAGGTACGTCTTCCTCCGTCGCCAGGACCTTTCCCTTGTCGCCGGCAGTTCTCCTACCAGAACTTCTTCGCACCATGATGGCTCTTTGCGCGTTTCCCATAGACGGCACTAGATGAACATGGTCGATCTCGCGTTACTCCTGAGCGGGCAAGAGAATAACCACGTACGCTTGAAGCATGAACTGCAAGAATGGAAACAAGTAAGAGGTGCCCAGGGATGGATCCCCGGGGAAAACCCTCTGATGCTTAAGTCAGCAAGTGTAGTAGAGCACTGGTGCGAAGGGAGGAGATAGGGGGGAGATGGGGGCGCGAGATCTCTCTCCACCAAGAGGTGAAGTGGTTCCTGCTCAGGGTTTCTAGCTTACCTCCTCATAGCAGGGTTCTTCCGACTTAAATACTAGCTCGTTGAGTGTATGATCCCTATGAGATAAGGAGTTTCGGGGGGGGGGGGGTTACGTCCTCCTTGTGGGCTCTTTATAGCACGCGGACTCTTGGTCTCCCTTATCCCCTTCAGCTCCCGACTTTTAAAGGACATGTAATGGCCGTACAGATAAGCTTCCATCAGTTGGCCCGAGTGCGAGGCACTGGCCCAGGAGATGCCTCCCGAGCGATGAGTGCGTGGCTTGGGCTTGGAATACTAGGCTCCGAAGGAGCTTTCCCGATCGATCTGATGCTTGGACTTCCCAACCCGAAGGTCACCTAGGAACTGCTTGATCCGAGTGAGTTATTAGGCTTGTATTTAGTGGGCCCTGGGCCTATCACTTCAAGGAGCCGGGCCTCATTGGGTCGGGTCGGACCTCATTTGGCCTCTCCGTTCGGGCGCTAAGATTTCCCCTCTCCATGCATCAAAAACTTGTATAAAGATCTATGCTTGTTTCCCATGAACAGAAATAAAGGAAACTTCCTGCATTTGTTGAAAATCTGAGCATACCATGCATATCCTTTGCATGCGCATTGGGTCTTGAATCCATTATGAATATAAACAAAAATCTCATGCATATTGCATTTCATGACTACTTGCTTGCCATGATTCCTTGGTATACAAAATGGTGACTCATGGACAGCCAGATTATGTCCAGCTAGAAACCGTCATTATGCGTGAGTGAATACTCCGCCACGTACCGAGAATCACCCATCATGAACATATAATTAAACCCTTGCATACCATGTGCAAATAGGTTGCAAAGTCATTTTCTGCATTTTCTAAGGTTGCAAGCTTTTCTTCACAAACAAACTATGCATGAACTCCATTTAGGCATCCTGCATTGACATTGTCAAACTGGGGGTAGGGTTTGCTGAAAGCCTGAGATAAGTCGACCTACCCAAGCCCTGGGTCGACCAATCACTGGGTTCGGTCGACCGAACTACAATTTCGGTCGACCAGCCCTTGGGTGCGTCGACGTAGGAGGTAGGCTGGGTCGACGCACCCACTGTCTGCCTGCAGACACTTGGGCCCACTGACTACCCTCTAACAGCATGCTCCTCCTTCCTTTTTCCCACATATGTACATGCATATGCACGCATGATCATGCATAATAAAAAGGAGAAGAGAAGGACACATATAAAACAAAAAATATGAACAACCATAAAAATAGTAAAAGAAAGAAGATGAAGAGTCTTCTACCAGCTGAACTTTCAAAGTTCAGTTGGCTTGCACTGTGCGCAGGCCAATTGACTTCTAGGTTCGGTTGGTGGAAGAGTAAGGCCTTTGGCCCATCCTAAATAAAAGGAATTACAAGAGAAAAGAAAGAAAGAAAGAAATGAAATGAAATGTACACTAAAAGATGGGAGTCTAACACCCCCTAATCCACTTTGCCGAATGCACATCTTGAACACAAAAAAATAATAATGAAAGGGGGGAGTCCTGCTCTTTGATGAAGGGTGTGTCGACATAGTTGGGCCCTGTGTCGACGCAGCTTGGCCCGGGGCTAGTGCAACGTGTCCCCTCCATCGTCACAGTGCAATTATGTGCTGATGTAGTGTGGCTCTAGGTGGAATCCCTAGCACGGGGTCGATTCACCCACTGCGCTGTGTCGACGTAGCCAACACTGTGAGTCGACTCACCTTCATCAAATAGTCACTAATTAAAAAAATGATAAACCATGGATAATAATGTTAAAAAATGATAATATAATGATGAAAGTAATGACATGAAAACATAATAATAATAAAGATGAATATAAATGTCATCCTTAAGAAATTAATGGCGTTTGATCCGGAGCTCTCACCTCCCTAGACCCGGTGTGAAGGAGATATCAATGATACCCCGGCAAGTCGTGCTTAGACCTCGGGGACCACCCCAATATGACCACGGCCTGACATTGCCCCGGGCTAATAGTCCCTAAATCTGACCTGTTTTCACTGGGATCTAATCCCACTCTATCACCAAACGTCAAACTTGCCGTGTTCTTGACAGACATTTGCTCAGAGATTATTTACATCTTCGTTAAGCTCTCAATCTAGATTCCTATCCTAACATGAAATGGTCAATGAGCGACCAACATGATTTGAATGTTTACACCCAATCACGGGGCGTTTTAACACAGTTCAAGACTTTCATTATCTCATTTCATTAATGCTAATTTTAAGCCGTAGGGCCCCTTTTCCTGGCGATTAATCAAGGGTTTTCTCCCCTTCAGGAAGAAGTAATTAACGCCGTGACTTTTACGGCACGACGGGTTCTAGTCCCGACACGACACTCATTATCGTCTGACAAGTCAGACGACGCGCACCAGTGGTTACAAACCATCCCGGTTCGGGGCCTGAATAAATCGTCACTGTGTGACTGACACGCCCACACACTAAATAAATAAAATAGATACGAATAAATAGACAAAAAAATGAAGAGAGCAAAAGTTGATAATTAGAAAGGAGATAGATATAGAAGGGGGAATGAATATGTCTGTCTAATTTAAAAATTTTAGCAAACAATTACCACAGTTTAATCAACAATAAGCAGTAGCAGTACTACCAGATCCTGCGCACAGGAGGGACTGCTAATCAGATAATTAGAGTGCACTCTTAAAACAATGAAGCTCAATGATCAAAGCACTATAGCAGGAGTAATCTACTATCAGCACCTGAATGTGCTTGCAGTCACTGTTACTAGTACTTGGCAAAGGTTTGATCAGATGATCCCCTCACGCAAAAGCTAGCCTTCCAGATAGGCATAACCTATCCTTTCAACTATGCCTTTTGATATACCAATCAGAGGACACACATATTTTATAGTGGTTCGGCCAGACCCATAGTCTACCTACGTCCACTCCTCCACTCGAACTGAGTGAGGTTCCCTTGCTCAAATAAGCAACATTCACAATAGACTTAGTCTGCAACAACGGCTGTCATACAGCTTCCCCAAGGAACACACTCCTTGCTTCTCCTGCAACCCAGGAGGAAACCCGGAGGATCAACCTCCCTTCCTCATTACCCAAGAGGGAACCTGGTGAATTTCTCCCAGGAATTCACCCAACCAGAGGTCACGGACCTCTCTTCCTCTGAACTTATAGAGGGGACACCGGAGTTAGACTCCCTTCCTCTAATGTTACTAAGAGGGAAACACAAAATGGAATCATAATGATGAAGAACAGAAGATAATAGAAAATAGAACCTCAGAATAGAAGACTTCAATCGAAATGAAGAGGAAATCAATGTAGCTTCAGATCAAAGCAGATTCTCGATGAAACTGGCTGGACGCTCTTCTCTCCCTCTCTCTGTGGAATTCTATCTTTCTTTTCTCTCAGAGGGGACTCTTGGATATGCTCTTCTTCTCTGCTATTTTCCAGTGCTTTCTTCTGAACGAGGGTGCTTAGATTTATAGAACAGAGCGCATCATCCTTTTCTCCGCCATCCAGATTAGCAACTAAAACTTGATTCATCCACGTGGTTAAAAAATATTCTGATAGCAGTCCAAATTTCCAGAAGACAGCCACGTATGCTGAAGATTTTTGCACCAATTCTCTTTCAGTACGATGGTCACACGTTCATTCGTTAAGTGATCACGTGCTAGAGCAGATTCTTCTTTTCAGATCAGATCTTCCTTATTTGCCCTTCACTTATTCTCAGATATCACACTTAACCCTTAATTGGTCGAATGAGACTTTCACCAATCCAAATAAGTCAGAAGATAATCCTTCCATACGGACAAATGATATGGAGCACAGCACATGACTGACAGGTCGAGGCATTCAAGTACAGTCATTTGTGTTGATCTCTGAGATGTCGGAGCATTGGATCTTGGCTTTGACCTTAAACATGGCTTGTGGCTTGATGCATCGATGCATGATCATGATGCTTCGACATTGCTGCCTTTTAGATTTTGAACCTTGACTGGTGCTTCAGTGCATCGCCTTGATGTGTTGACGTGGTTGCTCTTGAAGGTTCACACCCTGCCTTGATGCGTCGGTGCATCGTCTTGATGCATAGACTTCATGGGTACTATGATAGTTGATCTTCTTAGTGTCGGGGCAAGAGGCTTCAGCATCATGCTTGAATCTTTGTGTAGCATCCTGGTGCGTTGATGCATCTGCTGGGTGCATCAATCAATCTTATAAACTCCATATTCTGAACTGAAGATCCTTCTTGTGGACTCTTGATGTGTCGAGTCATCCCTTCGTTTTCAGCGACGCAACTCTTTAACTCTCTTCTATAGTTGTGACTGCATCGAGGTATCTGCTAGATGCGTCGATGCATCATACTGAAGTTGCTTCGGTAATGTTGACTGCATCGAGGTATTTCCCTTGTTACGTCGATGCAACATTCCAAATTTGCTTGAGGGTTTGTGGATACATCAAGGTATCTGGTAGATGTGTCAATGTAACATCTCTGTCTTTGCCTCATCATTTCAGATGCTCCAAGTTCTTTAAGATTCTTTTGTTGGATTTATTCTGATTTAGATCTTCTACAAGAATAAGGTTAGTGTCAGTACCAAGAATACATATTATATTGACATCATCAAAACTTAGAATTCAACATTCTCTCTCTTTTTGATGATGACAATACATCATGAAATGTTTTATTAAATGCAAAAGATTTATTTTTCTGAGAAGATAGAAATGATTAAGAAATGATGGAGATGCTAGAGATGGACTAATGGACATACAGTTTTGGTTCTAAACCATCCAACTCTACTACTCCCCCTTAACCTAAATTATCATGCAAGTTACTCTCACTCCCCAAACCACCCTTATTTTCTCCATTTTTTCTCCCACTTTCTTTTTCTCTCCCACATTCCACATTCTTTTCTCCTGTTCACTCTTTTTGTTCTCAACTGTAACTGTTCTAAATCTTTCTGTTCTCTCCCCCTTTGACATCATCAAAAATAGGAATGGAAGTGGGGATTGTGAAGACAGACTGAAGGATCAAGAGATCCCTGATACAATAAGTTCACAGATTTGGGAATTTGCAGAGTTTTCTCTTAAGAGTGTAAAGAAGTCAACTGAAATAATCTGCTTAAGTGTTTCACACTGATGACATTGTGAGAGTTTACATGATGATTTTAAAGATTATCTTCATACAAAGATAATGAAGGTAAATCAACTTGTCATATGAGTGCGTAGAATAATCTGTCTTAAAACTCTACTAGCTGAACATGAATAGATTTTTCATGTAGTCAATTTTCCAACATTATTGGAGACAAACAACCATACCATATTTTAGTTAGATGTGGTTTTTAAACATATTTTTGACTGATTTTCTTTTATCAATGAGCAACAAGGTTGGACCTACACTTTTCTTCGTGGGGAGACACATTGGTTAGATGTAGGAATCCCCAATTACTCAGTGTGGTAACCTGAATGTCTCTCTTTTGAGAATAGAGTTAGTAAATGGAAAGGTCTTTTTTACATGAGGCACAACACGTCTTAGGTGAAGTGACCTAGTTGCTCAACCTCCCGTGCCATTGCTCTGCCATGATTTCAGAGGCCATGCCCTTTTTAATCAGAGTTAATCTGGCACTTCATGAGACAACTTGCTTGCACTTCAAGGTGAAAGGGTTGGTTTTTCAGTGAACCAAATCATTGCTCTGAGAAGAATTTACCCCTTTAAATTGATAAAGGCAAGATGTTTGAAGACAATACTTCATGTACAGATCTTCTACTTGATTAGAATCTATGAGTTCAAGATTCAAGTTTTTAGAAGAAATTCAGGGCATCATACTCCAATATTGATCTTGATTCATTGTACTTGTAAGAAAATATTTGTCAGAAACATTCAATTTGTTCTCTTCAAGATCATAAGATTGAAACTTCCTGGCTAATCATTCAGTTGAGAGATTTAAAGCTTTTAAGAGTTTTCTGTGATTCTATATCTGTGAACAGACTGCATAAGAATCTAAGTCATCACAATAGTCTAGCGAACTTGAAACTAGACAACTCCCCCTCACACTAAGACTGCATGCATCAAAAGGAATTTAGACAATAGCACGTAGCATGCAAAGATTCTCCCCCTGACTCTATGTAATGTTTTTGCCTTGGTACTTGGCGGAGAGTTGTGGTTCAAAAATCATCTCACGCATAGTGCAGGTTTCCAAACATCAGATGCCCTTCTCCTAACACCATTTTATATATCAAGATTAAATGAGCAATAGGGGAGGATGATAAGGAACAAAAGATGCATAGATGCGTCGACCTGTTGGCTGAATGCATCGATGTAGAGACAAGCGATAGAGTTGGAAGTGAAGAAGATTGAACAGATAGGTTGAGGCATCAGCTCAGTGCATCGAGGCATGTAGCAACCCCAAGAAAAGTAGTTGATGGAAATCAGAAATCAAGGGGGTCTAAAAATGCCTAATTCTCTTCTTAAAGTAGAAAACTTATCATTATCCAAGGGCTTAGTGAAAATGTCTGCAACTTGCTATGCTATGCCTTGATGGATTAATTCAAAGTTTCATTTAGAAACTTCATCTCTTATGAAATGATGTCGAATCTCTATGTGTTTGGTGCGTGAATGCAGTATAGGATTTTTAGACAGGTTTATAGCACTAGTGTTGTTACAATATATGGGTGTGTAGCCAAGGTCTACATTGTAGTCCTTGAGCTGCTGCTTAATCCAAATTACCTGTGTACCACAACTCCCTGCTGCTACATACTCAGCTTCAGCAGTGGAGAGGGCCACAGAGTGCTACTTCTTGGAGGCCCAAGAGACTAAGCACCCACCTAAGAATTGGCAAAAGCCACTAGTGCTTTTCCTATCTAATTTGTAGCCAACATAGTCTGCATCCGTGTATGAGATTAGATCTAAAGTGTGTGCATCAGGATACCAAAGACCTAAATTGTGTGTGCCTGAGATGTATCTGAAAATTCTTTTAACATCGCCTAAATGCAATTCAGTGGGTCTGCACTGAAATCTAGCGTACATACACACACTAAATTGTATGTCAGGTCTAGAGAAAGTTAAATATAAAAGAGAGCCAATCATATCTCGATATAATTTTGCATCCACTTCTTTACCTGACAAGTCAACATCTAATGAAGTGTTTGTACCCATTGGAGTGGCTATATGTTTCACCTTGTCCATGTCAAATCTTTTGAGAATCTCCAAGGTGTACTTTGTCTAGCTGATGAAGCATCCATCTTTCAAACTGTTGAACCTGTAATCCAAGAAAAAAATTCAGCTCTCTTACCATGCTCATTTCAAATTCACTTGACATCAGACCAGCAAATTCATTACATAGTTCAGAACATGTTGAAACAAATACAATATCATCTACATATACCTGAACTATGATTAGGTGGTCTGATAGATTTTTAGTGAAAAGAGTTTGATCCACCTTACCTCGACTGTACCCATGGCTGATCAAAAATTCAGTCAATCTGTCATACCAGGCTCGAGGTGCCTGCTTCAAGCCATACAGTGCATTATTTAACCTGAACACATGGTTAGGTTGTATAGACAGTTTAAATCTAGGAGATTGCTCAACATAAACTATCTCTTTTATAAAGCCATTTAAGAATGCACTTTTAACATCCATATGATGAAGTTTAAGGTTTTTAAAGCAAGCAAAAGCTAGCAATATTCTAATTGCTTCCATCCTAGCCACTGGGGCATAAGACTCATCAAAGTCCACCCAAAACTCTTGACAATATCCTTTGGCTACCAACCTTGCCTTATTTCTAGAGATGACACCATCTTCATTTAGTTTTTTCCTAAAGAGCCACTTGGTTCCTATGATAGACACGTTTTTAGGTCTTGGAACAAGATCCCAGACTTTATTTCTTTCAAACTGTTCTACTTTTTCATTCATTGCATTTACCCAAGATTCATCATTCAAAGCTTCTTCTATTATTTTTGGTTCAATTTGGGACACTAATGCTATTAAATCTTCATTATTTACAGCCTGATGATAAGACCTAGTTCTAGGGGGTCTTGCAGATTTCCTATGATGTTATGTGCATGGTGATCTTTCAGAAATCTAAGATTTGTTGAAGACTCACCTTGCTCGGTTGACTCACCCTGAACTGGTTCCTGTTGTGCAGCTGGTTCAGGTGCCTTTGGTTCTTCATTCAATTTTGCTTCTAGAAACTCTCCATCATGTCTTGAATTCCTGTCATCATCATCCAAGTTAGCAGAATTGATGGTTTCATTAAAAACAACATGAGGAGACTCCCCTACAGTTTGATCAGTTATATTGAAAACCCTATATGCCCTAGATGTTTCAGAATATCCTAGAAAAATTCATAGGCTACTCTTGGCTTCAAACTTATCAAGGTCCCTTTTATTATTGTTATGAATGAATTATTTTGAACCGAAAATCCTAAAGTAAGCCACATTTGTCTTCTTACCTTTTAAAAGCCCATAGGGGGTTTTCTTATGGATGGGTCTTACCATGGTCCTGTTGATAGTATAGCATGTAATGTTGGCCACCTCTGCCCAAAATCTTCTAGGTAGCTAACTCTCCACGAGCATGGTTGTTGGATTGCAAAGCACGGATTCAGAGGGGGGGGTGAATGAAACCCCATTCAAAAACTATTGCGGAATTAAAATCTTAGATGGGTTAATCAATTAAGCACTCTTCAGTTGACACATGAAAGCACAGGCTGAAGGACTAGCTCACACAAAACGTAAATCTGACAAACACAGTATTGAGTACTAATCGAGGACCAGGCTTTTTTTTTGATCGGTAAATTTGTAACTATTAGAAAAGAGTAAAAAAGTGTACAATGGGTGAGCAATATCTAGACATGCCTAGACTGATTGCTCAACATGTATGGATTCCGTGCCATGAAAATCATGTTCTACGGTGAGGAATGGAAATAAAATAAGAACATGAGCAAAGTACCATTCATATTTGCACCTCCAAGTCACTCAAGAATAGATCCCCCATCATAGTTATGGAATGGTGAAGTTATAGCGTTGAAGGATATGTTTCTCCCTGAAGGTGAGTCTATCAAGCTTGAGTTCATTTTCCAAACAACATCTGGTTTCATATAGGATTTCAATTAGAATCCTTGCATATCCCTTTTCCTTTGTCTCGAAGGTTCGAATGCATCTCTCCCTCCAAATCCACCAGATGGTGCATCGGAACATGTGTTTGATCAGCTCAGTGAGGTAGCATTTGGTGGGAAAATTGGCCTCAAGGGATTGCAGCTCACTTAAAAGTGAGTTCATCGGGCCCCTATGGATATCAAATCTTTGTAATATTTCAGTCCAGAGTTTTTTGGAGTATTTGCATGAGAAGAAAAGGTGGTCTATACTTTCCTCGGCCCCTTTACAAAGAATACACATGTTGGCAAGTGAAAACCCTTTTTTCTAAATCATATACAGAGTCGGTAAGCTGTTATGAATTACTTGCCAGCAGCATAAGGAATGCTTGGGGCATAGTGGCCTGCCCCAAACCCAGCTATCCGGATGCCAAATATGATGTCTTTGCCTTAGTTGATTCCATGCAGAAGTGCATGAGAAATTGCCTTTGTCATGAATCCAAATCAAATATTCATTGGGATCTTTAACCAGAGGAATAGCAGAAATAATTGGCCAAAGCTCAAGCATGTCAATGGATGTTGGAATTGGAAGATTCCAAGTACTGTTGCAAATGAAATCGAAAATAGTATTATTCACATTAGCTCCCAGATCTTGCCTGATCTGACGGGATCAGAAAATGGCTCCAACAAAAAAAGAGTTGTGAATTAGTATTTATGGTCGTGTTTTGTTAATCGGGCCACATGTTTAAGCCTAATGGATCATGTTTTATGTCTACAATAATCATGTAAGAGGCTTTTTTTATTATTATTTTGTGTCTTTTAGTCTTCCCAAGAGAGTTATAATGAGTCTTAGGTGTTAGGTGTTAGTTGAAGTTTAATGAGTGTCTTTTGATTTTCTTTTGGAGTCTATAAATGTGTTATGTAACCTCTCTTTAAGAAGCAATGAAGTTGAATCCCAATTTTTGGAAACCCCACGCGAGGTGTGAAGTATTGCTACGTTCTCTCTCCGAGAAGGAGATGGGGGTGAGAAGCCCCACGCTACCTGGGTTGTGAGAAGCAACCCCCCCCTTCGCCCATCTCCCTCTCCCTCTAACTTCCTCTACAATGGCCGGCACCACCAACCGCTACCTTCCATCTTCTCCAACACCTCTCAAACAACCCCCCCATCCTCTCCCACACCTTCCACACCTCATGACCGCTCCCTCCATGGAGGAGATCCGACAGCTCCGGGTGCGCCGTCCGAAGCCCGGTCGACCTCCCTCGACGTCCACCACCGCCGTCGTTCCGACTGGAACCACCATTGCCATCATCACTGCAGAGAAGAAACGAAGAGTGCGGCCACGTCGTCCCTGACATGGAGCGGGTGTGAAGCCCCGACCGAACTCCTCCCCATCGTCTCTAGTCACCACATCACCTTTGCTCACCTCCACCTTTGCCAATGTCCAAACCGCCATATCACACCCTTCACCCCTTGCTGCAGCCTTAATACCCATTTCATAACTCATAAACCATCCCCTACACTCCCTTACCCTCCCCATCCATCTTACAGCAGCCCTGCAACTCCAACCTTGCCCCACGGTTGTCCCAATCAGAAAAACAAATGCAACAAAATCTGAAACAAAGCATCACTACCCTCCCCCACCATACACCCACGTCCTTCCTCTCTTGCCATTTTGAGATCTCAATCTATTCCTAAATCATTCCCACTCCTCCATACATTTTCCCACCCACTGGAACCCCTAAACCCCCTCACTCTGTGAAGCCCCTCGTACGTCCACAGGGTAGCAACTAAAACAGAGTGCCATTTTGCTATGTCGTCCCGTCATGGTGGGAGGGATCAGTTGATCGACCCCGTCGCTATAGTAGAGTCCAAGCAGTCCACGCTCCCCCGCCCACATGCTAGTCCACAGCCCCATGCCCTCAACCCCATCCACGTAACCTTCACTCCCCCCTGCTACAAAGCTGCCCCCCCCTCTCCTTTGCTTCTCCTCACAAGCCCCTCTTACGTAAACCTCCCCCTCTCCTGCTCTCTCCCCTTCATACACACAACCCCCACCTCCCACCTTGCCATCCTTCTCCCTCTCTCTACGAGGCCTAGTGCCAAGTCCCCTCTCTCCCTCTCTTACAGTTTCTTTAGCCATGGGTTTGCCAGGAGGAGCATGGTAATACACCCTGCAAAGCATTCTCTCTCATTTTGATAGCAAAACCACAAAGCAAAGAAAAAAAAGATAAAGAGAATGAGTAGCATCGTGAGGTACCTTGGTTTGCTATGTATGTCACATGTGCATGAAAAGAAATGTAAAGGAAGCAAGTTACATAAGTTGCACGAAAAAAAAGGAGAAAAGAAGAAATAGAATGACAAGGAAAGTTATGAGAAATATTAGAGAAAATAAAAAGAAAAGAGAAATCTCATACTTGGAAGGTTTGCCTCACATCATGATCCTATCTCCATAAAGCTGGAATATGCTTTTCCCATTGACCCATGGATCATACCACATGCTAAGTGAACTTTCAGTGGAGATACAAAATTTGATTTGTTTGAGTAGCCACGTTCTTAATTGAAAGATACCTTTCCAAGCTGCAGAATGATAAGACTTAGCCTGAATGTGCCAAAAGTTACATTTGGATAGATATTTACTATGGATCCATTTTATCCACATACTGTGATTCTTATGTAATATATCCCAGCAGTGTTTCACTAAACAAGTTTTATTCCAATCAGCTAGCCGTCTCAAGTTTAAACCACCTTCTGTTTTTGGTCTACATATAATGTCCCAATTTATCATGTGAAGAGCCTTATTAGCACCTGTTCCTTGCCAAAAGAACGTTGCCAAAAAATTTTCAATCTCTTGAATTAATCCTACAGAAAGAATAAAAGCAGTAGACCAATAGATGGATAAGATGCTTCTAATCAATTCCAGCCGCCCACTCTTAGAAAGGAGTTTCATTCTCCAAGAGCTAATTCTATTTTTTATTTTCGCAATGATTGGTTGGCAATGATGCTTCTTTAAACTGGTGGAGATAAGAGTCAAACCTAAGTTCGTGATAGGTAGATTACCTTCATCCACCTTCAAAGCTATTGTAATTGCTGTTTTATCTTGGACCTTGGCACCAATGTATACTTTACTTTTGGAGTGGTTCAGCTTGAGACCTGACCATTTCCCAAATGTTTCAAGAATGTTTGCAAGGTAATGAACTGAATCCATGTGATTTTGAAGAAAAATAATTACGTCATCTGCAAAAATAATATGAGAAACATGTACTTCAGTTGTCTTCGGAACCTTGAGGTGACCTTGGTACACCACTTCCTCCAACAAACAAGTGAGGCCCTCCATAGCAATGGTAAATAGGTAAGGAGACAGTGGGTCTCCTGGCCGAATGCCATTAGAGCTTTTAAAATAGCCTGCAGTGTAACCATTGAATAGAATAGAGAACATACAGCTCTCAATGCAGCTTCTAATCCATTGGATCCATTTGGCCGAAAACCTAATTCTCGTAAGCATATGATATACAAAGTGCCTATCAACAGAGTCAAATGCCTTCCTCAGATCAACTTTAAGGGTAATTATCCTTCACTTGTCCTTGGAATGTAGATCTTTAGTCAGATCATTAGCAAGTATGATGTTGTGAGTAATACTTCTACCTTTGATGAATGCAGCCTGCTAGGGACTAATGATCTTATTAATCACCTTCTGAATTCTATTAGCCATAAGCTTTGAAATCACTTTGTAGATGAAGTTGCATAATGAGATTGGCCTAAAATTCTCCAAGTTATCAGCCCCGACCACTTTTGGGATCAGTGCTATAAAAGTGTTGTTGAACTGTTTGTAAAGATGTCCCGTTCTGAAAAAGTGAAGGCAGGTGTTGATGACATCATTACCAATTATATGCCAGGCTGATTGGTAGAACTCCACTGGAAAGCCGTCGGGACCTGGGCTCTTATTTTTTGGAGATTGGAAAACAACTTGCTTAATTTCTTCTGAAGTGAAATCAACATTGAGAATTACCTTGTCTTCTTCAGAGAGTTGCAAAGAAGGGTTGATGTCATGAGCTTCCTGCATATAAGATTGGTTTAGTAGTTGATAATAGTAATCGATGGTGTGCTCCTTTACCTGATTATTGTCATTGATAGTATTTCCAAGGTGATCTTTAAATTGTCTGATTTGGTTTATAGTTCTTCTAGCCGCCATGCTAGCATAAAAGAATTTAGTATTGGAATCACCCAATGTCATCCAGTTTTGTCTTGATTTCTGCCTAATAAAGTTTTCCTCTAGCTCTAAAGCATACATATATTCTTTTCTTGCCTCCTGCTCTTGTTGGATTCAGTCATTGTCAAGGGGACTATCATGAATATTAGTCTGAGCTTGGTGCAGGTTCCTCTTAGATGCGGCCACCTTATTCTGTACATTACCAAAGGTGGTCCTATTCCAATCCTTAAGAGCAAGTTTGCAAGCCTTAAGCTTCATACAAAGGACATGTGGAAGAGACCCTACGACCTTGGTATCCCAGGCAGCTTTAATGACATTAAGAAATTCTGGGTGGGAGGCCCACATGTTGTAGAACCAGAATGGGAGCTTGCCGTTCATAATATCTTTATCTGTATTGATAAGTAGGAGTGTGTGGTCAGAAAAATATTCATTCCCGTATTCAAGCCAGCTATCCGGGTAAGATGCAGTCCAGTGAGAGTTAATGAGACATCTATCCAATCTTGCCATGATTTTGCGGTGAGCTTCTCCCCTATTTGTCCAGGAAACTTATTGCCACAGCAGGTAATGTCCTCAAGTTCGGAATGTTGAATGCACAGGTTAAACTCGTCCAACATGGACTCAGTTATCATTCGCCCTCCCATCTTTTCATGGGGGTATCTAATTGTGTTGAAATCACCTATTACCATCCAAGAAGAATTGATGTTGTTGGAAATACAGATAATGTCCTTCCATAAATTACTCTTGTCAATCGCACTGTTGGATGCATATACACCAGTAATCATGAATTCCCCAAGGTTTAACTTATTTCTGCATCGTAGATGAAGGAATTGACTACTACCCGCAACCAGATGAGCTTCAATGAGGTTGTGGTTCCAAAAAATCCACACTCTCCCTTTGCCACCGTACAGATCATTAGTAATAACTTAAACTTCTGGCAAAATTAAGTTTTTAGAATGCATAACATGGGCAGAGTTTATCTTAGTTTCAACTAGGATAACCAAAGTACAGGCTTTGGCTCTGATCAGTGTATTTAACTCTCTACATTTCTCCCTCTTATTGATGCCTCTAACATTCCAAGCAATAATCTTTATAACAAAATTCTGGAGGAAAGATGGTGTAAAATTAGATGCTTTGGGGCATTGAAGCCCGACCATCGGCATCTTTACTCTTCGATCTTGATTTTATTCTGTCCATCTAGTCCACAGCCTGCAAATTCCTAAAAGATGAATGATGGGGCTTAACTTTGTTGATAGGGGGCCGTTGTGGAGCAGGTTGAGCTTGCACAATATAATTGCCAGCATGTGGTACCGAAAGCTTGTCCCCTCTAATTGAAGTTGATGCTGCTCCCTCATGAAGCTTGGCGGGAGGTTCCTTGGGGTGCACCTCATGCTGAGAGGAGGGCGCAAGGGCAGTGGCAGCAGCTGGGTCACGGGTAGGACCACTGTGAGCCCCAACCGTGGCTGGAGATGGCACCGAGCACGCGTCTGGAAGTACACTAAAGGCAGCAATACCACATGCCACTTCCACTAACTCATCAGACAAGGCTCCACCAGCAGCAAAAGAAGTAGCAGGTGGCGGGTCCTTCACATGCGCAACCTGGCTATTTCGGCCATGACACTGCGCAGTCACATGCGCCGCATCAAGGTCTTCACGTGAAGGGAAGCCATTGCTTTTCAGGTTATGGAGGTTGGCGGTCCCCCCATGTTGAGTCGAGTTAAGAGCTGCCCCACAAAGTGATGCTCCATCATATGCTTCCTTCGAGTTCACCAAATGAGAATGACAAAAGTTTAATGGGCTGGCGGCCCCTCCAAGAGAAGTGAAGGCTGCAGATGCTCCAAAGGTGGAATCTTGATGTGCTCGAGCTACATTGGAATGCGCCTCAAGTAGTGGGGAGGACGGTGGGGCTGAGGGTAATGCAATGGCAATAGATTGTAGATCTCCAAGTGAAGGGTGGCTGCTAGAGTGGCCAAAAAGCTGCTCAATCACATGGGATTGGGTGTTAAAGTTTGAAGCTATAGAATGGCCAAAGTGAGCATCTTGGATAGCAAGGGAAGGACAAAAGGTGGCGGGCTCCAAAGGTGGCAGTAGCGGGTCCAAAATATGCCCACAGCGCTGCGCATTCACATGCGCTGGTTTTTGTAACTTGCGTAAGGAATAAATACCGATGGGAGCATCGCCTTCAAGCTGAGTACAGCTGCAAGTGGGGACATGAGAATGTACATTCACATGCACTTGGTTGTCTTCCTTGGATGCTATACAATGGTCGCAGGCAGCATCTTTATTATCAAGAGAAGGACAGCTATTAAGCATGTTGGCAGCATCCAAATCCTCATTCATAGATGGGACATAAACACTTGCAGATATTGAGTTAGCCTTAACCACATGGTTGAGTACCTTAGCTTTAGGAACTTGTGAATCTCTTGGGGTGCTCTTGCCATTGCATTGCTGCGAGGAGACAGTAATTCGGCGTGCCTCATGGTGGGTCCCGAGCTCAGGCCATTGAGTCCTCTGAACCACAAAGGCTTTGGGAGGCTCAGAGAGCTGAGTTGAAGGGTCACCAATACCATCCTGAGCACCATAGACCGACTATAGAATCTCAAAATAATTATGACTGAGCACACTAACGTCGGATGGATTAGAGAGTGCCTTTGGTTTGAACACTTGAACATGAGGTTGTTTACGTTGGAGAACCGGTTTACATGCTCCATCTACGTGCCCAAAGGAACAGCATGTAGAACAGCTTCTTGGCCTCCATTGGTAGGTTACCTTAATTCGCTTGACACTCCCATCAAGATCTTTATAATGAACGAAATCAGGTAGCTCTTCTCCAGATGAGATCATGATGCATGCCCTAGCATAAGCCAGTCTCTTACGCTCCACTGTTAGCTTGTCCAGATACAACGGGTCACCCAAGATGGAAGAGATCTTAGCAATAAATTCTCGAGTCCATAGATGGAGCGGGAGTCTGTGGAAGGCCACCCACAAGGGAATACTCATAAGAGTATCGAATTCCATTCTTAGATCCAGACTCCATCTACGAAGAATCATGGGGTGACCTTTAATGGTCCAGAACCCCTCAACTGCCCGGCGTAAATCCTCTTCAGAATCAAATTTGCAGACAAAAAAACCGTTCTGTAGAAGATGAAGTTCAAAAGCATTTGCTCCCCACCGGGACATAATGAATGAATGTAGAGGGCTGAATGATAAGCGCAGGCCTACTGCATACCCTACCAAGGCGATGTACCAACTTGCTAAAAGATCCTCAAAATCAGCCTTCTCATAAACAGCGATCTTGACTCCATTATTAGTTTCCGGAGGAATGAAATGGAGATCTAGATCATGAGATCCAGATGGGGCCTTGAAAAGGGAGCTCCAAGTCACGAGTGTGGAAGAGATTGGGATCGGACGCTTCCCTCTTGAACGAGATCTGCCTCTCCGTCTGTCTTGAGATTATACCTGGAGGATGTTGAACCGTGCGGTGGGGGAGGGCCAAGTGATGAGGAAGCAGCGCCTGCCCCGCTGGTATCCTCAGGGTTGGCCTCCTTCGAGGGATCTCCACGCGGAGAACCCCCTCTAGCGCCTCCATCCGCAGAGCTTCTCTCTCCTCCTGGCATAGGAATTACTATCTTTTTATCGAGGACCATGCTGATGTAATGATGAGCACTCTACCAACCCCCTTCAAGTACCCAAACGCAAGCAGACACAGAGAGGAAACTTTTAACAGAACTCAATATAAACTAATGAGACAACTGAGCTTCTCTCTTTTCACAACCGTGAACTGAGAAACTCAGGCTCACACATGAGTTGTAATTCTACTGAACATATGAACAAACACTTCACATTCATATAAACTCCCCAAGATCACACATATAATCAAGCACACAAAACCTGTGAAGGGGAGATAGATGGTATGGAAGAACGCACAAAGCAAACCATGATAGATAGGATTTTTTAGGTGGTTCGGTCCTCCAGACCTACGTCCACCCCTCACTCCAAACCGGAGTGAGGCTTCCCTTGTAAAAGCAAGAACCCGCAGACTCAATCTGCAAACATACGCTGCCTAACAGCTTGAGCCAGAGGAACACACTTCTCTCTTCCTCCACCCAGGAGGGCAACCACTAGCGACACCCAGTCACTAGCAACCAGAGACCGAAGTTTCTCTTCCTCCAAATCGGAGGGAACCCACAATTGACAACTTGTCACTTGCAACCGGAGACACCAAGTCTCCCTTCCTCTGAAACCCAGAGGGAAAGCACAAGTGACACCAAGTCACTTGCAACCGGAGACACTAAGTCTCCCTTCTCCTGAGTCCACAGGAGGAACCCGAACTCAATCTGAGTATCGGAAGAACAAAGTAAAATCAGAAAATGAACAAAGGAAAATGCAAATGAAAGAAAGAAAATGTAGATCCTACTGGAGCAGGACTGTTCAAGATTTGATACTGGAACAATGACTACATATCTTCACATTAAGAACCGACTGCTTCGATCTCGACCTCTCTTCTTAGCTCTCTCTCATTCTCTCTTCACTTCTCAGCTCTTTCGCTCTTTCTTCACTTCCTTTTTCTTCTTCTACTACTGGCTCTCGTACACTTCTCTCTGGCTGCTCTATTCTTACTTTTCAATTTTCTTTCTTTTTCTATCTCTTCTCTTCTTGTTCGATTGTAGACGAGGCCTTTTTATAAGGCATCAGGTAGGGTCCCATGAGCTCATGCCTTGGGAGTGAATGAAGCTCATTCCCGCCTTTTCCAGAGTGACAATGCGTCAGGTGCAGATGGAATGTTGATCCTCGTAGCAGATGATGCTTCCCTAGGATAACGTGCCAATCATTAGCTCCCTGGGTGCATCCGCCAGCATTCCGCCATTTCTGGTAGCACGTGCCTTGTATTAGCTCGACCTCACATATTGTCTTTAACATGTCAGTCATAAAGGAGGCATTTCGTCAAACACTGTTGTCAGCTAGTTCTCAATATGCACAGACCTAATTGAAGCTTAGATGTGGATAATGCTCGAACATAACAATGTGCTTAGACTTCAATTGCACATATGCTCAGACCATGTGTCGTGTATTGCAGGGGATATGCATAGATTTTATAGCAATGCACAGACTTTGATTGTGCACAAGCCAAGACATGCACCTGCTATAAGCAACGTAAGACCATATATGCACAAACCATGTATCACATAAAGGAAGAGATGTTGCACGGACCTTTTACGTGTGCGGGTAAAGAATGCACCGACTTGGTGCGTGCAGAATATAACCTGCATCAACTTTATGTGAGAGATAAACCTACGCTCAGCCAAAAAATGCACCGACCTTAAGCTTGCAGCAAAGGCTGCATCGACTTGAAACGCTCGCAGCAAACAATATATGCACCGACTAGTGCTCGAAGCAAAAGCTGCACCGAGCCTATATGCATGAAGCACAAACGTGCACCGACCAGATGTTCTTCAGAAGAGAGAATTCACCGACCCATATAGCATGCGTGCAGAACCAAAGCTTGTCATGCGGATATCAGAAACTTGCACAGACTTTGAGTAATGCACAACGACTTGACTTGCCCTCAGCGAAGGATGCACGAACCTTATGACAGCTACCATGTAAACGTGCACAGACTTGATGTTCTATAGAAGAGAGAATGCACCGAACAACCATTGCATAGATTTCATTTGTAATGTACAGTAGATTGCACTGACTTAATCGAAGTACAACAATATGTTCCACCGACTTCACTAGTGCACGGTATGCACTGACTACGTGACCCTTAGACTCAGATATGCACAGACTTAGCTTTACTGCGAGACATAAATGCACAGACCTGGTTCGCTGGACATGTGGCATACGCACAGACCTATAATGCGGCCTAGTGGACATATGCACCGACTTAATTCTAAATGCAGATGCTGCACTGATCTGAGTCCTTGGACACCTAAACTTGCACAGACCAAATACATGCACAATTCAGACGTGATGCATAGATCAATGACATGCGCACCAACTGTTCAATGAAATGAAATGTGCATGGACCTTCAGCATGTACAGCCCCAAAACGTTGCACAGACATCAAGCAAAGCTAACACAGACTTTATATGCAACCAAATTGAAGTCTGAGATATCCGTACTAACCTGAACATGTATCGGACTTGGATGATCATTGACTTTACCTATCAAAAGCTAATTCACATTTTACCAGAGATTGACTTGCTGTCAATTGGAGTTGACCGTTGACTTTCTTTTCATGTCTTCTTGAATTATCTTTAGAACCTGTTCTGACATATTTCATACTTTTTATAAGTGATGACATCATCAATGGATGCATCATAATTAAGTGATCACGGTCATATACAAAGAGACATAATATTTATCATCATCAAAACTTCAGAACCACAGGGGACACAACAATCTCCCCCTTTTTGATGATGGCAATATTATGAGTCATTGTAATAGATTCAATAGATGATTAAGCCAATATGAGCATTCAAGTATGAAACATACAATGAGCACTCAAGACAAATGACTCACACAACCGCTCAAGACAAATGACTCACACAAATTCTCCCCCTTTGACAACATCAAAAAGGAAGGAACATTATTGATGAAGAGAGGTAATGATTCAAAATCTCCCCTGAACAGATACTCTCTTGTGACATAGGTGAGCCACAGGGACATACAAGAATTCTCCCTCTTGGATTAATACCACAAATACCAATGTTTGAGTTTTCTTATGCTCCCCCTGAATGAATGCACTCAAACAAGTTATTTGGAATGTGCAATATGAATGATATGCAGTTGACTATATGAATGAACCCATGACATGAAGACTATGCAAGTGACTTAGACAGAAGAAGAAGAATCTGATAGACAAACTTAATGGTTGTTCATTGACAAAGCAAACCGATCACAGGTTCTTCTAGTATAAGAATTTAGATTAATGCATTCAAGAATTATGTGGTTTAAAATTATGAAAGTTAGAGAATAGCCACTTCACTCTATTGAGAAGCAATCAGTGTGAACTCTTAATAGTGGAGAACCAGAAGAACATGATGCATGTCAAATTTTGTCTTGCTTCATTTTAATTGTCTAAACATCAATATATCTATCAGGAGAAACCAGAACATGTATTGGGATTAAACAAAAACATAGATCTAATCTAAAGTTCAGAGGAGCAATGTCAATTTTTTTTATTCTTTTCCTTACTCTTTTAGAACAGTCAAGTATAACATTGCCGTTTGACATAAGAGCACATGTTTATCAGACGCCAGTGCTCCTAGTTACTCAACAGGGTTTACTATTCTGTTTCAGGTATAGTGTTCACATTTCTTGTAAGGGTACACGTTTATCAGATGCCAGTACCCCTAGATAGTTAGTGATACTAACCTTTAATTATTTTCTGAACAGAGATAACTTGAATCACTTCATGACATGAGTTTGTCTCCATTTCATTGATGAAGTACCCAGTTTCTCAGTGCATTCAATCATTGCTCTGCCATTAGCATGTATGATTTATCATTTTAACACAGCTGTGCATTTGATTTTCAGAGAGAGTTGTTTAAAAATAATACAAGATTCCAGGTTTTCTCAACCAAATCAACTTGAGTCTAGACAATATCAGATTTTGAAAGACTCCAAAAGACATAATATGTGCTAGTTGGTTGAGAACTATTAAGAGTGTTTCACGATCCTTTTTCATTGAGTTTTGTTTTTAATCTCTAAAGTTCATTAGGTTTAAACCTGCAATGCGTTCAAGATACATCACTGCTTCTTATAAAAGAAGATGATCAATTTTAGCAGCTTTGATAAATGAGCTTGACTATCAGTTTGACATCATTCAGATTCAGAATTTTAAAAAACTTTCCTGACAGTATGCATAAGACATACGGTAAGCACATATGAGTGAGATGCAAGCATTATATTAATTAACTCCCCCTGACTATATGCAACACATGCAAGCTTAGCGTAAGACTTTATGATTTATGCTCATGATTATCTAGACTGTCTTAAGTGCAAAAATACCCATGGCACTTGGCGGAGTACCCTCTGGGTGATGCATAAAAATGAGATGCAACTACAGTCTTATATAAATGCACTATTGCTAAGCATGAGCATATGCATGTGAGCCTTATATGCAGCAAGATATCAAGTAAACAAGAAGTTCAGTCAAGAGATAACATTTATGAATCAAATGTAATCAGAGTAAATTTGACCAGATTGAACACATGAGCAATCTCTCAAAATGTTATCATATGAAAGCTTCCAGGTCAAACAATCTTTATGAATTGTCAATTGTGAACAGAGTTTTCAATAAATGCAATCTATGATTCAAATTCATGTAGAGTGACAATTGATACTTGGCGGAGAGCATAGACCATAAGGGTCACCATCACGCATGGTGAAAGTTTCTAGATAGGCTTAACCTGTCCTTCCACAATCGCCATTTGATATACCAATTAGTCAGCCTTTTTATCCCATGAATGCAACACTAAGGAAACATACCAAAGCAAATAACAATATGAATGTAACCATGAAGTGCAAACTTGTGCATTGACAGATCAATCTAGACATGTAGTTTGGGGACAGAACCAAAAGGAATTCAGATAACAGACCTGGAAGAGTGCAGAATTGGGGTTTACCACATTTAGATGCCTTGGCTTATTTACCCCCTTTTTATCCTTCCACCAAGGCACACCTGCAAAATAGCCTTTATTTCACACAAGCAGGTACCTAAGAGGTCTTGGGTCTTGATCTGAGAGTTGCACCTTTAAAGGGTGCTCTCAGTAATCTTTGAGCATAAAAATCATTAAATCTCAGTATATGATAGTTATCCATCGAATGTCCATTGTTTCCACAGTAACGACATGAGATAACAAGTTTTGTGTTCTTCATATTGTGCATATTAACGTGAGCATGGAATCTATGTGCATGAAGATTTCTATTATCTACATGTGCATTTTGTCTTTTATTCCTTGCCAGCCAGCAATCAGCAACTTTGTGGCGTGGCTTTCCACACTCAAAACATGAAATATATTTTTCTTTGAAAATAGATTTGTTTCTACTGAAGGCATTTTGATTTATAGTTAGTTTAACAAATTCAAAGTTAAATCTCTTTCCCTGAGCATGCCAACAGTGCGCTGCTATGTGGCCTCCCTTGCCACAGTTAAAGCACACAATGTGCCGACAATGTGAAGCAAATTTATTTTTATCAAAGACATGCTGATGCATAGTATGATAACCATAAACTCTGGTTTGTGCATGAACAAGCCAGCATTGTGCAGCCGTGTGTCCTACTTTACTACAATGAGGACATCAAAATTTCTTTCTCTGAAATGTAGGATTTCTATTATGAGATTTTCTAGCTTGCATGTTACTGAAATTCAAATCGTCCTTCTTCATTACTAAGCAATCATTCATGAAGTTTCCATACCTACCATAGTAATGACATGCCATTTCCTTTTTGTATGTATGTGTATGGGAATTTAAGTTGTGAATAGCATGCACATGAGTGTTTGTAGGTTTGTTCTGCAAATTTCCCTTTTCTTCTAGCTTTTTTCAGTTGGTTTTAGATTTTTCTGACCATTAGTCAGATTTGGATTTTTCTGTGATGTGAACTCAAAAGCTAATGGTGTTTTGATGTTGGTTTGTTCTGAGCTAGCTACAAATGATGTATGAATTTTATTCCCAAAGCTCTTCTTATTAACTGGATTAAAACCCGGCCCCTCTTTCTGAAAGTTTACTTTCATTCTCAACAGCTTATCTAGGTTATCTTATCATTTAACACATTTAGATACGGAAAGTTTTAGATCATTAATTTCATTTTCCAGAACTACAACGAGCAGACTAGAGTTTGTGTTTTCCTTTTCACTCTGAGCCAGTCTTTCATTCAATGAGGCATCTGAGATTTTCAAATTCAGTTTTAAGACATGCCAGATCTTATGGGCTATCCAACATTGCACCCTTACCTTTTTCAATTGTCAATAATCTGTCAGATAGAGTAGTGTTTAAATGTTTCAACCTCTCAATTTCTACTTTCAATTTAGTGTTCTCCTCCTCAAGCTTATCATCATCAAACAATACATCACCTAGGAAACTCTGGTTTTCCTTAACAGTCTCTTGCTAGTTTCTGTTCATATTTTTCAAGGTTTTCCTGAAACTTCAAATTGACAACTCTGACAGCCTCGAACTTTTCAGTGATCAATATATTTTCACTTTCAAGATTGATTAATCTTTGTTCAGATTCCTGACATTATTTTTTAAGTTTTCCATTTTTTGATTTGACATGATCAAGTTCTGAATTGATTACATCTAGATTGGACAATTATCTTCTGAATATTTCATTTTCAGTTTTTAGACTTTCAATGTCTTCGCATCCAGAGTTAGGGGTCTCTAGATTATTTAACTTCCTTTTCAGGATCTTATTCTTCTTCCCTAGTTTTTCATAAGATTCTAACAAGTTGGCATAGGCATCTTCCCAATCATTTAAAGTGTAACTAGAGAATGGATTGTTTACCTCTTCAGCATCTTCGAACTCATCTTGATCACTACTATGGTTGCTCTCATTAACAATCAAGCAGATGTCATCACTTCTCTTATAGGCTGCCATCAATTTGTCCATGATATCTTTAGCAGACCTACAATTTATAACAAATGGAAAGATGTCAAAACCAATAGTCCTTCTTAAAATGCTGAGAACTTTCATATTTTCATTATTTTTCATTCTGTGTTTGTCCGTCCATTTGGACATATCTTTAGGCATTTTGTGTGGACCTTTAGAAACAAGATTCCATAGGTTAGGTTTCACAGAATTTATGAACGTGCACAGACTGCCAAGACAGTTAGGGAAATCAGACCCATTAAAAACCAGAGGATGAGCCATTGGCAAATTTGAAATAGTCGACCAGTAATAGTACACGGTAAATAAAGAAAAAAAAACACCTAGAAACATCAGGAATTACTGCAGATCGTTGGATCTGTAAAGTCAGTAACCTGCTCTGATACCACTTATTGGATTGCAAAGCACGGATTCAGAGGGGGCGGTGAATGATACCCCATTCAAAAACTATTGCAGAATTAAAATCATAGATGGGTTAATCAATTAAGCACTCTTCAGTTGACACATGAAAGCACAGGCTGAAGGACTAGCTCACACAAAACGTAAATATGACAAACACAGTATTGAGTACTAATCGAGGACCAGGCTGATGTAATGATGAGCACTCTACCAACCCTTCAAGTACCCAAACGCAAGCAGACACACAGAGGAAACTTTTAACAGAACTCAATATAAACTAATGAGACAAGTGAGCTTCTCTCTTTTCACAACCGTGAACTGAGAAACTCAGGCTCACACATGAGTTGTAATTCTACTGAACATATGAACAAACACTTCACATTCATATAAACTCCCCAAGATCACACATATAATCAAGCACACAAAACCTGTGAAGGGGAGATAGATGAATGGAAGAACGCAAAAAGCAAACAACGATAGACATGATTTTTTAGGTGGTTCAGTCCTCTAGACCTACGTCCACCCCTCACTCCAAACCGGAGTGACGCTTCCCTTGCAAAAGTAAGAACCTATAGACTAAGTCTGCAAACATACGCTACATAACATCTTGAGCCAGAGGAACACACTCCTCTCTTCCTCCACCCAGGAGGGCAATCACTAGCGACACCCAGTCACTAGCAACCAAAGATCGAAGTCTCTATTCCTCTAAATCGGAGGGAACCCACAAGTAACAACTTGTCACTTGCAACCTTAGACACCAAGTCTCCCTTCCTCTGAAACCCAGAGGGAAAGCACAAGTGACACCAAGTCACTTGTAACCAGAGACACTAAGTCTCCCTTCTCCTGAGTCCACAAGAGGAACCCGAACTCAATCTGAGTATCGAAAGAACAAAGTAAAATTAGAAAATGAACAAAGGAAAATGCAAATGAAGGAAAGAAAATGTATCTACAACAGGAGCAGGACTGTTCAGGATTTGATCCTGGAACAATGACTACAGATCTTCACATTAAGAACCGGCTGCTTCGATCTCGACCTCTCTTCTTAGCTCTCTCTCATTCTCTCTTCACTTCTCAGCTCTCTCGCTCTTTCTTCACTTCCTTTTTCTTCTTCTGCTGCTGGCTCTCGTACACTTCTCTCTGGCTTCTCTATTCTTACTTTTCTATTTTCTTTCTTTTTCTATCTCTTCTCTTCTTGTTCGATTGCAGACGAGGCCTTTTTATCAGGCATCAGGTAGGGTCCCATGAGCTCATGCCTTGGGCGTGAATGAAGCTCATTCCCGCCTTTTCCAGAGAGACCATGCGTCAGGTGCAGATGGAATGTTGATCCTCGTAGCAGAAGATGCTTCCCTAGGATGACGTGCCAATCATTAGCTCCCTGGGTGCATCCGCCAGCATTCCACCGTTTATGGCAGCACGTGCATGGTATTAGCTCGACCTCACGTGCTGTCTTTAACCTGTCAGTCATAAAGGAGGCATTTCATCAAACACTGTTGTCTGCTAGTTCTTAATATGCACAGACCTAATAGAAGCTTAGACGTGGATAATGCTCGCACAGAACACTGTGCTTAGACTTCAATTGCACATATGCTCAGACCATGTGTCGTGTATTGCATGATATGCACAGATTTTACAGTAATGCACAGACTTTGATTGTGCACAAGCCAAGACATGTACATGCTATAAGCAACGTAAGACCATATATGCACAAACCATGTATCACATAAAGGAAGAGATGTTGCACGGACCTTTTCCCTGTGCGGGTAAATAATGCATCGACTTGGTGCATGCAGAATATAACCTGTACGGACTTTATGTGAGAGATAAATCTACGCTCAACCAAAAAATGCACCGAGCTTTCGGTCGCAGCAAAGGCTGCATCGACTTGAAACGCTCACAGCAAACTATATATTCACTGACTAGTGCTCGAAGCAAAAGTTGCGCCGAGCCTATATGCATGAAGCACAAACGTGCACCGACCAGATGTTCTTCAGAAGAGAGAATTCACCGACCCATATAGCATGCGTGCAGAACCAAAGCTTGTCCTGCGGATATCAGAAACTTGCACAGACTTTGAGTAACGCACAACGACTTGACTTGCACTCAGCGAAGGATGAACGGACCTTATGACAGCTAGCATGTAAATGTGCACAGACCTGATGTTCTATAGAAGAGAGAATGCACCGAACAACCATTGCACAGACTTCATGCGCAATGTACAGTAGATTGCACCGACTTGATCGAAGTACAACAATATGTTGCACAGACTTGACTAGTGCACGGTATGCACAGACTACGTGACCCTTAGACTCAGATATGCACAAACTTAGCTTTACTGCGAGACATCAATGCACAGACTTGGTTCACTGGAGATGCGGCATATGCACAGACCTATAATGCGGCCTAGTGGACATATGCACCGACTTAATGCTAAATGCAAATGCTGCACTGACCTGAGTCCTTGGACACCTAAACTTGCACAGACCAAATACAAGCACAACTCAGACATGATGCATAGAACAATGACATGCACACCAACTGTTCAATGAAATGAAATGTGCATGGACCTTCAGCATGTACAGCCCCAAAACGTTGCACAAACCTCAAGTAAAGCTAACACTGACTTTATATGCAACCAAATTGAAGTTTGAGATATCCGTACTGACCTGAACATGTATCGGACTTGGATGATCATTGACTTTACCTATCAGAAGCTGATTCACATTTTACCAGAGATTGACTTGCAGTCAATTGGAGTTGACTGTTGACTTTCTTTTCATGTGTTCTTGAATTATCTTTAGAACCTGTTCTGACAAATTTCATACTTTTTATAAGTGATGACATCATCAATGAATGCATCATAATTAAGTGATCACGGTCATATACAAAGAGACATAATATTTGTCATCATCAAAACTTCAGAACAACAGGGGACACAACAATGGTTCTGGCCATTTCAATAATGGTCCGGTTTCTTCTTTCCACTATACCATTCTGCTTTGGGGTCCTGGGAGAAGAAAACCTATGAGGTAGTCCTTCACTATCATATAAATCTGAAAACATAGAATTCCCGAATTCTCCTCCATGATCAGACTGGATTATGCATATTTTATGCTTACCCTCTTGCTTTATTTTATTGAAAAATAGTTTAAATTTATGGAATGCATCATTTTTATGCGCAAGAAAGTAAATCCATGCAAATCGGGTAAAGTCATCCACAATGACAAATCTAAATCTCTTACCATTGAAGCTCAGTGATCGAGAGGTCCAAAAAGATCCATGTGCAACAATTCGAAAGGTTTAGAGGACAGGGATTCTATCCTAAGTTTAAATGATGCTTTGGTCTATTTGCCCAATGCACATGCATCGCACATTTTTGAATTTTCTATGAATTTTATTTTGGGCAAGCCTCTGACCAGGTCATGCTTAACCAATTTTTTAAGAGTGCTATAACTAGCATGCCCTAGTCTCCTATGCCAATTAAAAGCATTATTTTCTAAACTAGCAGACAAACAGAGATTTGATGCAGATGAATCATTCAAATCTACTATGTAGACATTATTCACTCCATGTCCTACAAAATTAACTTGGCCAGAATTTGTTTCAAGAATTTTGCAAACATGATTATCAAAACTGACTTGGTGACCTTTGTCACACGACTCACTGATGCTATGCAAATTATGTTCGTGACCTTCAATTAAAAGAACCTTTTCAACAATGTTTGAAGGGAGCTTACCAATTGTTCTTGAACCGATTATTCTAGCTTTGTTTTTCCGTCCAAATTTGACAAGTCCTCCTACCTTTACCTGAAGCTCACTAAATTTACTTCGGTCTCCAGTCATGTGTCTGGAACAACCACTGTCTAGATACCACCTGCTGTTCAGGGCTGCCAGACTAACCTGAAATCAATTTAAGCAAAAAGGTTTGGAACCCAAGGAAGATTGGGTCCAAAGAAATTATTCAAATCTTTCAACAGAGTTTTAAGGATCCAAAACTGTTTAAGAATGTTTTTCTTATCCTGTTTCTTGTTGACAGTTTTGGTGAGTTTTTTTACAGTCTTTTGTCCACTTTGGATTTTACTAGGAGGAAAGTTGTTCCAATTGGTTGATTGATTCTTCCTTGAGAATTTCATGTATCCATTCTATCTTGAAAAATCATGATTGTTAAAATATCTTGGTGAGTAGACAGAATTTGACCAGTGTGCCCCATTGTTATTTATGTTTCTTTAAGTTGATGGTTTTCTATCTTGGGTGACCTATCTCAGCTTGTAAGGTGTGTTGCATCGAGGCATGGGTGTGTTACATCGAGGCATCACATCATGAGTACTAGCCTTGACTCTGTGAGAGATAGAGTGCCTCAACGCATCCACGAAACTAGGTCGATGCATGGCAGTTTTGCCAGTTAAGTTCCCTTGAGTTTTGAGTGGTTGTCCAGTAGAGTTTGTTGAATTCGCCTTTATGAAATTCATCAATTTGGGTTGCTGAACATTCTGATTACTGTTCATACTTTTTCTTTCCCTTTGCCTGGGCAGAAAGTAGTAGTTTTGAACTTAAAGGGTTTTTTATTTGTTGGGTCATAACCTAGACCCTCTTTGTTGAAGTTAATTTTTACACCTAGCATGGTATCTAGGTTGTTTTTCCCTTGCACAAATTTCTCCAACATTTCCTATTTATCATCTAAGTTTTTCTGGAGTTTCTCACATTATTTAAAGATTTCAGAATTTGCATTCTGCACAGCTTCATATTTTTCTTTCTAAACTTCTTGAAACTTTATTTTAAATTCATCCAGATTGTTCCAGATTTCTTCCGTTTCTACTATGAGATTTTTCATTTTCAATTTTCAGTGGATTCATTTCCTTAAGCTGTTTCTTAAGGTCTTCAATTTCTTTTTCCAAGGAAACTTTATCACTAAGAGTGTTGTTCAGTTTTCTTTTCATAGGCTTGTAATGTTCGATTTGACAGTTTAATTTATCTAGCAAGTCAGCGTAAGAATCCTCCCATTCATCAATAGAATAATTCTCAAAAGGATTGCTTACCTCATTGTCACTGTCAGCCATAAGACACAGTCCTTGCTCTTCTTCCTCTGAAGATCCGCTCTCAAGGTCTTCTTCTTCATCACTCCATGTGCAGACCTGTCACGCCCCGAGCGCGGAAGATACCCGGAGATGCGCGACGTGTCTATATCAATCATGTCAATCAGAGTGGTCGTGTATTCGACACAAAGACAGAGATGCGCAAAAATAGCAAGATAACCCAATCCTTTATT
Organism: Amorphophallus konjac; assembly: GCA_022559845.1. Classification (NCBI taxonomy): domain Eukaryota; kingdom Viridiplantae; phylum Streptophyta; class Magnoliopsida; order Alismatales; family Araceae; genus Amorphophallus; species Amorphophallus konjac. The sequence continues at coordinate 161,452,344 of CM040120.1, read as the reverse complement.
TCATAATGGATAGACTATTACAAATCCAATACTCTGTTAAATAAAAAGAAAAAGAATACATAGTTGACTCAAGAAACTATGGAAAAGACTAGACGACACTTGTAGAAGCTCTATCACTTTCACTCTTGACCATTCCCATCCGATTGACTTCCATCGTCGTCGGACTTACCTGAAAAGTAAAAAGGGACAAACGGAATGAGCGAACGCTCAGTAGGAAATTATATCTCAAGTACTTGCAAGTGGTTTAAGTAATTACATTTTTATGGATGCAATAAAGCTATGCATGCTCGCATAAAACGACAAGATAGAGAGAATGTAATATCAAAGAAATAAGATGAACTTTCATGAACAAGATACAAGTTATTCAAGATTTTCAAGCAAGCACGTTTAACAAGTCATGTCAAGAACTTTGGCTATCATGTTTCAAGTAAGTAAATTACCCTCTTTCGGGCCACGCATTTCATGTAAAGTCAAGTACGATTCAAGTACAAGATGTGTGTGGAATGTCCAATCAAGCAAGTCAAGTACTCGGTATAATGCCAGATACCTTATCATTTTAACTCCCATGGGCACAAGTACTTTCGGGTGCTCCTCCCAGGACCAGATCGGGCCCTATACGTGCAGGCATTTATCATGTGTTTTGACATCCACTCTTGTTTATATAGCCAATATAGAATTTCAATAATCAAGCTTGTAGATACGTATGACAACTTTGATAGAATAGAGTCCAAAATATGACAAAGGACATAGAATGGCGATAATAACGGTATAATCACGAGTTCGATAAAACTAGGTAGAATATGGTTCCCTTAACTTAGGTACCATGACAAATCAATATGGACATTCTTTATATAGAATTGAGGTCCACATGAACATTAGATCAAGCAAGATACCCTCATTCTTATCATAGAATTGGGGTTTACAAGAATGACACGATATGGCATGATATCATCATCCCATCAAGAATTTCTTATGATATACTCTTTGTATAATCATAAGGGCCGGTATACCATGTTTTCTTTAGATTGACATGGCAAAAACTGTGTAATGGGTTTTTAGGGTACAACCAGCTCAGTCGGCCTTGAGGGAATCCAAGGCTACGAGGAGTCTTACGGAGGTCTCTATGACTAACTTGCTAGTCCAAAGGAACGGAATGTCCAATGGAGAGCTTGTATGTCAATGAGAGTTGAGTGTGATCGATAAATCAACATGAAACGTGGGACTATACTCACGGAATGGAGAATAGTGCCGATATATATATATATATATAATGTATAAACCATCGGTTAGCAAATCAGAGGAAAAATCAGTTTACAGTAAAATAACGACTTAGGTCAAGTCGTGTCTCAAGTAATTAACGCCTAACTGAAGGGCGTTTACATATATTGCCAATTTGCAGAATTTCCATTATTTCATTAATTTATCAAAAACACGCCTTTACTGGGGGCGTTTCTTAAAAGTTGACGACTGCAAGAGCAGGCGTCTCATCATTTACATATTCGACAGGATATAATTATTCTCAGAAATTTATCAAAAACGCGCCCTTGGAAGGGGCGTTACTTTCAAATTCCATTTTACAGAATATGTGAATTTCAGGATTTTAGCAGATACACGCCCTAGGAAGGGGCGTTACTTTTCAAATTCACGCCTTGTACTGGGGCGTTAGAATATGGAAAACGACTTTGTCCAAGTCGTGAATTTCAAGGGATTTACGATATTTTAATAAATAATATTTCGAGAGACAGGAGACATGTCATGGCAGTAAGATTTAACAGGAATTCACAGAGTCATGTAAGATATTAAAAATCAATATTTCATATGTATTGTAATTTTTAAACAGGATCAATTATTAACCACATACGATTCTTATGAAATTAACGCCTGCGTAGAGGGCGTCAAATATTAAATTGACGACCACTAGTATGGTCGTTTCTTTTAAATTAGCGCCCTAATCAAGGGCGTTTCTTTCAAAATATTTCAGAAAACGCGTGAAAACTATAGTAATCATATGCATGACATGCTTATATATATATATCTTGTATTAATTTCATTTGGGCTACAGTAACTTGAGAAAACCTACCTTATGATAATTTGATGATTTGAACAGTGAGAAGAGGAGCTCTAGTTCTTCGGTCCTGTAATTCCTACGAGAACAGAAGAAGAAATATTAGTATTTCTTCATACTTCCTGACCGAAGGTAAAAGAAAGATTATTACCTTTGTTCTTCACAACCCCAATGTTTCTTCAACCTGGAAGAAGGAAGAAGTCGAATTAATGACCGTCCACCAAATCAAAAAGGGACAGAGGGAAGGAAGAGCTATTGCTCTGTAATTACCTTCAGAGAACTCGAACGCCAAATAGCGTTCACGGGTTCGAGCAGTAGATTATTTATGGAAGTCCTATTAAAAGTAGTGTTTGATTGAGGGTAACATATCCCCAATAGAGTCCTTACTCTAATAGACACTTACTAGATTAGGTTAATCTTTCCTTGGATAAGTTCTGGGTTCGATCGGGTTACGAACTGAATTAACGCCTTTGGTAAGGGCGTGTATTCGTTAATTGACGCCTTACTTTAGGGCGTTTCTTAAAAAGCGCCTTGAAGAAGGGCGTTTCGTGTTTTAAAACACGCCCAAGATAGAGGCGTTTCTTTTACTTACCCATTTGGTCGCGTGAGAACTGACGACCGCACGTGTGGGCGTCCTTTCTTTAGTCACGCCTTTGATAAAGGCGTTTCTTTTTGAATTAACGCCCTAATAAGAGGCGTTATTTTTAATTTGTTTTATTTCGTCCAATTAACCCTATTCCTTTTATATATATATTACTTCTGTAATATATATGTTTTAATTCATTTCAATTATTCATTTATTAGGGTTGCTACACCCTCCCCCACTTAAAAAGAATTTGGTCCCCAAATTCAATATATATATAATTATACACGCGGAGAGTGTAGGACATATACCTCTTAGAATAACTCGGGAAATCGTTTCTTCATAGATTCCTCGGTCTCCCATGTCGCTTCGCGTTCAGGATTCTTATTCCATTGCACCTTGATCATGGGAATAACCTTATTCCTTAGAGCTCGTATTTCTCGATCTAATATCTTTAAAGGCCTTTGTTCATATGTGAGATCTTTCTGGATCACCAGATCTCCATGCTCAATAATATGTGACGGATCGTGCACATACTTCTTCAACATAGATATGTGAAATACATTGTGTACCTCGGACAACTGAGGAGGCAACGCGATGCGATAAGCAACCTCGCCAACTCTTTCGAGTACCTCAAATGGTCCGATGAATCTTGGCGTAAGCTTGCCCTTAACACCAAATCTTCGTATGCCACGTCCAGGGGATATTTTAAGAAATACATGATCTCCAACCTGGAATTCAAGATCTCTTCTCCTGGTATCAGCATAAGCCTTTTGCCTTATCTGAGCAACTTGTAATCTTTCTCTGATTACTTGTATCTTCTCGGTTGTATCCCTTACCATGTCTGGACCTAATAGTTGTTTTTCTCCAACTTCGTTCCAACATATGGGAGATCGGCAACTCCTTCCGTATAAGGCTTCGAAAGGTGCCATTTGGATACTAGCTTGGTACTATTATTATATGCAAATTCAACTAAAGGTAAGTGGTCATGCCAGCTTCCTCCAAAGTCAATAATGCATGCTCTCAGCATATCTTCAACAACTTGATTAGTTCGCTCGGTCTGACCATCCGTTTGTGGGTGAAAAGCAGTACTAAAGTTGAGCCTTGTCCCCAACGAATGTTGTAATCCCTTCCAAAAATGAGAAGTAAAACGGGGATCTCTATCCGACACGATTGAGACAGGAATTCCATGTATCCTGACTATTTCTTTGATGTATAGTGCAGCTAGCACATCAATTGACCATCGGCTTTTGATTGGCAAGAAATGTGCCGATTTAGTCAATCGGTCAATGATAACCCAGATTCCATCATGTCCTCCTTTAGATTTAGACAAACCCATGATGAAGTCCATACCAATATCCTCCCATTTCCACTTAGGAATGTCTAGAGGATGTAGTTTTCCCGCAGGCTTTTGATGTTCCGCCTTGACCTGTTGGCATGTGAAACAGCGTGATACATAGTCCGCTATTTCTCTTTTCATATTGGGCCACCAAAAGTTCCTCTTTACATCTTGGTACATTTTAGTTGATCCAGGATGAATAGTGTATCTTGATCGGTGAGCTTCATCTAAGATCTTCTTCTTTAATTCCGGACAATCGGGTATACAAGTTCTATCTTTGAACGATAATCTTCCATCAGAAGTTAGTTGAAAATCAGATTGTCCTTCTAATCTGCCTTTGATTTCTACTAACATAGGATCATCATCCTGAAGTGTTTGTATCTCAGATAACAAATCTGACTGTATGCTTACATGAGATAGTGTGACAAATTTGGATTCCGTGTCCAAGCTTATATTGAGCTCGGAGAATTTGTTCAAGTAACCTCCATTCTTGTATCATACAATTTGCTATCTTTGCTCTCGGCTTTCGACTAAGGGCATCAGCCACATAATTACCCTTTCCGGGATGGTATTGTATACTGAAGTCGAAGTCCTTGAGATATTCTAGCCAACGTCTTTGTCTCATGTTCAGCTCCTTTTGTGAAAATAGATATTTGAGACTTTTGTGATCGGAGTATACAGTAAACTGTACCCCATAGAGATAGTGTCTCCATATCTTTAGGGCAAATACTACCGCGGCCAATTCCAAGTCATGGACGGGGTAATTCTCCTCATGCTTCTTCAGTTGACGAGAAGAGTATGCTATGACCTTCCCATGTTGCATTAGAACACATCCGAGGCCAATGCCAGAAGCATCAGTGTAGACCTCGAATTTCTCTCCTTCAATTGGTAGGGCTAAGACTGGAGCTGTGGTGAGATGATCCTTGAGAGTTTGGAAACTGCTTTCACATTCCTCACTCCATTCATATCGGATCTCCTTACGAGTTAATCTTGTAAGTGGTACGGCGATCTTAGAGAAATCTTTGATAAATCGCCGATAATAGCCTGCAAGACCTAAGAAACTTCTGATCTCGCTTGCATTAGTGGGTCTCTCCCAGTTTCTCACAGCTTCAACTTTTGACGGATCCACAGATAAACCGTCCTTGGATATGACATGTCCGAGAAAAGCCACTTCTTCAAGCCAGAACTCGCATTTGCTGAGTTTAGCATATAATTGATTTGTCCTCAAGACTTGCAATGCAATCCTCAAATGCTCTTCATGTTCTTCCTTAGTCTTAGAATATATCAATATATCATCGATGAAGACTACTATGAATTGATCCAAGTAAGGCCTGAATATGCTATTCATTAACTGCATAAAGGCAGCAGGGGCATTTGTTAGTCCAAAAGGCATAACAACAAATTCGTAATGGCCATACCTGCTTCTGAATGCGGTCTTGTGAATGTCATCATCCTTGATCCTTAATTGATGATATCCCGACCGGAGATCAATCTTGGAGAAATATTTGGATCCTGAAATCTGATCAAACAATTCATCGATTCTCGGCAGTGGATACTTGTTCTTGATAGTAAGATGATTCAACTGTCGATAGTCAATACACAATCTCATGGATCCATCCTTCTTCTTTACAAATAAGACTGGTGCTCCCCACGGGGAAGTACTTGGTCTAATAAACCCTTTTCGGATTAGTTCCATCAACTGCTCCTTCAACTCCTTGAGTTCAGCAGGAGACATTCTATATGGTGCCTTTGAAACCGGACCAGCACCAGGGACTAAGTCGATGGTAAAGGCCACATCTCTTTGCGGGGGTAATCCCGGCAGTTCTTCCGGAAATACGTCTGGGAATTCTCGTACTACTTGAACGTCTTCTATCTTGGTTTCCTTAGCTTCTTTATTAGTGACAAAAGCAAGGAAGGATACACATCCTTTCCTGACGAGCTTGCTTGCTCGAAGAGCCGAAATAAGAGGGGATTTGCTTCGACTCTTAGGACTAGTATAAGTCAGTTCTGGAAATTCTTTGAAAACAATCTTGCTATTACGGCAATCAACCGTTGCCTGGTACTTAGATAACCAATCTGCTCCTAGTATAACATCATATTCTTTTAGATCTAAGCAGATGAGATCAATAGGAAAATTCTTTCCTCGAACCAACACCTCACAGTTTTGGTAATGATGCGTGATATCCGTCTCGTTTCCGAGAGGAGTAGACAACACTATTTTCATCCATTCTGGTTCTAGAGGTAATGGGTCAGCAAACTTCTTGGAAATAATGGAATGCGATGCACCCGTATCAAATAAGACATGTGCATATTTGGAACAAATTTTTAATGTACCTTCCACCAATCCGCCTTCTTTTTCTGGTTCGGTCTCTTGGATTGCATGAAGACGCGCGTTCCTTGTCACTGGGCGTTTACCCTCACCGTCTTGGTCATTCATTAATGGACAATCGGGAATCCGATGTTCACGACTCCCACAACGGAGACATGCTCCTAATTTCCTCCAGCATTCTTCTGTTTTGTGACCAGCCTTGTCACAATGCTTGCATACTACGCTTGAAGGGGTAGTGGTGATAGAGAAAGGCTTGGATTTCTTGTACTTCTGATCTTGAGAGGAAGAACCTCCATTATTGGGCCTCTTCTTAAAGTTGGGTTTAAAAGAACCCGAACTTGTGACTTGCTCCTTTTTGTCTTTCCCACGGATCCTATCAGATAGTTCCGTGGCATCTTCAAGCAACTGAGCTCGGCGCACTATTTCAGTATAAACTTGAATATCCATAGGCGCCAGTTGAGTAATGTAGTGGGGCCTAAGCCCATTAAGAAATCTACGGGCTTTCATCTTGTCCGTGCCAATTAAATGCTTAGCATATCTAGACAGTCTAGAGAACTGTGCTTCATAATCAGCCACCGATAAAGATCTTTGCTTTAATGCGGCAAATTCGGCGGCCTTCCTTTCCTGGACCCTATCAGAGAAATATTTGGCGTTGAAATATTCAACGAATTCACCCCATGTAACTTGAGTTGGGTCAATTGTAGCTTCAATCGACTCCCACCAGCATCTAGCATCCTTTTCTAACTGGAAAGTAGCTAATAAGACTTTGTCCTGATCCGTGCATTGCATGACACGGAATATACGTTCAATCTCCCGAACCCAATGCTCGGCATCGTCTGGATCGGTCGATCCCATGAACTTCGGGGGATTCATATTCTTGAATGCTTGGTGTAAGCTTCCAGCTCGTGGAGCACCACCTTGTGCTACCTGTTGTAGCACTTGGGTCATCCCTTGAAGGGTACGCTGCATGTTGCGCCATTGAGCACGTTCGGCAGCCATTATCCTACAATTACAATAGCTATGTTAGTATTATATCACTATGATCTTATAAAGGACTCATTGATCATTTAACCCTTGGTTCTACCCACTCTCACTTGGTTAAAGGTTTTGAAACCTATCCTTGGACTTGGGTTTCCTAGGAATTGAATACCTTAGGCTCTGATACCACAAAGACTGTCACGCCCCGAGCGCGGAAGATACCCGGAGATGCGCGACGTGTCTATATCAATCATGTCAATCAGAGTGGTCGTGTATTCGACACAAAGACAGAGATGCGCAAAAATAGCAAGATAACCCAATCCTTTATTTCATAATGGATAGACTATTACAAATCCAATACTCTGTTAAATAAAAAGAAAAAGAATACATAGTTGACTCAAGAAACTATGGAAAAGACTAGACGACACTTGTAGAAGCTCTATCACTTTCACTCTTGACCATTCCCATCCGATTGACTTCCATCGTCGTCGGACTTACCTGAAAAGTAAAAAGGGACAAACGGAATGAGCGAACGCTCAGTAGGAAATTATATCTCAAGTACTTGCAAGTGGTTTAAGTAATTACATTTTTATGGATGCAATAAAGCTATGCATGCTCGCATAAAACGACAAGATAGAGAGAATGTAATATCAAAGAAATAAGATGAACTTTCATGAACAAGATACAAGTTATTCAAGATTTTCAAGCAAGCACGTTTAACAAGTCATGTCAAGAACTTTGGCTATCATGTTTCAAGCAAGTAAATTACCCTCTTTCGGGCCACGCATTTCATGTAAAGTCAAGTACGATTCAAGTACAAGATGTGTGTGGAATGTCCAATCAAGCAAGTCAAGTACTCGGTATAATGCCAGATACCTTATCATTTTAACTCCCATGGGCACAAGTACTTTCGGGTGCTCCTCCCAGGACCAGATCGGGCCCTATATGCGCAGGCATTTATCATGTGTTTTGACATCCACTCTTGTTTATATAGCCAATATAGAATTTCAATAATCAAGCTTGTAGATACGTATGACAACTTTGATAGAATAGAGTCCAAAATATGACAAAGGACATAGAATGGCGATAATAACGGTATAATCACGAGTTCGATAAAACTAGGTAGAATATGGTTCCCTTAACTTAGGTACCATGACAAATCAATATGGACATTCTTTATATAGAATTGAGGTCCACATGAACATTAGATCAAGCAAGATACCCTCATTCTTATCATAGAATTGGGGTTTACAAGAATGACACGATATGGCATGATATCATCATCCCATCAAGAATTTCTTATGATATACTCTTTGTATAATCATAAGGGCCGGTATACCATGTTTTCTTTAGATTGACATGGCAAAAACTGTGTAATGGGTTTTTAGGGTACAACCAGCTCAGTCGGCCTTGAGAGAATCCAAGGCTACGAGGAGTCTTACGGAGGTCTCTATGACTAACTTGCTAGTCCAAAGGAACGGAATGTCCAATGGAGAGCTTGTATGTCAATGAGAGTTGAGTGTGATCGATAAATCAACATGAAACGTGGGACTATACTCACGGAATGGAGAATAGTGCCGATATATATATATATATATATAATGTATAAACCATCGGTTAGCAAATCAGAGGAAAAATCAGTTTACAGTAAAATAACGACTTAGGTCAAGTCGTGTCTCAAGTAATTAACGCCTAACTGAAGGGCGTTTACATATATTGCCAATTTGCAGAATTTCCATTATTTCATTAATTTATCAAAAACACGCCTTTACTGGGGGCGTTTCTTAAAAGTTGACGACTGCAAGAGCAGGCGTCTCATCATTTACATATTCGACAGGATATAATTATTCTCAGAAATTTATCAAAAACGCGCCCTTGGAAGGGGCGTTACTTTCAAATTCCATTTTACAGAATATGTGAATTTCAGGATTTTAGCAGATACACGCCCTAGGAAGGGGCGTTACTTTTCAAATTCACGCCTTGTACTGGGGCGTTAGAATATGGAAAACGACTTTGTCCAAGTCGTGAATTTCAAGGGATTTACGATATTTTAATAAATAATATTTCGAGAGACAGGAGACATGTCATGGCAGTAAGATTTAACAGGAATTCACAGAGTCATGTAAGATATTAAAAATCAATATTTCATATGTATTGTAATTTTTAAACAGGATCAATTATTAACCACATACGATTCTTATGAAATTAACGCCTGCGTAGAGGGCGTCAAATATTAAATTGACGACCACTAGTATGGTCGTTTCTTTTAAATTAGCGCCCTAATCAAGGGCGTTTCTTTCAAAATATTTCAGAAAACGCGTGAAAACTATAGTAATCATATGCATGACATGCTTATATATATATATCTTGTATTAATTTCATTTGGGCTACAGTAACTTGAGAAAACCTACCTTATGATAATTTGATGATTTGAACAGTGAGAAGAGGAGCTCTAGTTCTTCGGTCCTGTAATTCCTACGAGAACAGAAGAAGAAATATTAGTATTTCTTCATACTTCCTGACCGAAGGTAAAAGAAAGATTATTACCTTTGTTCTTCACAACCCCAATGTTTCTTCAACCTGGAAGAAGGAAGAAGTCGAATTAATGACCGTCCACCAAATCAAAAAGGGACAGAGGGAAGGAAGAGCTATTGCTCTGTAATTACCTTCAGAGAACTCGAACGCCAAATAGCGTTCACGGGTTCGAGCAGTAGATTATTTATGGAAGTCCTATTAAAAGTAGTGTTTGATTGAGGGTAACATATCCCCAATAGAGTCCTTACTCTAATAGACACTTACTAGATTAGGTTAATCTTTCCTTGGATAAGTTCTGGGTTCGATCGGGTTACGAACTGAATTAACGCCTTTGGTAAGGGCGTGTATTCGTTAATTGACGCCTTACTTTAGGGCGTTTCTTAAAAAGCGCCTTGAAGAAGGGCGTTTCGTGTTTTAAAACACACCCAAGATAGAGGCGTTTCTTTTACTTACCCATTTGGTCGCGTGAGAACTGACGACCGCACGTGTGGGCGTCCTTTCTTTAGTCACGCCTTTGATAAAGGCGTTTCTTTTTGAATTAACGCCCTAATAAGAGGCGTTATTTTTAATTTGTTTTATTTCGTCCAATTAACCCTATTCCTTTTATATATATATTACTTCTGTAATATATATGTTTTAATTCATTTCAATTATTCATTTATTAGGGTTGCTACAAGACCATTGCCTGAGATTTTTTCTTCAGCACTTTTACATTCTTCCTCATGAGCTCCGGGCATTCATTCTTCATATGACCTAACTTTTTACAGTGAAAGCATGTAATCTTGTCAGAATTTTTGTTCTTATCAAATTTAAAATTGGTGTTCTTACCAGCCTGTTGTGGTCTCCTCCTCCTGAAAGTTTTACCTCTGGTCCTCAAGAGTTTTTGAAACTGTCGGGTCAGCATAGCCTGTTGCTCATCATCGAGGTCTGAGAAGTTATCATACTCCTCACTACTTTTACCACTGCTTCTAGACACCTTAAGAGCTATGATTTTCCCTTTCTTGTTCTCTTCTGTATTCCACTTAAGGTTGATCTCATAAGCCATTAGGGATCCTATCAGTTTTGTGACAGTCATGGTGGATAGGTCCCTAGATTCTTCTAATACAGTGGCATGTGTGTGCCACAGTTAGAGACCTCAGGATTTTTCTAAGTAACTCATTCTCCTGGATTTGCTTACCTAGAGCCTTTAGAATGTTGGTCACCTGTGAGAGCCTAGCATACATCTTTGATATGGTTTCATCGGGTTTCATTTTAAATAACTACTAATCAGAGGTTAGCATATTTACCTTGGTGGCTCGCACTTGGGATGTTCCTTCATAATCAACTAGAGTTCATCCAACATTTTCTTGGCTATCTTGCATGCCGATATCTTAAAGTATTCCTCTGGATGCATAGCACATTGCATGATGTTCATTGCTATCCAATTCACAGTTGATACACGGATCTGCTCCCTGCTCTAAGTGCTTTCATCTTCAGGAAGCTTGAATGATCCGGTGGTGATGACCCTCCATAGTTCATGACTCTGTGCAGGTAGAAATACCTCCATCATGTTTTCTCAATATAATTAGTTAGTGCCATTAAAGAAAAGAGACATGTTTATTGAGTGCCCTTCAGCTATGAAGCAGCGAGGATTGCTCGTTTCAGGTCTTCCCTGGTCATTGGACCACATGATGGGAAACCTACTCTGATACCAATTGATAATCGGAAAGGAGACAGATATAGAAGGGGGGGATGAATATGTTTGTCAAATTTAAAAATTTCAGCAAACAATTACCACAATCTAATCAACAATAAGCAGCAACAGTACTACCGAATCCCACGCACAGGAGGGGCCTCTAATGCAATCTTAAAACAATGAAGTAAGCTCAATGATCAAAGAATTATAGTAGGATTAATCTACTATCATCACCTGAATGTGCTTGCAGTCACTATTACTAGTACTTGGCAGAGGTTTGATCAGATGATCTCCTCACGCAAGTGGTAGCCTTCCAGATAGGTGTAACCTATCATTTCAACTACGCCTTTTGATATACCAATTAAGTGCTGCACCACATTCTAAATGCCAAGTGATTATCCAGTGGAATGAACTAAGTGAATTCAGATAGGACATTCAAAGATGCAAACCATCATACAGAGGACACGCGGTTTTTATAATGGTTCGGCCGGACGCATAGTGTGCCTACGTCCACTCCTCCACTCGAATTGAGTGAGGTTCCTTTGCTCAAACACGTAACATTAACAGCAGACTTAGTCTGTAACAAAGGCTGTCATACAGCTTCCCAAGGAACACACTCCTTGCTTCTCCTAAAACCTAGGAGGAAACCCGGAGGATCAACCTCCCTTCCCCTTTGCCCAATTGGGAACCCGGTGAATTTCTCCCAGTAATTCACCCAACCAGAGGTCACAGACCTTTTTTCCATGAACCTACAGAGGGGACACCGGAGTTAGACTCCCTTCCTATAATGTTACTCAGAGGGAAACACAAAATGAAATCACTGTGCTGAAGAACAGAAGAAAATAGAAAACATAAACTTAGAATAAAAGACTTCGATCGAAATGAAGAGGAAAGCAATGTAGCTTCAGATCGAAGCAGATTCTCGATGAAACTGGCTGGACGCTCTTCTCTCCCTCTCTGTGGAATTATGTCCTTCTTTTCTCTCAGAGGGGACTCTCGGATATGCTCTTCTTCTCTGCAATTTTCCAGCACTTTATTCTGAACGAGGGTGCTCAGATTTATAGAATAGAGCGTCGTCATCGTTCTCTCCGTGATCCAGATCAGCAACTAAAACTTGATTCATTCACGTGGATAAAGAATATTCTGATAGCAGTCAGAATTTCCAGAAGACAGCCATGTGTGCTGAAGGTTTTTGCGTGAATTCTCTTTCAGTACAGTTGTCACGTGTTCACTCATTAAGTGATCACGTGCTGGAGCAGATTCTTCTTTACAGATCAGATCTTCCTTATTTGCCCTTCACTTGTTCTCAGATATCACACTTAAACCTTAATTGGTCGAATGAGACTTTAACCAATCCAAATAAGTCAGAAGATAATCCTTCCATACGGACAAATGATATGGAGCACAACCTATGACTAACAGGTCGAGGCATTCAAGTATAGTCAGTCATTTGTGTTGATCTATGAGATGTCGGAGCATTGGATCTTGGCTTTCACCTTAAACATGACTTGTGGCTTGATGCGTCAATGCATGATAATAATGCTTCAACATTGCTGCCTTTTAGATTATGAACCTTGACTGGTGCTTTAGTGCATCACCCTGATGCGTTGACGTGGTTGCTCTTGAAGGTTCATGCCCTGCCTTGATGTGTCGGTGCATCGTCTTGATGCGTAGACTTCATATGTACTCTGACAGTTGATCTTATTAGTGTCGGGGCAAGAGGCTTCAGCATCGTGCTTGAATCTTTGTGTAGCATCATGTTGCGTTGATGCATCTGCTGGGTGCATCAACCAATCTAACGGACTATATATTCTGAACTGAAGATCCTTCTCTTGATGTGTCGAGTCATCACTTTGTTTTCAGCAACGTGGCTCTTTAACTGTCTTCTGTAGTTATGACTGCATCAAGGTATCTACTAGATGTGTGGATGCATCATACTGAAGTTACTTCGATAATGTTTACTACATCGAGGTATTTCCTTTGTTTCGTCCATGCAACATTCCAAATTTGCTTGAGGGTTTGTGGCTGCATCGAGGTATCTAGTAGATGTGTCAATGTAACATCTCTATCTTTTCCTCATCATTTCAGATGCTCCAAGTCTTTAAGATTCTTTTCTTGGATTAATTCTGATTTAGATCTTCTGCAAGAAAACGGTCAGTGTCAGTACCAAGAATACATATTATATTTACATCATCAAAACCTAGATTTCAACAAAAGCACGTCACAGGTCTGGCACGCCCGGTGGGATTGAAGCCTCCTTTCATCTCCTCGCTGGGATTAAGGGCCCTAGGGCCTCCTCTTAAAATTCTAATTGTTTAACTTGGGATTTCAGGTTACGCTTTGATGATTACGATGGCCGTCACTTTTGGACCGCTCGTCATTGAAATCCATGCCAAGTATGGCTACCTGGCAATGCCAACACAGTTCATGGATTTCCCCCCGGTAGTAGGCTTCCCCAACTTTTGGGGGGTAGCCTTCGTCAACTTATAGGAGGTTGAGGGGCCCGAGCCCAAAGAAGCCAACGTCCCTACCATGAGAATGACTGTCGTCAAGTCTGCTGCTGCCGGCCTGCCAATAAATACTACTGACCACGCGGCGATCAAAACTGTGAGCTATCTTGTCCACCACACCCATCTGGATGCCGGCTCTACCAGCAAGAAATCGGCGTCCCGCTGAAGAAGAAATGTTGTTTCCGCCACTTCCAGGGGCCAGGTGTCTAACACCGACAAGTCGGTCCTAACCGACAATGTCCGAGTACATTTAAATGGCCGAAGGGCCGAAGTGATTCCCAAGCGGATCATGCCAAATGTCCCTATGCACAATTCTTTCCAAGTATTGGGGAGAATCGAAAAGAAGAATACTGATGCGGCCTGCCAGCCGAAGAGTGAGCTGGCCTTAGGGCCAGTCAAAGCCAAACAAGTCTGGGTACCTAAGACAATTCAGGCCCCAACACTAGCTCAACTGGGACATGTTGAAACTGGCAGGCCCAGGAGAGAGAAGATGGAGAGAGAGAAGAAGATCGAGGTGCCAGTGGGGGCGTCTCGCAAGTCAACTTTCCAGGCCTGCACATGACAGGCAAATGTTTGTTCACATCTTAAGAACCATGATAGACCCGCCTATGGGCCCCCGGTACGAGTAAGGGTACCGCCACCCGCGGTTTACCCCACCAATGAACAAGAAGAAATCACTCAGACCTTGCGCGGATATCTCCGTAGTCTGGGGAACACCTCCCTGGGGAGACAATGACTGCTTCAAGTCATGACCACTGGTGAAGAGGTTCGAGGATATCCAACCGACCCAGATGATATAGAAGATGCAGAATCGGGGTGCTACAGGCCTCCCCTCCATGAGAAGGCTACGCCGAGAGTCTCGATGTTCGAAAGATTAACCTTCCTGGGTAAGTCGACCAGACTTATAAACGAAGAAATGGAAATATACAAGTTTACACTTGTCATATGGATGGAATGGCCAGCCATTATGGGGCTTTACCTGTGGAGCCCAAGGGAGTCTTCAAGATTGCCGAGAGGCCAGGCCCTCTCACAAGAAGAAGGAAAGCCGCAAGCGAGGTGTTGCAGACCCTCACGGAGGACGCTAGGCCAAAGGAGGCCATGGCAACTCTTACCGCCAATGTAGTTACAACTGAAGATGACGGTGGGATGCCGTCCACATCATCTGAAGAAATACCAACTTAGGATAGGGGTAGCATTTCTAGCCCCTCTATTAATGATCCAGCCTTGCTGATGTTGCTGGAGAGATATCAGCAGGAAAGTGAAACACCGAAGAAGTAGCTAGGCGAGAGGGACACCCATACCTTTGCACCCGGGCATGCCGAAATCCCACCTGGGACGTCAGGGGATAGTAGCCAGGCGTTGGAAGCCTCACCGCAGGCAATCGCTTCACAACTGGCACCCAGCTATACCGGGGGCATCCCTCCCCCACAATAATAACATATGGCTACACCGTAACCCTCACTCTTCCAATTTTAGGGGCCCCCTACTACACCTCATGCAGCAGTGTTCACGACGCCGCATATGCAACAAGCTCACTTCTACCAAAGTCCGGTTGATCCGGTAGTGATGAACAAGTTTATGGTTGAGCAAATTATAGAAATGAAACTGGCAGAAAGGGGCGATGGTGACTCCGCCTCATTTGATGTATACAGGGTACCATACCCACCTCATCATGATGCCAAGAGGCTGCCCCCTAGCATTAATAAGCCTCCAAAGTTTGAAAAGTTTATTGGGCAAGGGTCACCGCGAGAGCACATCGCCTACTTGTGGACACTAAAAAATTCTCACCCCATGTTTACGTGCAGGGGAATAAAGCAGAGGAGAAAAGAGAAGAAAAGAGGAGAAGAAGTAAAGAAGAAAAAGAAACACCCTTGCGTGCCCTTCAACGGCACACCTTCAAGTGCCCTTCAAACGGCACACCCTCGCTGCCCCTTTCAGCGGCACACCCTTGGTGCCTCTCCAACAGCACACCAGTTTGTGCCCTCCAACGACACACTCATCATGCCCTTCTAACGGCACACTGCCAGATGCCTCCAACGGCACACTAGTGGCAGCCTTCCAACGGCACACTAGTGGCAGCCCTCTAGCAGCACATAGTCAAACGCCTCCAACAGCACACCTTGAGAAGCGTCTAGCGGCACACTCTCACGCCAGCTCCAGCGGCACACTATCAACCCCTTCAAGCCCCCTCCCAGCGGCGCACTATCTAAGCCTCCAGCAGCACACTAATGTGCCCCTCCAGCGGCACACTACCTGCGCCTTCAGAAGCCCCCAACGGCACACCTCCAAACGGCCTCCAGCGGCACATTGCCGAAAGCCTCCAGCGGCACACTAAGTGCGTCCAGCGGCACACCTGCCAGAAGTCCCATCCTCATCATGATACTCTATTTTGCTCAGACGTAAAGCATTGAATGCTCATGCCTAAGGCCCTTGGCGCGTAGCGAAATCACATCGAGCCACCTGGGGTTTGCTCGGCTGTCGAAGCCTCATCTAGACACGCAAGAAGGGCTCTACATGAAGACAAGATAGGGTCAACCACCCTGTTGACTTCCACCGCAAATGAACGCCATGGCCAGCAGAGGTATAAAAAAACCTCTCACGACGAAGAGGAGAGAGAACTCCCGAGAGGGCAGAAGAAGAAGAGAAGCAAAAAAGAAGAAGAGAAGAAGAAGAAGAGGAGGAGAGGCTCTTGCCTTCCCGTGCTGCTCCGTCACCACCGTCTGAGTGTGGAGAGAAGAGAGAAGAGAGTGAGCTATGAGAGGGGAGGAGCTAGCGCTCCGTTCCCCTCCCCACTGTATCTTGTTTTATTTCTCTCCATTCCCTTTTTTTGTTTATCATGATGTATTAGCCCCTCTTTGGCTACTCCCTTCTATAAGAATAAAAGGCTTGCCATGTGTTCATGTTTTGTGCATGTGCGTCCCCATGTGTTTGCATTCCTTGTTGTTTTACCCTTTTCACGGTCTTCTACCGATTACTTCCGAGTACCATAGTTTCCCTCGGGGGTTGCATCCCTTCGGCCACCCCTCCCTTGTAGGATAGCTCGGTGGCTACCCCCTTACTCTGCATCACAAGTCTCCTCTCCACCGCCACGTTCTGGGCTTCCCCAAAGTCGGTGCACACTCTTGGCTCCTTTACCCGGCACACCCAACCTGCCCCTCTATCCGGCACACTCTTGGCTTGCTTCTACCCGGCACACTCTGGCCATTGCTCCCCCGATGCATTTGTGACTTGAGTTAGTCTAGTGGCTTCTCGTTCGGTGTTTTCTCTGAGTTTTCCGAAGTTTTCTCAAAGGTGGCTACCTCGGCACACACCTCAAATTGTCAGGTCATGCCACTCCTTGTGGGTGTGTTCCCTTTTCACTCGCTTACCATCTGGGTTAAGGGGAGATGCTGCCAAATTTTCGTCAGAAATAACATGTTAAAAGACAAAAGGAAGTAACAAACAAATGAAATAAGCAACAATAAAACATTCTAATCAAGACCAAGGAACTATGCAAGGCTCAGAGAATTAGACTGTTGAACATGGCCTTGGACTCAATCGCATAACAGCAAACTAAAGGCTTATCATTTGAGGCCCCTCACCTGAATCTCCCGAGCAAACCATCCCCTCTCAGACCCTACCCCATTCATGTGGGCTTTGCCCTAACTACATTGACCCCAGCGCGGCACACTCCTTCAGCGGCACACTCGTGCCTTCCTCTCTTCCTCTCTCTGGCACGCTCTCCCAGCGTCTCACCCTTCCGCTCCTCACCGTCTCACCTCCTTCTCCCACCGTCTCACTTCTCCCACCGTCTCGCCCCTCACCGTCTCACCTTTCTCTCCCTTCGTCTCATCTCCCAGCGTCTCACCCTTCCGCTCCTCACCGTCTCACCCTTCCGCTCCTCACCGTCTCACCTCTCTCCCCCCACCATCTCACCTCTTTCCCACATCGTCTCATCTCTCTCCACCGTCTCACCCTTCCCTCCCCGCATCTCACCTCTCTCCCCCCATCGTCTCATCTCTCTCCCAGCATCTCACCTCCTTCTCCAACCCTCTCACCGCTCCTCACCGTCTTACCCTTCCACTCCTCACCATCTCACCCTCACTGTTTCTCACCCCTCACCATCCACTCCTAGCCCGGCACACACCTTCCCCGGCACACCCTGCCCAACCTTGAACTCAAACCTACACAGACCTCCCTCCGTGCACGGCTCTCAGCTGCACCAACCCCAGCATGCATAGCTGCCCGTGTGCATAGACCTTGTTGGGCCTTGATCCTTCATGCGCACTGACCCAGCCTTGACCTGCATAGACCTAGCCTGCAAGCGGCACTGACCTTGCCCCTGCATGATTGAAGGCTGCACCGACCTTGCCCTTGCCTGGCCTGTGGCTGCACCGACCTCGTGTTAGCCTAGGCAAATATCGCACCAACCCTACCTCTTTACAGTCTGAGCATGCTCTGACCCTGTTCTGAACCTGCACTGACCTCGTGCTACCCCAGAACTTGCACCGACCTCGTCCCCTCAGCCAACCAGCCATTGCACCGAGCTTCCTTTGCCCCCCCCAACCAGCCTAAAGCTGCAGTAACCTTGCCAAAAGATGCACGGACCATGCATCTGCTCGCACAAACCCTGCACCAACCCTGCCCCTTCACAGCTCAATCTGTAGGTGCACCGACCTCATCTCAAACGTGGTCAGACCCTGCGTGTGCACCGACCCTGCATCCAAGCTACACCGACCTCAGCCCATGGCTGCACCGGCCTCAATCCTTAGGTCAACCTCTCTTGATCCTTTCCTCAGTCAACCTATGTCCTTTATCAAAAAGTCTAATAAAACCTTATAATAAATGATCAATGAGCTCAATCTCGATAACTCAATAAGGAAAATATATCAAGTTAATTAATTAAGAAACAAATAATAATAATAGTAATCATAATAACAATAAACCCACAAAAAAAGAATAAATAATAATAAAAGAGACTAATAACAGCAAACTCATATAAAGAAAGTTATTAATTACAATAAAAAGGGGGAAGAGAGTAATAGCAACAAACTCACAAAAAAGGGGGATAAATAATAATAAAAAATTTATATAAATAATAATAATAACGAATTCAAAATAAATAAATAAAATAAATAATAATAAGAATAAAGAAATAAGTAATAATAATAATAAGCTCAAAAAATAATAATAAATCAAACAAATAATGATAAAATAAATAATAATAATAATAATAAACTCACCAAAAGATATAAAATAACAAGTAATACTGATAAAATTTCAAATAATAAAAAAAAATGATGAGATCCGCTCTGCAGCCTCATTCTCCTCAAGACCCGGTATAAAGGGAATATTAACGTCGCCCCTTCAGGTCGGGCTCGGACCTCGAGAACCACCCCAATATGGCCGTGATCTGGTATTGCCCTGGGCCGATAGTTCGTCAAACCGGACCCGTTTCCCTTAGGATTCGTCTCCGCTCTTTCATTGAAATTCCCATAAACTCGGCATATATTCGTACGGATTTATTTCCATTTAAGTCGTACCTTCAATACGGACCTTTGTCCGGACATAAAGTGGTCCATGAGTGACCGACAAAATCTGAATGGAACGAGAAGGCTCTCATCGTCCCCGGACCCTACGCATGGCAATATCAATAAGGCCTCTGTGGGCCATGCTTAGACCTCGAGTCCGCCCCGATCATGGTCATTGCCTGACCCATATCCTCGGCCTATAGCCCGCTCCCTTTGAACGCATATTGGTTCTCGGATCTGGTCCCGGGACATCCTCCCGTTGCCTCCTTGGCACCGAAAATATTGACGATGCACACCCGAGCCTGACTATGACTGCGGGGGGCCCACCGCAGTATGGTAGCAGCTTGATCTTACACCGGGCCAACAAACTCACTGATTTTCGACCGCTCTAACTGGGATTTAACCGAATGTTTCCCCTTCCTCTGAACAGTAAATTTGCCGCACCCCAGCATACATATGCTCACGTTTTCCCCGTGACGACTGCGCCGCCCTCAAGCCGGACAATCGTCCGAATATCAAATGGTCCTCTGAGTGACCAACACGTTCCTAATGCTTGCTCCCCTAGACGTAGGGCTTTCTGACTGATTCAAGATCACAATCGTCTTGTTTCTCTCGATATAATTTCCTGGCCATGAGGCCCTTTTTCTCAATGATTAATCAAGGGTGTTCCCCTCTCCGAGGGGATGTAAATAACGCCATGACCTTTATGGCGCGACGGGTTTTGATCCCGACACGAACTACACAATCATCTGATTAGTCAGATCTAGCGCACAATAAATCATCACTTTGTGACTAGTACGCCCACGTACTCAATAAACCCAATAAAAGAACAAACCACTATTTAAGATAAAAAGTGTGTCCACAAGTCTGGCACGCCCGGTGGGACCTAAACCTCCTTTCATCTCTTCGCCGGGATTCAGGACCTCCTAATAAACGATGTTTGCCTGCTTTGATAAATTACATGTGGTATCTTTGCCAGCCCTATGGGGAGAAAAGCCGGACTAGGCGCAATTGTCTTGGTGGCCTCGAAGGTGCTACTCCGAGGCACATGCAACTTCCAGAAATCATGGAGGCCGCTAAAGAAAAAGAGAAGAGAAAGAGAGAAAAAGGGAGGGGAAGTCAAACCCCCTTTCTCCCAAAAAAAAGAAGAAAAGAAGAAAAGAAAGGAGTAAAAAGAGAAGATAGAGAATTGGCGAGAGATGGTCATACGACCATATCCGTCAAGGCCCGTGTTGAACAAAGATTACCACTGTGGGATTGATGCGGTGGAGCGAACTACTCATCCCCTCCCTGAGGGGGTGAGCGCTCTCCTGCGCACCGACCTTGGTCTATTACACAAAAAGAAGAAGAGAAAAAAAGAAAAGATAAAAGAAAAGTTGGCAAGCATTGCCGACCAAGAGAACAGGAAGAAGGTCGGCATCCCGCCTGGCTCTAGGAGAGGTCCAAGTCTGTGGTGCAATGCCCTGGTTCGTTCCACCTTCCTGCTGCCCCTATCCAGCATAAGAGGGATTCTCGAGTGGTTGTTCGAAGATCCAACAAGTCGCAACTGTAGCTTGATGAACTGCTACCCGCTGCGGGGAATGCTTCATAACAATGAGGCCAAGCACGGCCACGACTCCCGAGGAGAGCACGCATCTATCCCGCCATGGGGGCATAAGAAGCAAAGAATCCACCATGCGCCAGGGACATAAGAAGTAGAGGATACACCCCGCCCTGGGGGCACAAAAAGTAAAACATAGCCCACTCTGGGGGCATAAGTAGCAAAACATACCCCCAACTGAGGGGCATATGAATCTAACAATCGAACCCTCTCCCGGGGGGGCATAAAGAAGCGACACACACCCCACCTTGGGGGCATAGAGTTCATAAAGAATTACACCCCACCTTGGGGGCATCAGAAGCAGTAATACACCCCACCTTGGGGGCATCAGAAGCAGTAATGCACACCTTGGGTGCAAAAGAAGCAAACATCCCCCAGTGTGTCGGGGTAGAAGAAGAAGAATCCACCCCGCTCTGGGGCAAGAGAAGCAAAAGATAGACCCCGCTTAGGAGGCACATGAAGAGAATACACCCCGACTCGGGGGCATGTGAGAAGAATCCGCCCAGCTCCGGGGCATAAGAAGCAAAAGATACACCCCGCTTAGGGGGCACCTGAAGAGAATGCACCCCGGCCTGGGAGCAGATGAAGAGAATCCACCCCGACTTGGGGGGACATAAAGCAAAAGTTACACCCCGGCCTTGGGGCATTTAAAGAAGAAACTACACCCGCTCCGGGGATATATGAAAAGACACGCACCCCGCCATGGGGAATAAGAAACAAGAATTCACCCCGGCCCGGGGGCACGCAGAGAAAGAATGCACCCTGACTTAGGGGCATCTGAAGAAGAAACGCACCCGCCATGGGGGGCCTATGAAGAAAAGAATACACCCCGCCTTAGGGGTAAAATAGGAAGAGGACACCTCGCTGTGGGGGGGCATAAGAAGCAAAGGCTCTACCCCGTATGGGGGGCATATGAAACAAAAATAATACACACTGACTTAGGGGAGTACGGAGAGAAATATACCCCACTCGTGGGTAGAAGAAGTAGAAGAATCTACCCAGTCTGGGAGGCACAACAAGCAACAGAGTTACACCCTGATCTAGGGGCACATGAAGAGAAATATATCCCACCATAGGGGCATATAAGAGAAAAGAGAGCAAGAACACACCCTGGCCTGGGGGGGCATACAAAGAAAGAAACATACATCCTGCCTTGGGTGCATGAGAAACAAAACACATCCCTCGTGGGGGCACATGAAATAAAGCTACACCCCGCTCCGGGGCATAGAAGCCATAAGGAATACACCCCGGTTCATGGGAACAAGAAGCATAAGACACACCCCGGTTCAGGGGCATATGAAGAGAAGTATACCCCGCTCTGGGGCATAAGAAGCCGCAGAATCCACCCCGGTCTGGGGACATAAGAAGCATGAAGTTACACCTCGACTCCGGGGTACGTAAAGAAGAAACCCATCTTACCTTGGGTGCACAGGAAGCTAGAAACACACCCCATATGGGGGCATACGAAACAAAAGAAATGGAAGCACCCCCCGCCATGGGGGCACACGAAGAAAGAAACACCCTCCACCCTGGGTGAATAAGAAGCATAAAAGTCTACATCCCGAGCTAGGGGGAATATAAAGAAAGAAACTACACCCCGCTCCGGGGGGGCATATGAAGAGAAATATGCCCTGCCTTGAGGGGTAGAAGAAGTAGAATTTACCTCGGTCTGGAGGCATGAGAAGCAAAAGATACACCCCATGCCGGGGGCATGTGAAGGGAAATATACCCCGCCCTGGGAGGGCACGAGGACCAGAAGAATTCCCCCAGATATGGGGGCATAAGAAGTAAGAATCCACCCCAGCTTAGGGACATGAGAAGCAAGAAGTTATACCCCGAGCTAGGGAGACAAAAAAACCAACAATAACACATCCCGTCTTGGGTTCACCAAAAGCCAGACACACCCCGCATGGGGGGGCATATGAGACAAAGCTTCACCCTGCCCTAGATGCATTAGAAGCAAAATGCACCCCACTCTAGGGGCACAAGAAACGAATAACACACCCCCGCTCTAGGTGCATTTGAAGAAGAAACATACACCCCGCCTAGGGGGCATAGAAGCCATAAAAGAATACACCCCGGCTTAGGGGTATTTGAAGAAACCACATTCCCTGAGTCTCGGGGGCACACAAAGAAAGAAACACACCCCGCCCTGGGTGCACAAGAAGCAAACATGCCCTAGTGTGTCTCGACAAAAGAAGCGGAGTACACCCCGCCATGAGGGCATAAGAAGCAAAAGGTGCACCCCGGTTTAGGGGCATTCGAAGAGAAACATAGCCCGTTCCGGGGCATAAGAAGTAGAAATTACACCCCGTTTGGGGGCCTAGAAGCCTTGAAAGATACACCCCGCTTAGGGGCATAGAAGAAAAGTTACATCCCAACCTCGGGGCACATGAAGAAAACGCCCCGGCCTCGAGGCACATGAAGAGAAATACACATCGGCCTCGGGGTCCATGAAGCAACATATACCCCTAGGGGCATCTGAAGCAGGACAAACAATATTCCCCGGCTTAGGGGCGTATAAAGAAAGAAATACACCCCGCTTGGGGGCACATAAGCAAAGAAAAAGAATTCACCCCGCCTGGGGGGTATAAGAAGTGAGAATTACACCCCGCCTTGGAGCATCGGAAGCAAAATTATACCCCACCTTGGGGCATCGGAAGTAGCAATACACCCCACTCTGGAGGCACTAGAAGCATAATACATCCCGGCCTGGGGGCATGAAAGCAAAAGCCACACGCCCGGTCTGGGGGCATGAAAGCAACGTACACCTCGGCTTAGGGGCATTTGAAGGGAGATACACCCTGGCTTAGAGGCATTTGAAGAAGGAACACACCTAGGGGCACAGGAGCCATAAAGAATACACCCCGGTTTAAAGGCATTTGAAGAAGAAACACACACCCCACTTGGGGGCATAGAAGCCATAAAGAATATACCCTGCCCGGGGGCACAAAAGTAAAGAGACATACCCTCTCGACCTAGGGGGGGTAGATAAAGAAAAGCCATTGATGTGACACAACCTAGGACTCAACAAGCAAGCACAATTAAGCATTCAAAACGGACCGATAATAGCAACCGCTCACCCGATGCTCACTAAGACCCGGGGTAACTTGGCAATGCCAAGGGGAGGTTGTGTGGGCTAGGCCCTTGCTGGTAGAGAGCCAGCAAGGCCAAGGTTTGATTCCCCAAGGGTATGGCTGCCCAAATCAAGGGTCCGACAAAGTGCCAAAGGGCACGGGTTCCACTCTCTTCCCACGATGATCACTTATAGCAAATGAGCTTAAGGATCGGGCTCTCGTCACGGCCAGCGGAGTTTATGAACTAATATTGAAAGAACAAGCATGAATTAGAGCAAAGTTTTGGAGCACTCACTCGACCGGTTTGAAGAAACTGGTCCCGCTCGGAGACGAGGGCGAGCGGGGAAGCGTGGGTTCCCCACACGCCGCGCCGGGGTAGCTTGACCTGTTTAAGCTATTACAACACTACACCCCATGCAAGGGGGGGATCGTGGGGAAGGGAAGATGATAGTTACATCCAAACACTACCTCCACATAGGGAGGGGCCTTCAGCCGGCCAAGCGGGGAGGGGAATTTGAGAAGGGAACACCGAAGGTGGGAGGTTGCCGATTCTGCCCAGTTCTGTGGGTGCTGATAGGAGACTGATGAATTGACTGCTGCAACGGCTACCGAATTTTTTTGGGGACGAAACCACCTGGAAAATCTTCGTAGTAGGCCGGGGAAGTCGTCCAAATTTTATTAATTTGTTCTGTCATCGATGGTTGTCTGGGTGGAGGCCCGAACAGTGAGGTAGATTCTCGGACTGACAGCTCCTGGTTTCCAACAGCAGGTTGCAGAGCTTGCCCCGACCGCTCCCGAACTCAGAATCGAGCACTCTTGGAGTCGTTGGAACCATGGACAAGTCGTATTCGGAGAAAAACTGACGGGGAAGCCAAACAATGCCGGAGAAGACCAGGAAACTCTGAACAGTGACGAAAAGTCGGTGCAAACTGTGGGAAGCAGAACCGCATGGCTGAGGGAAAAAATTGATAACTCCTGCTACAGGATGCCGAACGGAGTTCCGCTTCTTGATTCTGAAAGTAGACAGAAGGAGGAAAAACATTACAGAAGGTCTCTTGTCTTGATTCATGTTGGATTTGTCGTGGCAGAGCTTCCAATCACGTTCAGGTGCTCTGTCAGGAGAGCTTCGCGCAGTCGAGGGAGAACGGCTCTATCGGGCAGCACGGTGCTCGGACGACAACGAAACCACTTCCGTTGCGAAGAAGACAGGTAGACGCTTCCGACGATAGCTCTTGGACCTCCAGGGATGCCAGGGGGAAGATGGGGTCGCTGCTGCACTCCACTGGTTCTCTGCAGGCTCTCAGCCAAGGTGGAGGAAGGGTGATGGGGTGGCTGCTCTTGGTAGAGTGGAGTGGAGGGAAGGGGATGGGGGTGGCCTACTCAATGGGGAAATGAGTTGGGCGACTTTGGGCTATGGAGGGAAGGGGATATTCAAATTCAAATGGTCTTGGGAGGTGGAGGGTTGCATGGGGGAGAGGGAAGGGTGCTTGGGAAAGGGATGAGGTGGTTGGAGGGTGGCTTAGTGATTGGGGATGCTCCCTTGGGACTAGGGGGTGGAGTAATGGGATGTGTGGGGAAAGAGAGTGGCCTTTAATGGGGGCAGGTTGGAGAGTGGTGGTGGGAAGGGAGGAGAGAGAAAATTTTTGAAATTGGGTGTGGAGTAGAGAGAAAGGGGAGTGAAAGAGAGAGATTAAGAGAGGGATGGGTGGGATTCTCTCCCTAAGGCTTCTCACCTCACTAATGGATTCACTCCACCATAAAAATAAAGATAGAACTCACAAAATGGCATTTTTTTTTCATTCATTGATTCATTAAGTTGAAATGGGGGGAATGAGGTCCTATATATAGGAAACCCACATTTCTACAAAAGTCCCTGACAATTGACTTAATGACAAATAACCGAGGGGGTAGGGGGGAGCCCTTGGGCCAAGCCCAATGAATTGGTCCCAATAGCTAACTAGACAACCTAATTGCACTCAAACTTAGGGAAATAAACATAAGACCTAGGAACATGACTCAAATAAAAGGGAAAATACATCAAATGACTCAAATAAAAATTACATAGGACTCAAAATTAAATAACTAGACCATGCCGGATGCAACTGGGGCGAGGAGACGAGCTGTGAACGTGGGTATGGGAGGTGATGTCCTCATCATACTCCCGGGGTGCGGAGAACTCGACTCCGTCGAGTAAGTGTCCTTCCCTCCTTGGAAGGTGTAGAAGTGGTACTGCCCTCAAGTCTTCCGAACGAGACTGATCCATCCACCTGCCGAGATGGCGCTCGTATACCTTGCTCCTGGTGGTAGTGACCTGTTCATCCAATATTCGTTCAATGCGCTCACGCTGGGCTCTCTTGGCTGGTGGACTCTCCTCAAGGGTGGGTGCTCTCTCAACGGAGGGAATAGGCTCAATATCTTCACTACGTACCACCGTGGGTCCCTTGTATGGCACTAGGTCGGCGACATTGAATGTGGGACTTACCCCATATTCCTCAGGGAGATCTAACTCATAGGCATTTGCACCAATGCGCCTCAGGACCTGGAAGGGACCAGCCCCACGTGACCTCAATTTGGAGATGGCTCCTGGGGAGAGCCTCTCCGTCCTTACCATCACAAAGTCACCCTCATGAATTCTTGGTGACGTCGATGAGAGTCGGCTCGCCTTTTATAAGTCACATTCTTCTTGCTAATGTGCTTGCGGATCTCTTTATGCAATGTTGTGAATGCAGACATTCTAGGGGTGATGGGTGGACCGGGGCAACCAAAAGTAGACCTATCGTGTAATGATGCAGTGTTGACTTTGGTTAGCCTAGGTGGGCCGGGGCACCCGTAGGTGGCCCTATCATGTAAATTGGTGATAAATATCGGGGGACCCGGACATCCGTAGATGCCTTTGACATGCTTAAGACCCATGATGAATGAAGGAGGACCATGACATCCGAATATGGACCACTCATACTTTCTACTTGACATGTGGGTGATATGAATGAATAGACCCAACATAGTGTTCATGCCAAGGGGTGTGGTAAGCCTAGACACATACATGCTTTTCCCAAAGGTGACTTACATGTGTATAGGTGTGAGACAACTTTTGAACTCCCATTGGAAAGGATCGAATGGATCTAAGAAGGTGGTCATCATGGGGTGGGGCACAACCTTATTTCCTAGGGATATGTGGCCCAAGGTCATGGCTCCCAAGGTGTAACCCGGGTCTAGGATGGGGTGGATTGGATCAAACATGGTGGGTTGGGATAGGGAAGGGTGGGTGGTGGATAAGATGGTTGGGTCCCATGGGTTCTTTGACCCCCATTGGAAGGGATCAAAGGGATCATAAAAAGGGTTATCGAGGGGGAGGGGCCCTATGTCCTCAAGATCTTCAAGTAGTGGTGGGTCATCCTCCTCTAATGAGACAATGGGGCCAAAGTTCTTGGTGGGTGGGTCGGCCATGAAGGGAGGGTTTGGCTCTCTACCCAAGATAAGTAGCTCTAAATTGAGGAGAAGGCTGGGCTCATCGGGTGTAGGGAGGACTAGAAGGAGGTCGCTAGTGTAGCAACCAATGGTGCAAATCGAGGTGATAGACCGGATGCATAGGTGTAGGAGGCCAAGGCTCCTAGGTTGTTCGGCCATAGGGGTCAACATGCTAGTGAACTCAATTTGCCATGCTAAGCCTCTAAGAAAATCTTCTAAGGTCTCAACTTGATAAGATGCTTGGATTGTGGTGTGATAAGAGGAGATGGGCACTATGGGATGGTTTTCCTTCATGGGTGGGAAATCGGGGGCCATGATCTCTCTTATTGGGCTCTTCTTTAGCCAACTATCAAGGGTTTCCCCTAAGATGAGATTGACTCCAACTAGAGATGGTGATGTAAGGTGAAGACCCTCGTGTGTTGTTTCTTCTTCAATTTGGACTTGGGTTTTCTCCAAGGTGGAGAGTGGGTTTGGAGTGTTCACCACTATGGGGTGGGGCATGGGTTCTTCTTCCAAGGAGGTGAGAGGGGCTTTTGAGGGTGTGGTGATGATTGGGGCATAGTATATCCGGGGTGGTAGGTGGCGGGAAACGTGGGTTAGGATAGGTAAGGGTAGTAGTGGAGGCTTTGGACATGGGAGTTTTGGGAGAGGGAGTGGGAGATGAGTTGGTTGGGGTGGCTTGAGTTGGTCAGTCTTGGGGGGAGTGTCCCTTATATGGAAAAATGGAGGGGTAGTGGTGGTCCTTATTGGGGAAACTGGGTCAGTTAGGGGTTTCTTCCCCTTAGGATCGGCCAGTTGTGGGGGGGTGGAAGTGGGGGGCAATTGGGTCTGGATAGTGAGGTTTGTGGAAGGAGGTTTTGGTTGGGGTGTGGGGATCCTCATGGGATTTGGCGGAGAGGTAGGTGCTTGGTTTATTTGGGTCTTAAGGGAGAGGACTTGGTCACGAAGTGTAGTTATGATCGTTGAGAGGTGATTTGTTGGGAGTGGTGGGGGTGGAGACCAAAGGTTGGTCTTAAGTTGGCCGGGTGGGGATGGAGGAGTGGTAGTGCTCCTCGGGTTAGGGGTGCTTGAGTAGGAGGGGTGGGAATGTTTAGGGATGTAGATCTTTCTAAGTTCTTTCTTCATCTCTTCCCATGAGGAGATGGGCTCTTGCCCCCTAACCCTTCTTAATCCCTCTATGTGTTCCCACTTACTTTTGGCTTGACCCCGAAACTGTCCCTTGGCCCTTCGGACTCTCGCGGATCCATATTCCCAATTCTTGTCAAAGTACTTTTCTATGGTAGCCTCCAACCTAAGATAGTCACTAGAACGTGATCCGTCAAAGGTAATATCCCTATCTAGGATGAAGTCTATGGGTGGTGAGTAGGCTAAGTAGGTGGTCATGATGATCGGGGGGATCAATGCAAGGGTCGGATGGATGATGACACCAATGCAAGCATGCCCTAGGACTTGACATGATAGATGCAAGTCAATGACTTGCTCTGATACCAATTGATGTGACACAACCTAGGACTCAACAAGCAAGCACAATTAAGCATTCAAAACGGACCGATAATAGCAACCACCCACCCGATGCTCACTAAGACCCGGGGTAACTTGGCAATGCCAAGGGGAGGTTGTGTGGGCTAGGCCCTTGCTGGTAGAGGGCCAGCAAGGCCAATGTTTGATTCCCCAAGGGTATGGCTGCCCAAATCAAGGGTCTGACGAAGTGCCAAAGGGCACGGGTTCCACTCTCTTGCCACGATGATCACTTATAGCAAGTGAGCTTAAGGATCGGGCTCTCGTCACGGCCAGCGGAGTTTATGAACTAATATTGAAAGAACAAGCATGAATTAGAGCAAAGTTTTGGAGCACTCACTCGACCGGTTTGAAGAAACCGGTCCTGCTCGGAGACGAGGGCGAGCGGGGAAGCGTGGGTTCCCCACACGCCGCACCGGGGTAGCTTGACCTGTTTAAGCTATTACAACACTACACCCCATGCAAGGGGGGGATCGTGGGGAAGGGAAGATGATAGTTACATCCAAACACTACCTCACACAGGGAGGGGCCTTCATCCGGCCAAGCGGGGAGGGGAATTTGAGAAGGGAACACCGAAGATGGGAGGTTGCCGATTCTGCCCAGTTCTGTGGGTGCTGATAGGAGACTGATGAATTGACTGCTGCAACTGCTACCGAATTTTGTTGGGGACGAAACCATCTAGAAAATCTTCGTAGTAGGCCGGGGAAGTCATCCAAATTTTATTAATTTCTTCTGTCATCGATGCTGGTCTGGGTGGAGGCCCAAACAGGGAGGCAGATTCTCGGACTGACAGCTCCTGGTTTCCAACAGCAGGTTGCAGAGGTTACCCCGACAGCTCCCGAACTCAGAATCAAGCACTTTTGGAGTCGTTGGAACCGTGGACGAGTCTTCTTCGCAGAAAAACTAACAGGGAAGCGAAAAGATGCCGGAGAAGACCAGGAAACTCTGAACAATGATGACAAGTGGGTGAAGACTGTGGGAAGCAGAACCGCGTGGCTGAGGGAGAAAATTGATAACTCCTGATACATGATGCCGAACGGAGTTCCGCTTCTTGATTCTGAAAGTAGACAGAAGGAGGAAAAACTTTGCCGAAGTTCTATTGTCTTGATTCGCGTTGGATTTGTCATGGCAGAGCTTCCAATCACGTTCAGGTGCTCTGTCAGGAGAGCTTCGCGTAGTCGAGGGAGAACGGCTCTACCGGGCAGCACGGTGCTCGGACGACAACGAAACCACTTCCGTTGCGAAGAAGACAGGCAGACGCTTCCGACGATAGCTCTTGGACCTCCAGGGACGCCAGGGGGAAGATGGGGTCGCTGCTGCACTCCACTGGTTCTCTGCAGGCTCTCAGCCAAGGTGGAGGAAGGGTGATGGGGTGGCTGCTCTTGGTAGAGTGGAGTGGAGGGAAGGGGATGGGGGTGGCCTACTCAATGGGGAAATGAGTTGGGCGACTTTGGGCTATGGAGGGAAGGGGATATTCAAATTCAAATGGTCTTAGGAGGTGGAGGGTTGCATGGGGGAGAGGGAAGGGTGCTTGGGAAAGGGATGAGGTGGTTGGAGGGTGGCTTAGTGATTGGGGATGCTCCCTTGGGACTAGGGGGTGGAGTAATGGGATGTGTGGGGAAGGGGAGTGGCCTTTAATGGGGGCAGGTGGGAGAGTGGTGGTTGGGAAGGGAGGAGAGAGAAAATTTTTGAAATTGGGTGTTGAGGAGAGAGAAAGGGGAGTGAAAGAGAGGGATAGAGGGTGGGATTCTCTCCCTAAGGCTTCTCACCTCACTAATGGATTCACTCCACCATAAAAATAAAGATAGAACTCACAAAATGGCATTTTTTTTCATTGATTCATTAAGTTGAAATGGGGGGAATGCGGTCCTATATATAGGAAACCCACATTTCTACAAAAGTCCCTGACAATTGACTTAATGACAAATAACCGAGGGGGTAGGGGGGAGCCCTTGGGCCAAGCCCAATGAATTCGGCCCAATAGCTAACTAGATAACCTAATTACACTCAAACTTGGGGAAATAAACACAAGACCTAGGAACATGACTCAAATAAAAGGGAAAATACATCAAAGGACTCAAATAAAAATTACATAGGACTCAAAATTAAATAACTAGACCATGCCAGATGCAACCGGGGTGAGGAGACGAGCTGTGAACGTGGGCATGGGAGGTGATGTCCTCATCAGCCATACCCCGCCTGGGGACACATTTAGAGAAATACACCGCAGTACGGAAGCATTAATGTGAAAAGAATAGCAGAACAAAAAGAAAGGAGACATTAGGCAGACGTGGTCTTCGAACCCGTCTCTTCACACAAAAGTAGAAGAGAAAAAAAAGGGGGGGTAAGAGACATGAGGCAAACGTTATCTTCGAACCCATATCTTAACAATAAAAAGAAGAGCAGAAAGAAAAGAACAGTCATCAGGCACATGTGGTCTTTCCACTTGTCCTTCCACATAAAAGAAGAGAAGAAAAGAAAGTGAGCCTTGAGACAGACATGGTCTTTCACTCTCTACCTCCAGCCATCCAACAATTAGACTTCTCATGGGGTCGGTGTCATGACCTTTCATCTAAACCAAAGCATTCCACGTTAAACCGACAATGCATTCAGCCATCGAGGCCCTAGGCCGATAGATATTCTGCCATTAGGGCGTTAAACCAAGGAATATTCAGCCATCGGGGCTTCAAGCTGACAGATGTCGAGCCAACAACCAAATCCACCTTCGGCCTTTGGCCACCCAATTAAAGAATAAACCCTCCACTTTGGTTCGGATCCTTTCCCGGCCAGAGAATTAAAGAATAAACCCTCCACTTTGGTTCGGATCCTTTCCCAACCGGAGAAGTAAAAAATCAACCTTCCACTTTTATTCGGGTCCTTCCCCGGCCAGAGAATCAAAGAATCAACCTTCCACTTTGATTCGAGTCCTTCCCCGGCCAGAGAATCAAAGAATCAACCTTTCACTTT
The DNA here is from genome assembly GCA_022559845.1 of Amorphophallus konjac. NCBI lineage: Eukaryota > Viridiplantae > Streptophyta > Magnoliopsida > Alismatales > Araceae > Amorphophallus > Amorphophallus konjac. The sequence continues at coordinate 161,420,190 of CM040120.1, read as the reverse complement.
GGTTCGGGTCCTTCCCCGACTATAGAATCAAAGAATCAACCTTTCACTTTGGTTCGGATCCTTCCCCCGGTCAGAGAATAAAAAAACTTTCATGAAGTCGGCATCACGACCTCCCGTCCAAGCCGACGAACATCCTACTATAGATTATGAAAAATCCACTTAATGAAAAAGGGGAATGAAACCCAAACTCAATTTCTAAAGCTTAAAAATTAAATGGTGAAAGGAAGAGCATGCGTGGGATGCTAAAGGGGAATGTGATCGCCAGAGGGGTTACCTCAAATAAGAAAAAGGATGATCGCGAGTACCTTGTGTTAAGCGGGGGAGATTGTGAACCCTTTCTTCCGCCTTCTACCGGCCGGCCGATGAAGGGGGTTCTTAGTCTTGATTACCTTGCAAGAACACACAAATTAAATAAAAGAGTGGATTAGCCAAAAGGTGTAGTATCAAAGTTCTAAGATTATGAAATTAATCAAATTGGACATGAACATGAACACACCTTGTGTGTTTTGGTTTTAAACCCCTAAGAGGAGTAACAAGGTTTGAAAAATATGGATGCAATGCTAAGTAATGATATGTAGAGTATGAGATCTAACAAGAACTAGAGGGAGGGAGGATGTGTGATGATGTTACGAAAATAACAACTAAATAACTAAAGGACGGATTTCTTTCTGCTGTGCGTGCAGCAGTAAAGGGAGGAGAGCTTTAGTATGCGATGGAACTGCAGTGGTTCATCTGTGGAAGAAGAAGAGAATCGCCTGGAAGGAGAGCTCGTTTGGATGAAGAACCTGCAAAACAAATAAGACACTCTTCTCTCTGTCAGCTCTGCTCTCTTAATGATGATCTCTCTCTCTCTCTGTTCTCTGTTCTCCCGCGCGAAGAGACCAAGGAGGGGTATTTATAGGGCTAAGATCCTTGGAGAACAAGGATTAAAATAAGGTAAAGATCTTCCATCAAGAAACTCCCTTCCCAGTCGAATACAAGGCTCAAAATGAGGAAGGAACCATTACGGGAAAGAAGCAGGCGAAAGGGAGATGGAAGTGGAAATGACGACCCCCTTAAGGGTGTCAATTAAAAATGACGACACATCCAAAGGCGTTAATTATAATAACGACTCCCATCAAGTCGTCAATTCCTGGATTTAATTATAGAAACAAATAACTTTCCTTATTTAAAATTATCAACTGACGCCTGCCAGACAGACGTCAAATAATCAAAGTCTTTAGGAGAGACGCTAATTATACAATTTTCATTTTATTTGAAATTCAGAATTTTCAGTAAATCCAGAAAATGACGCCCGTATTGGTAGTCGTCCATTATTAAAAGAGGCGCCCTTGGCCATGCCGTCAATTTAAATAGCGCCTCTGATCAGGGCGTTAATTCTAAAAAAAGTAAGAAATCATAATTAATTTATAAAAAATAGAAAAACTTCATATTAAATCAATATTGAAGTCCGCTTTGGGGCATCACATGGTGACATGAGATTTACTCAACATAGCATCAATTTTAGCGTGTCTACAGCTGCCCCGCCTTGGCGTCTGCTTTGCAAGGGAGTGAGACGGAATGAAGCGAAAAATGAAACAAACGGAATGAGGTGGAACGAACTGATAAGTAGATGTCAAGGTGTGATGTGACACGCCTCTGACACTAAGCGTTGGAAATCTTTCCAAGATTCTGAATGAAATAACTCCGGACAATTCCGAGAAAGCATCGATCAGCTGGATAAAGGAGAGTAAACTAAATAAACAAAATGTGCGCGAGGGCACGATAGGGAGGCACCATTGGAGAGCGGTTACCAACCAATGTGGACGTGCTACAACCAAGGTGGATTTGCAGAAAAGTAAAGTGAATTGAGATAAAGATCCAGTAAATGGATGGTTTTCAAGGGACCAGCCTGAGCAGCTTCAAGGAGAATAAAGTACTTGATTTAGAATGGAATATCTCATGTCAACTCAATTAAGAACGAGCGACCTTCATTATTGGCGTAATATGAAGATTTTCATCATTAAGCTCAAAGTCCTACATGATGCATGCTGGGCTAAAGGAAAAAATAAAACAAACTAAAATAAAAGATAATCAAGGATAATATTGCTAAGCCATCTAGATTTAGTCAGGGTTTGCCGACCCGGTGCGTCTCGCACCGACTCGCACGACCCGACCCGACCCAGGCCGGGACCGGGTCGACCGGGCTGTGGGTCGCCACCGGGTCGGCCTATTATTTTAATATTATATTATATTATATTTTATATATAATGTGTGTTTTTCTATTTTATTATATTATTTTATATTATATATATATATAAAGTGGTGTTTTAGAACGGGACGGACCGGGTCGTACCGAGACGGGAGCGACCCGACCCGACCCAAGCCGAGACCGGGTCGGCCGGGTCGACCGGGCCGGCAAACCCTGGATTTAGTCAAGAATCCAGATCTCTGAGCTGATACTAAGCCGAAGCCCATTTGTCCACGTATCAACTCAGAAAGAGGAACCATCGTCCCAAACCTTGAATGACTCAACGGCCTATCCGTGTGATCGAGATTCCCCTGGAATTATCACTGTTTTTGATGAAGGGGAACTCAAATTCCAGGTTCATCAGAACCACAAGGTCCTTGATATGTTATAATAGCGTAGATACCTTATAGTAACAATGCATACACGAAGATGATGAGCAATGAGGGAATTGAGAAATGAGGTGTAGTCACCGTGGGGCTTGGATGCCGAGGCTCAGTCGGTGGGACTAAGAGCTTCTTAACCTGCACTCAAAATTTCATTAGCCATGATATAAAGATGCATAAAGCATACTCAACAACATTGATTTAGATTTGAGAATTTATTTTTTGTTTTTTTTTATTTAGAATTTTTTTGATTTATTTGGATTTTTTTTGAAGTTTTGAGAATTTTAGAATTTTTAGAATTTATTGAATTTTTATTGAAATTTTGAAAATTTATTGAAAATTTATTGAAATTTTGGGAAAATTATGAATTTTTATTGGAATTTTGAGAATTTATTGAATTTTTATTGGAATTTTGAGAATTTATGCATTTTTATTGGAATTTTGAGAATTTACAGACTTTTGGAATGTATAGACTTATGGATGAAGAATAAATGTGTAGACTTAGTATTGTATAGACTTATGGAATGCAATGTACAGAGAATGTGTAGACTTTGGACGTGTAGACTTTAAGAATGAAACATATGGACTTGACTTGGGTGAGTGCAATGTACAGACTTATGAATGGAATGCTTAGAGTGTATAGACTTAGAGACTTTGCTCCCACGATGCTCACACTTGCACAACCTGCACTTCAAAGCTCAAAAGATCATTAGCTTAAAATATGATCATAAGTGCTTGATAAAAATAATTTAATCATGATATAACAGCACTTAAGTTCATGAGAAATCCAACAATTTAAACGCACAAGCTCAGAAAATGACGACTTTTCTGATAGGCGTCAAATTAAGAAATGACGACGTGCATTGAGGCGTTAATTGCATTAAAGGTTTAACTTGGAATTGGAATGCAAATGATGACCTTCATGGAGGCGCTGGATAAATGACGACCCTGAGAGTGTCGTCAATTTAACAAATGACGCCAAACAGCGCGTCGTCAATTATCTATTTTCGTTTCCATCTCGGAACTAAACTTCCAGCAAACTGTTTGATTCAAACTCAAACCATGATACTCATTAACGTTCAAAACACTATAAATAGGGCAACTCTCGGTGTTTTCAAGCATCAAGACCATCGAAGCATTGAGACGAAGCTATCTTCTGTTAAGTGGACAGAAAGAACCAAGCAAAAGCAGAACAGAGCATCGAAGCTCTTTTTTTTTGTTTTTTGTCAAGCAGACTGTCAAAATGATGAATCAACTGATGCATCAAAGGCTTTCCAAAAAGCCAAAGATGAATTTCCCAAGAATTTCTGAATTGCCAGGCCATATAAGTGAGAAAATCACCAAGGGCCAAGTAAGTGTTCTTGATGTTGAAGCTTTTATTTTGTATTGTCTTTCTTTCTGTTCAAAATTTCTGATTATTATTCTCTTCCTTCTTCTTCTTTCTTTTATGTTTTCAGGATTATCCCATTATTCCTGGTCCGAGAAGGTTTCTAAAGGTCAAGTGGCTTCCTTTGCTACTCTCCAAGCTCTCTCTAGATATGAGATCCTTCCTTGCTAAGTGGAACCTTCTAGGCCTTATCACCCATGCCACCCATTATAATGATATCCATCTTGATTGGGCTTCCATTGGAGCTCTTATAGAATTATGGCACCCTCACACCCATACTTTTCTATTCCCAACCTTTGAAGCAACCATCCTCCTAGAAGAAGGGGAGATGCTCTTGGGTTTGAAGAAGATGAAGCAAGGAGAGGAAACAAAGATGGCCCATATGACTAAGCCCATACAAGCCCATGATATGCTCATGAGTCTTGTCCAAAGCTCAAATTTGGTGAATCAAATGAAGGCCAACAAGGGAATCAATCTTTTGAAGTTGGCTTCTTGGGTATATAAAAGCATGGATAAGGCTCAAAGAGATGAATCCCTTTTGGAGAGAGTGATGAAGGGGTTTGTCATATGTGTAGGAGGAGCTTTATTTTTCCCTTCATTGGAGGATCATTTAGAGGAACAACACTTGAGTGCAATAGCAAGCATGTGGGAGGGAAAGAGAATAGGTGGGGCAATACTAGCCAACCTATACAATGGGCTCACCTCGGCTTCACTAGGATGGCCTTTATTCGGATCAATGCTTCTTCTAGCTTGTTGGATAGATTTTCACTTTAAGTTTGATCCATGTCAAGCAAACCAAGCGGCCTCCAAAATCTTCTCGAAGAGCCCACTTAGATATATGACAAGCTCATTGGGCTTATGTGAAAGAGTTACTAACAGAGTTCCCAAGCTCAAGAAGAGGAAGGAATGGAGAGATTACTTCAAAACAATGCCAAAGAGCAATTTCACATGTACACCAGGGTTTCTAAAAACCCAAGAACTTTGCTCAAGGTTATCCTCCGGCATCGAGCTCCGTTTAATTGGCGGGACCGACTTCATCCTTTACAACGCACACCGATGCCTCCCACAACTCGGACTTCCTCGACATCTCTTCGAAGGGCCTTCTCACCTTCCTCCAATCAAGAAAAGGGAGCTATGCTCAAGTGGTGACCATGAAGAAATCAGGACAATAATGGCTCAATGGAAAGTGGCACTTCTCCACAAATCCAAGACTCATGTTGAAGAAGAAGAGAACAAATGTAAAGCTTATGTACTGGCTCTCAAGAAGATAAGGCCCACAGTGGCTTAGAATGTAATCAAAGATTTTCATGAATGCAATAAGAATTCCTCTTTTATCTGAGCCAAAGCAATGTATGAAAGTGATCAGTTCTGATATTTCAAGCAATTCTGTCTGATAACAAGGAGTTCCGGTCCTTCTGTTCTGAATAGCGCCCCTATCAACGGCATTAATTACTTAAGACACGCCTCAGTTGAAGTCGTCCATTATATTTCAAACTCATAATTGACGCCCAAGGCACTGGCGTTTCTTAACTCACGTCTTTAAACAAGGCGTTAATCAATTCAAATTTTCAAATAATTTTTGAGATAATTCCTTGATTTCTTATAAAACACGCCTTTACTCACGTCGCGTATTAAAGAATGGACGCCCGCTCTGTTCGTCTTCAAATTCAAAGGGGTAATAATGACGCCCACTCACATCAATCAATTCCCATCAATGCGTCTGACGACGATTGAAAACTCCCATGCAGAACACAAATGACGTCCATCCTCAAGGCGTCAAATCTGAAATATACGCCTTACTTCAAACTGTCAATTTAAGAAGAGACGCCTTCCACTCGGGCGTCAATTATGCTCGACCGTTAAACCCTACTTTCCCCCTTTCTTCTTCTTCCTTCGTTTTTATTTCCTTCTTTCTTTTCTCTACAAAACCCTAACCGCAAACCCCCCTCTTTCTCAATTTCCCATTCTCTCTCTCTCTCTCTACTCTCTCCCTCTCACAACCCAATGGCGGGCGGAGGAAAGAAACGGCAAAGGGTCTCTGCCCTCGACGTGGTAGACTTGGAAGGGGAGCCGGCCGTGGAGGAGCTCCCTCCCGTGGCGGCTGAAGAAACACCGGCGGCGGCGGCCGGTGACGCAGAAGAACAAGAAGAAGACGAAGGAGACGAAGAAGAAGAAGAAGATGATGAAGAAGAAAGAAATGAAGAAGAAGAAGGAGAAGGCGAAGGAGAAGAAGGAGAAGGCGAAGGAGAAGAAGGAGAAAGAGATGGTGAGGAAGAAGAAGGAGAACCAGAGGTGGCGGCGGCGGTGGCCCGTCGGCCTGGCCAGCTCCGACGACCAAGGCAACCAAGACAACCCCTCTGTGGGGGGTTGATCGGTCCCGAACGTCAAAAGGTAGGTCCCCATACCCCTATTCTCTATTTTTTTTATTTTATTTCCATTATTTCCCCATTTCCATAGCCCTCGGGCATGACAAAACCAGAGACACAGTAAAATGACGCCCCTAGGGGTGTCGTGAATTTAAATGACGCCCTATAGTGGGTCGTTATTTTTAATTTTATCATGTTTCGCCAGCATGCTGTTATTTCCCTATTTAAATTTTAAAATGTATGTATTTCTGTTATTTCAATTTCGCACATTAAAACCTTGAAACCCCAGGAAAACCACGCCCCCCATCGGGACGTTAATTAGATAGGTAACGACCACAGGGTGGCCGTCAATTCAACATTTTCCAGAAATGTAATTTAGGATAGAAAAAAAATCACTTTGTGAACCGCGCCCTTCCACAGGGGCGTTACTTAGATAATTGACGACCCATGGTTAGGCGTCAGTTCCGAATTTTTCAGATTTTTAGAATATCACTTTCAAAACAACGTCGCCCACAGGGGCGTCAATTAGATAAACAACGACCCTGGGTAGGTCGTCAATTAAATGAACATACAGTATCACCTGAAACCTATTTGGAAATAACGTCGCCCTCAGGGGCGTCAATCATGAAAACCACGACCTACGGTAGGTCGTTAATTATCCAAATAGCAAATGTCACAATTAATGAGCTTAAATGAATTTTCATATGAAAACTTAAGCAAAAAGTTCTCTTATATGCATGCAGGGGCTGATGAGGACACGAATTTCTTGGGTCCAGGTCCAGGCAGCATATTACGGCCTCCCCGAGTTCCAGAGAGCTAGGATAGATGCTATGGGGTTTGGGGCCTTCCTTAGCATTGAGCCAGTTAGGCCAGACCTACCTTTGATTCAGGTTTTGAGAGAGAGATGGGATAGGTCTAGCCGGGCATTTCTGATGCCATGGGGGCATATGGTTCCTAGTTTGGAGGATGTGGCTAGGATCACTAGGCTGAGGGTAGATGGGGAGGCGGTGAGCGGGATCACCCTACCTGATTATAGTGAGCTGACCTAGAGGCTATTAGGGCTAGAGACGGTGTACGAGACACCGAGTGTAGGACCGTTTTCCGCACTGACCTTACCATAGCTATGGGGTTGGGGGACTCTAGGCAGAGATCTAGGGAGTCCTTAGAGCAGTTTTCGCAGAGATTGATAGATGGAGCTAGGGCTGCCTACTGCCAGGATCCAGCTGATAGAGAGAGAGCACACAGAGATTTGAGGAGGTTTCTATTTTTGATGCTCGGGAGGCTGCTGCTCAGCACGAAGGGCGACGTTATCAACTGCCGCTTCCTGGGGATACTCGAGGACTTAGAGGGCGTGGGCAGATACGCCTGGGGAGCAGCGCTGCTGGCGCACTTGATAGCCGACCTGTCCACGGGGACAGGTCGAGAGACGACAGTTAGTGGCTTTTCACCTTTTCTTCAGGTATGCATTTTTTTATTGTTTTTATTCTTTTTCTTTTATTATATGCATATGCATGGTCAACTAATGCAATGTGTGGATGCAGATTTGGAGCCATTTGTACATGCCCATGGGGCGTGTTAATCTACGACCCAGAGATGAGGGGTCCTTCCCTCTAGCGCGACGCTGGCTGCCAGTGGTGATCGGAGCCCCACTCGCCTACGAGTTGCGAGTGTTGTGACGGGAGTTCCGAGACTTCCCCGCCTCACTGGTATGTATGATGCAATTTTTGTTTTTGTTTTTATGTGAAATATGATGATGATATGATGATGTGAATGCATGTTTGTGAATGCATGTGAGGTGGAGACCCTATGAAGGGATGACCGACGAGGGCCAGCCGTGGGTCGTAGCGGGCCGACCTCTTTTTGGGCATGAGCTTTGGGTTCATTGCCTGAACGAGATTGAGCCGTTACGGCTTAGGTTGGTGATGAGGACCCTCGACCTACACCAGGAGTGGATCGAGGTAGGAGAGCCGCGGGGTATAGGCAAGAAGACGCGTGGTCGCACGAAGGCGATCGACTGGAGAGTGCGGTTCTCCGACCAGTACGCAGATTGGCAGCGTGGCGGGACCCGGGTCACTTCACAGGCGACCGAGAGCTCCGAGTACCTCCGACGCTACTGGGAGGTCTACGCCGGTCGACCCCAGATGAGGGTCTTAGGGGTATGTATGAATGCACTTATTTCTAAATTAAATGCAAATGCTTTGTATATCTATCATGCGACTAATACGTGATCAATGCAAGATGCTCGGGACATAGTGGCGATGGATGCACAAGCCCACCTACACAGCCTAGAGGCACAGCTAGCCACCACACGGGCAGACCTTGAGACCTTGGTGAGTGTTTAATTTATTCCTATATGCATATGAATTTTTTTTATTGATGATTAGCTACTGACAATCTCAATAAATGCAGTGTGCCCAGCAGGGAGCAGTAGGGAGAGAGACAGGAGAGGCCTCCAGCTCGAGAGGGCCTAGTGCAGAGGTGACTGCATTAGCAGAGCAGCTAGCAGGGGCAGTGGCAAGGGCCGAGGCAGCAGAGCGCGACCTTGCCTCACGGGTATGCCTTAAATCTTAAACTCAAAATTATTCATTTGTTTATATAATATATTCATGAAGATTGTTTTCTTTACAGATTGAGGAACTCCGGGCCGCTCTTACTTGCATCGAGGAGGGACAGCGGGCGATGGCCACGCAGGTGAGTTATTTATTTTCAATTGTATGTTGCTTATTCCATGAATTATTGAATTATTGCATTAAATGTGGAATTGATGATTTGTTTAAATGTTTGCAGTCTTCACAGTTACAGGCGGCACATACCCGGGCTGCCCTGGGCGGGACAGAGTTGGCAATCCGTGAGCAACGGGTCGTGGAGCTGGAGCGGGCCTTGAGGCGGCGAGAGGAGTTGCCTCAGGACGTGGCAGAGCTGTGAGTCTCCCTCGAGATGGAGCGGAGAGAGCGTGCTCGGGAGCGCGAGGAACACCAGGCGGAGCGTGTCCGGGACCACGAGCAGTACGAGGCGGAGCGTGCCCTGGATCGTGAGCAGCACCAGGCGGAGCGTGCCCAGGATCGTGAGGAGCGGTCAGCTTACGATCGGGATCTTACAGCCTTGAGGGCCCAGCTAGCCGTTGCACAGGAGCGGCTACGAGTGACCGAGGAGCGACTTCAGCGAGGTCGGGAGCGGGCGCGAGCTGCAGGGTACAGCTTCACTAGCTCTACTTTTGTGGCGGGTTCCTCTCTCCGGCAAAGGAGCGAGGCAGAGGAGCCGGCTCGAGCTCCAGCTACTTCCCAGGGGCCCATGCCCCCTCCACCAGCACCTCGTCGGGAGGATGAGAGTGAGGCAGAGAGTAGGAGAGAGGAGGGTGGAGGCGAGAGCTGAGAGACTTACTTGTACTCCTCCACCCTCACACCTGTACTCAGATATTTATGATGTATATATATATGAAATTGAGATTTTGTTACCTGAGCACTTGTGTAGTTGTGTACTTGTACCTTCTTTTCTTTCTCGTCTTTTACTTTTGCCCTGTGCTTCCACACTTGAATAAACAGGTTAATTCATCTGTTGGACTTGGCCCCTTGCTCAATAAGCAAGGGATGTCTTCACTTTGACCTTGATAACAGGTCAAGGGGCCAAGCATTTAATCAATGAAGGCGAACGATAGATATAAAATGCGTCATGCAAGCAAGCAAATGTAAACTGAAAATAAAAGATGCCCATACAAGAATGCAATCAAGCATATGAGAAACAAAGGGCTTGAAATTCCACAGTCATTTTTTGTTATTATTGGTATATATGCTTTTTTTGTTGAGTTTTTGTTTTGAAAGTGACACTTAATTTTGACAAGGACGCCTATTTGAAATTTTTTGTTTTCGAGGCGAGTATGGTATAGAGCTTTGAAACCTTAACCATCATAATCTAAAATTCATTAGATTTTCTCAAGAGACTTAACAAAATAGTCAACGTGATTTATACTTAGGCTTTTACTCATATTCTCTCGCAGCCCATCCTTCTTAGTTGGTCTTTGCCATTCTTCGAGTTCACAACCCACCATGGAGGGAGAAGAGAAGAATGATTAAGAAAGCTTACGAAATGTTTTCAAGAATGAGGCATGCTCCTCCCCTCCCCTTATGCCTGTTGGGATTCGGTCTTTGGCTTAGGGAAATTTTGTTGCTCTTTTTGCCCTTATTCATGCATGCTTACGACCAAGGTTTTCCTTGCGGGGACTTTTCCCTCTTAACATGCTTTCTTTTATCATAACTTCTATTTCTTTTCTTTTTTCTTAAACAGATAAAGACCTAATTGTACTTGGGCTTTAAGCATTTTGTTCCCTTTTGGGCCCTGACTTCCACCAACTAGGGCGGCGGGCAGGCTTGGTTGGTAACCCCTAACTTGTGTTCCCTCTCGTGAGCCGAAAGGAAGAGAATAGGTAAGGCTTTTACACTCTTGATTGGGTAGGACTTTCCTTGAATTCTGAGCTGCTCGAGTTTAAGAATAAAGCATGTAGTGTGTGCGTGAATTGACCCAAGAGTTAAACCGTCGAGACTGAAGAATGAATTAAAGATTTTGATTTTTTTTTCGGTGTCGTGGCCCATGCACTATACCAGCTTCCAAGATTTTCAATTTTTGTTTTGTTTTGTTTTTGCTCTTTTTTTTTCTTACTTTTTTTCTTTTTCTCTTTTTGTTGTTGTTTTTGTTTTTCATTTTTAGGGATAGTATTTCTTTAGATAGAGACCATTCCAAGGATGAGTTAGCTCTTCGCCTTCAGCATTAATCAATTTATAAGCATTGCCAGGATAAACATCTTTTATAATAAAGGGGCCTTCCCAATTAGGTTGGAGTTTTAACGTGGCCCACCTGGTTTTACAAAGATTCTTTTAATTACCAATTCATCAACTTTGAATTTTCTCTCAATCACTTTCTTTTGATAAAAACGTGAAAGCCTATTTTGATAAATACGTACATGCTCGGCGGCAGCCAGACGCTTCTCATCTAGGAGTTCCAACTGGGCAAGGAGAGATTCACGCCGCTCATCAATAGAGAATTCTTTGTCCAATTGTACTCGCAGAGAAGGAACAAGAATCTCGTAAGGAACTACCGCCTCCATTCCATAAGTGAGGGCGAAGGGTGTTTGCCCTGTAGGGGTACGAATGGAAGTACGATAGGCCCAAAGAGCTTCAACCAATTTTTCTGGCCAATCCGCAAATTTGTTAGCCTCACGTTTTTCTTACAATTTTAATCAAAGTCTTATTAGTTGCCTCTGCTTGGCCATTGCCCTGCGGATAATAAGGAGATGAATGATGCAATGCAATGTTATACCTGTTGTAGAGGTCCTGAAGTTCTTGAGAGATGAATTGTGATCCATTGTCGGTGACGATGGTACTTGGATGTCGAATCTTACGATGATATTCTTCATTATGAACTTGCAGACGGTTGATGCTTTTATCTCCACGTAAGCTTCCGCTTCCGCCCACTTGGTGAAGTATTCCGTCGCCATCAGTATGAATGACTTTGGTTTTGTGAGGAGGGTCGGATCACCAAGGGGTCCAATGATATCGAAAGCCCACATGGAGAAAGGCCATGGGGAAGATACAGGATGGAGTGAAGAAGCAGGAGAATGAATTTTGTCGGCGTTCAGTTGGCACTTAACACACCTTCGGACATAGATAGAACAATCCTCTTCTAGAGTGGGCCAATAGAAATCTAGCCTAAGGATCTTCTTAGCTACATCTGGCTATTGACATGACCACCACACACTCCCGAATGGGCCTCTTCCATAACTTTCCAAGATTCATCATCAATCTTAATAAAACTCCAGTGAGACCTCTTCTATAAAGCACACCTCCAATCAGGGTGTATCACTGGGCAACCCTTCTAATGGCTTTCTTTTCTTCCGTTGTGGCTTCTTCAGGATATGATTGATCCTGGCAATATTTAGCAATTTCATAATACCACGGCTTTTCTTCATCATCCAATTCTTCTTCCAAGTCCAATAGCATGACCTCCTTATTCTCAATAATTCTGCCTTGTTCAACCTTCCTAAGCACCTCCTCCTTAATCCTAAGAAAAGATGGGTCTTGAATGGCGGGAGTAAGCCGCTTACGAACAATGATGGAGTAGGAATCCCTTTCGGGAAGGAGAACCAAGGAAGATGCGAGAGAAGCAAGAGCGTCAGCTAGAATGTTATGGTCACGAGGGACGTGAACGAAGATCAATTTGGTGAAAAGCTTGGTGTAAGCAGAAGTCAATTCTTGGTAGGGCTTGAGTTTAGGATTGAGCGTGCGGCACTTGGAGAGCACTTGGCAAAGAATAAGCTGACTATCACCTACAATTCAGAATTGGGTAACACCGAGTTGATGAGCGGCCTCTAGTCCGGCCAAAAGAGCCTCGTACTCAGCTATATTGTTTGTAACTGGAAATGCAAGCTGAGAGGCGAGCGGAATGGTGATACCCTCAGGTGATAGAAGAACAATACCAATCCCTTTCATTTTTGAATTCAAAGCTCCATCAAAATGTAACGTCCACATCGAATCGGATTGATTGATGGACATTAGTTCCTCTTCTAGAAACTCTGAGCGAACAGGGTCAAATCTGGGGAGAGGGTGATAAGCAAGATATTCTGCTATGGCGTAGCCTTTAATCGCTTTTTGTTGAATGTAGATGATGTCAAACTGAGAGAGGAAGCTTTGCCATCGCGCCAATCGATCATTGAGAACATATTTTTCAAGAAGGAAATTGATTGGATTCATACGAGCAATGAGATGAACCTCGTGAGCTAAGAAATAATGCTTGAGTTTCTGAACTACCTAGACTAAAGCTGCACAAGTCTTCTCCATGGATGAGTACCTCTGCTCACATGGGTTAAAGAGTTTTGACAAGTAGTAGGCTGCCCTCTCTTTTCCTTCTTCGTTGACTTGGGCTAGGACAACGCCTACAGAGTCATCCAGGACAAAAATATAAAGAACAAGCGGTTTGTCCTGAACTGGCGGCCTCAGGACAGGAGGATTTGAGAGATAATCCTTCATTCCGTCAAAAGTTTCCTGACACTTGTCATCCCAAATAAACTTGACTCTCGGCTTGGTAAGCTCGTAGAACGGCTTGCATCTTTGTGAGTGCTGGGAAACAAATCGGCGAATAAATTGTAACCTCCCGATCAATCCTCGAACTTCTTTCAAATTCCTAGGAGGAGGCATTTCTCTTATGGCCTTCGCCTTATTGGGATCAATCTCAATACCCCTCTTACTAACAATGAATCCAAGCAACTTCCCTGATGAAACACCAAATACGCACTTCTTGGGATTCATTTTCAAATGGTACTCCCGTGCTCTTTGCAAGACTTTAGCTGGAACCCCGGGATGCTCAATCCTTGTTCTTGATTTTACTACCAGGTCATCCACATACACCTCAATATAAATGTGGATCATATCATGAAAAATAGCCATCATGGCCCTTTGATAGGTGGCTCCAGCGTTCTTAAGTCCAAAAGGCATGACCACATAACAATAAGTTCCCCATGGTGTAGTGAACGACGTTTTCTCTTGATCCTCCTCAGCCAAGCGAATCTGATTATATCCTGAAAAGCCATCCATAAAGGAGAGAGTCTCAAATCCTACCGTGTTGTCAATCAAAATATCAATATGAGGTAGGGGGAAGTCATCTTTAGGACATGCGCGGTTGAGGTCCCGGAAGTCTATACAAATCCTGACCTTTCCATCTTTCTTCATGACTGGGACGATGTTAGCCACCCAATTAGGATAGAGGACAACTCTAACAAATCTGGCCTTATGCAGCTTATCGACCTCTTCTTTCATTTTTAAATCCATATTAGGGTGGAAACGTCTCAACCGCTGTTTGACCGGGACAGACCCTGGCTTAAGTGTAAGCTGATGTTCAACGAGCGCAGGATCTAGTCCGGGCATATCTTCGTAACTCCATGCAAATGTGTCCTTGTATTCTTGAAGAACCAAAATGAGCGCCTCCTCTTCGGATGGCGGCAAGTTCTTTGAAATGAGGACGATCCTAGGGTCTTCTTCCGTTCCCAGATTTATTTCTTTGGTAGGTTCTTCTACTGAGGCTGATGGTTCATCAAATCTTCTCATGCCACTAGCAAAAGCATCAGCCTCGTCCTCATATTCTACGTAACTTTCATCCCCCTCTTCAATAGGGTCTTCATCATTCATAATCTCATAGACGCCAAAACCCTCATTAGAAGCATAAATATCCTCATATTCTATCTCTGGCAGGATGATCGGATTCTCCACAAATTCGGGGACGGCTAAGCAAGCCCGACATCTTCTATCTAACTCCAACAAGAATCTACGAGGAATCTGCTTACCCTTGGACTTCTTATGTGAAGCTACCTCATGAGTTTAAAAACTAGAGGAAAAAGAACAACTAGCTTGATCACTAGAAGATGGGGAAGAAAAAGCGGGTATAGAAGGGGATACGGACGAAGTCCCCTCATCGGAGGGGTAGGGGAGGTCCCTTAACAGATCCGGGAAGAGCGGCCCGGGGATCGGGACACACTCGGGAAGAAGATAGGAGGTCTCCTCATCGGAGATGGATTGGGAAATTTGAATTTTGGCATTTTTTTTTCATTTTCAAGGAGAAAGCAATGGGGGGTGAAAACATGGGAGAGTGTTGAAATTGAAAATTTGGTGAAGGATTGAATCAATGATGACCCACGCGGGGGCGTAATGGAGAGTTTGGAAAATCGCTCGAGGAGCAAGGGAGGAATTGGAAGAGAAACTTGTAGTGAATTTGGAGAGAAGTTTATTAAGACCGCAGGCGGCCTAGGGATATCTGAAAAGAACACCTGATCAATCAAATGGACAACAGCCGTCGGGTGAATGGATTTGGTAAAGAAAAGGCCGACCCACAGCCTGTCTGTATTGAAACCCTCTTCAAACGGCACATCGGGTTCTCCAGTATCTGAATAGTCACTCAGAAGCTGCCTCTTGTCTGTAATTACTGCTGACTTTTCAATCAACTCATGAATCAACGGCGGCCATTCTGGATCAGTCGGCATGAACTAGCGGCTCAGAGCAATAGAGATATCATTCATGTCAAACCACCTATACCAGTCACATTCAGGATCATCCATTTTCCTTCACTTATCTGGCCTTAATGACTCCAAAGGTTTATATGTGGCTAGTGGCGCTATATGGCGAGCAAACTGCCGTGCATGCACATCCTGACAATCCAGCATAGAAGTGATTACTGTAGTATACTCATCATCATTCTGAATACCTCCTGTTACAAAATGTGTTTGAAGGGTCCATGTAAGAGGTTGCCGGTCAGTCTTGAGAGTGGAAGTCATAACGGCCCACGGTTCTTTTTCATCTTTACCTGGTGCTTTATATCCGAGGCCACCTCAGAGAATCATCTTTTGAGGCTTGACAGGCTTAACTCTCCCTTGGAGATTGGCGCCTAAGCCTTTACTAGTTCGGTACCCCATCTTCATTAAAATGTTCCATCCGGGCGTATTCATCAAACCTTTCTTTTTCTTGCCTTTGGATAGCTGTGTGGTGGAAGGGGTTGAAGGAGATGATGACCTCATCGGGTCTTGCCGCAGATCAGCAACATCTAACACTGAGAGTAAAGGCATATTGAAAGGCCACATGGAAGGTACTGATGTTGCAGAATGTATGTCTTCGGTCGGCAAAATGGGCATACTGGTCACTTTAATGATACGTCATTTATGTGGAAATTTAATGCATTGATGATTCGTGGAAGGCACGGCATCCAGTTCCTGAATGTAAGGGCGGCCCAAAATACCATTAAATGTCAGGTCCATATCAAAAATATGGAAATCTGCCGTGACTGAGACTGGACCCAAACCAACTTTCAGAGTAATCATTCCCAATGGAGGCTTTCTTGTGTTATCATAAGCTGTGACTGTTATAGTGGATGGTCGAATCTGACTCTCTGGAATGCTGCACATCTTTAAAGTGCTTGGTGGCAAAACATTAATGGATGCCCCAGTATCAACCAAACATTGCTTCACGGCTATTTTGTTGATATCAATGGTGATGCACAGTGCATATTTCCTGGCCGGCTGCGGAGCCAACTCATGTTCATAAAAAGTAATAGCCGGCTGATTGCTAACTGGGTTTCAGACAGTAGTAACCTGTTCGTCCGGGATATCTTCATTGACCATTACTTTTTGCAGGTATTGTTTCAAAGCTTGCTGATGTGTGGCAGATCTTTTAATCAGTTCCAGAATAGAAATACGGGCCAATGTTCTGTCCAGATGCTACAATAAATCATACTCCATGCCCTGTGTAGATTCTTGTTCTTGCTCTCCTTGTTCCTGTGGTGGCTCCTGCTCCCGTTGGGGAAACACTCGTTGAAACATTCGTCCGCTATGGAGCACCATTGTTCTTTGCGCCTCTATCGGGATTGGTGTGGGTAAAGGGGTGGAGGAAGTAGAGGGAGTGGTGTTGGGTGTAGGCGCAGGGTTGGTGGGAGGAAGGGTTCTTATAAGGGGCCTCGCCGATCTTGGATTATTGGAATGAGGTGATGGTGATTGTGTAACAAGAAGGGGCCTTGGAATCATGGTGGCGGTAGATGGAGGTGGAACGGGAGGGGCGACACCTGCCGGCGAGGTACGAATAAGAGGAGGTTTGTTTGGTGGAGGGTTTTGGGGTGATGGAGAATTTGTGGGTTGGCGCAAAAAAAGGGGACGTGAAGGGACGATATTGGCATTAGATGGCCCAGGAGTGAGGGAGCGTATAAGGGAACGTTGTGGTTGGGAAGGAGGGATAGGCTGGTGCCTTCTTATCAATGAGGGTGGTGGATTAGAATTCTGATTAATAGCCCCGACAGAGGCACTTTCATTGTGCCAAATTTGTCCTCTATCCACTTCATGGATCATGGTGACAATATTCACTTGCTGATTTGGGACCGGATGCTCCGGTAGTGGATTATTAACAATCACCATATTGGGTTGGGGAGCAGGAACCTGTTGTTGTTGAAGGGCTTGTGGTTGTCCTTGTTGCTGATGCTGTTGAGCTGCTGGCTACCGAGGAGGCCTTCAATACCGGGATCATTCATGTCATCTCGTCCCAATCAATATCACCTTGATCATTCATGTCATGTATATAATCTTTGAAGTGAAAGCAATGATCGATATTGTGCCCCGGTTGTCGGTGAAAGACGCAATACCGGGATGTATCCACATGTTGGGGCCATATTGCTCTTTCCTTTGGCAATGTGAGCAGGTTAGCGGCCATGAGGACATTAAAGATATCCAATAAGCTTTCGGGAAGAGGGGAGTACTGTGCCCTTCGGGGACCCAAAGGCCTTCTTTGTTGAAATTGTTGTGGTGCATAATTGGCCGGTGGGGGCGCTTGGTGATATTGCGGGGTTTGATTTGGTGGAGCAATGTGGGGTTGTTGTTGAGGAGCTGGAGGAGGCCGTAAGGTCTGAGGATGGTTGTTATTTGGCTAGTGGACTTGATTATGGAAGGCGGGCTGTTGTGGTGACGGCCCTGGGTTTGAAGGATGGCGGAAGGGTGTGGAATTGCCAAACGCGCTCACCTGCTCGTTGGTAACGGTGCCTTCAGTGGTTGCCCAGTATTGCCAATATTAACATTCCTCTTTATCACCTTTGGCCTTGGCTCGAACATGCCCATGATTGGCGAATCCTTCATTTACATCTGAATATATCTAGCTCTTTCATAGAGCTCTTCCATAGTGCCTAGTTTATTCATGGCCAGGATATGACAGAATTGTGGAGTAGAATTTTAAATAATCATCTTGACTTGCTCCGTCTCTGACAATGTGTCTTTCAATTTCTCGGCCATGGCCCTCCACCTATCAACAAATAAAACGAAGTCCTCCTCGGGCTTCATCTTTTCAGCAACCAGGTCTGTAACATACAAGGAGGGACCCACACGGTCCTTGTACTTCTGTATGAATTTTCGTTGAACTATATCAAAATTACCGGCATCGGCCGGCTCCAGGGAATAAAACCATTCAAGTGCGGGGCCATCCAAAGACCGCCTGAGGAGATAAGCCAATGAATTTTTATTATCTTGCCAAAATGACGCTTCATACATAAAATCATTCAGGTGGATGTTCGGGTTGCCCGTGCCATTATATCGCCAGAAATTTGGCATTTCTGATGGTGGTAGATGGAAAGCCGGCATAGGGGGAAGCACGATCTCAGGAGCAACCTTGGGTGTAGTGACCCTCTTAAGCTGTTCCTCCATTTTGGCCATCCTTTGGAATACCAGAGCATGGTTATCAGACTCGACTGGGGCCTGATGAAAGGAATGTTGGTTTGTTATAGGCCTTCTTAAAATTTGGGAACCAAGGGGCTGCTGAGGCCTAACAATGGAGTGACTTGCCGGTTGGTCCGGCATAGTCACAACAGGAGTTGATGGGCGCGAGGGTACCCTAGGGACGACCGATGGGTCATTAGGAGAATTAGCGGAGTGGCCACCCATGGCCTGATGAGGGTTAGAAGATGACGGTATGAACTTTCCCTTCAGAAGAGCGGCTTGAGCTGCCTAGCACTGAGAATCATCCAGCTGAGCAATAGCCTTGAGAATTTCATTGAGATTGAGGGAAGAGGAAGTGTCCCCTGGAGTATTCTGGGTAGTAGTTCGGGCCTGGGAAGAAGGCTCAACCTCCAAAGCAGTAGTGGTGGTGTCCACCATATTGACTTGATTGGAGGAAGAATAGTAGTTTCCCTCATAATAAACAGAATCTTGAGAGGGAATTTCATAAAACGGGTCAGAATGACCCTCCTCATTACCATCATAAGTGTATCCGTAGTTGGCCATGTTGAGAATTTTACCTGAACGCAATTTCATACTTAAGGAGAAAGAGATGAATGTCTCGCAATAAGATATAACCCAAAAGATATCACCTTTTCAAAAGAAACACACAAGTTGTAATGAGCGCAAAATTTTAAGATTTCTCTTGGAAATTAGGGTGGATTCAATATTAGGTACTTTCTTTCAAAGGTGGATCCTGGTTGAAAATTTGGGTATAATCTTCGGGTATCTAGATTTTCTCTCCTTTCCAACGAATGGGTCAACTATACTCCGGGTACTTCAATGGTACAACCTGCCTAGCGTCCGTGAGGGAATCCACGGGTGCGAGGACTTACGGAGGCTTGGCTTAGGAATTTCCGGTCCAAAGAGACGGAATGCTCAATGGAGGGTCCTTCCTTCACCAAGAGGGGTGAAAACTCCTAACAAGTGTGGGGAGAGGAGGTCTCCCAAACCGTATGCCAAGATGAATGCAAACAGGTAATATCACCAACAGATATACGATCAGTCAATCAAACAGACAAAAGAGCAGTTCTGTGGGCACAGAACAAAAACACGACCCAGGGCAGGTCGCTAATTTAATGAACATCGCCTGGAGTGCAGGCGCTAATCACCGCGAACAGTGAAAAGAACACCTCTGGGCAGAGGCGCAAAGCACTGTAAAAAAATACTCAAGAAATAACCAAATCACCAATAATTAAGAAAATGGCGCCTTAAGCTAAGGCGTTCAATGATAAAATGACGCCCGGGAGTTGGGGCGTCAAAATCATTGAACAATGATCCAATCGCATCAAAACAAACAGTAACAATGGAAATGACGCCTTGCTGTAAGGCGTCTTATGAAGAAATGACGCCTCTGTACGAGGCGTGAATAAGAAAATGACAGCAGCAGGGAAGGTGTTACTTCAGCTTAATGAACTGACAATCAGAATAAACCAATGGAAACTGTAAAACTAGCTAATCAGTGGGGAGGTGTGCACGTGGTGCATAATGGGGAGTGTGCTACGTGGAGCACAAGGGAGGGACACGCGAGGGTGTCAAAGGAGGAGCACTGAGGGTGCCAATTTGAGGGTGCTCCGTGGAGCACGAGGGAGGGGTACACGAGGGTACCAATGGGAGGGACACGCGAGGGTGTCAATGGGAGGGGCACGCGAGGGTGCCAATGGGAGTGTGCTACATGGAGCACATGGGAGGGGTAATCAAACTAAAAACACTAGAAGTCCCACCGTGATCGCCAATTTGTAGATTATGAAAAATCCACTTAATGAAAAAGGGGAATGAAACCCAAACTCAATTTCTAAAGCTTAAAAATTAAATGGTGAAAGGAAGAGCATGCGTGGGATGCTAAAGGGGAATGTGATCGCCAGAGGGGTTACCTCAAATAAGAAAAAGGATGATCGCGAGTACCTTGTGTTAAGCGGGGGAGATTGTGAACCCTTTCTTCCTCCTTCTACCGGCCAGCCGATGAAGGGGGTTCTTAGACTTGATTACCTTGCAAGAACACACAAATTAAATAAAAGAGTGGATTAGCCAAAAGGTGTAGTATCAAAGTTCTAAGATTATGAAATTAATCAAATTGGACATGAACATGAACACACCTTGTGTGTTTTGGTTTTAAACCCCTAAGAGGAGTAACAAGGTTTGAAAAATATGGATGCAATGCTAAGTAATGATATGTAGAGTATGAGATCTAACAAGAACTAGAGGGAGGGAGGATGTGTGATGATGTTACGAAAATAACAACTAAATAACTAAAGGAAGGATTCCTTTCCACTGTGCGTGCAGCAGTAAAGGGAGGAGAGCTTCAGTATGCGATGGAACTGCAGTGGTTCATCTGTGGAAGAAGAAGAGAATCGCCTGGAAGGAGAGCTCGTTTGGATGAAGAACCTGCAAAACAAATAAGACACTCTTCTCTCTGTCAGCTCTGCTCTCTTAATGATGATCTCTCTCTGTTCTCTATTCTCTGTTCTCCCGCGCGAAGAGACCCAGGAGGGGTATTTATAGGGCTAAGATCCATGGAGAACAAGGATTAAAACAAGGTAAAGATCTTCCATCAAGAAACTCCCTTCCCAGTCGAATGCAAGGCTCAAAATGAGGAAGGAACCATTACGGGAAAGAAGCAGGCGAAAGGGAGACGGAAGTGGAAATGACGACCCCCTTAAGGGCGTCAATTAAAAATGACGACACATCCAAAGGTGTTAATTATAATAACGACTCCCATCAAGTCATCAATTCCTGGATTTAATTATAAAAACAAATAACTTTCCTTATTTAAAATTATCAACTGACGCCTGCCAGACAGACGTCAAATAATCAAAGTATTTAGGAGAGACGTTAATTATACAATATTCATTTTATTTGAAATTCGGAATTTTCAGTAAATCCAGAAAATGACGCCCGTATTGGTAGTCGTCCATTGTTAAAAGAGGCGCCCTTGGCCATGCCGTCAATTTAAATAGCGCCTCTGATCAGGGCGTTAATTCTAAAAAAAGCAAGAAATCATAATTAATTTATAAAAAATAGAAAAACTTCATATTAAATCAATATTGAAGTTTACTTTGGGGCGTCACATGGTGACATGAGATTTACTCAACATAGCATCAATTTTAGCGTGTCTACACCTACCTTTCCTTGCTACCCTTTGGCCTTTTATGGCTTGTTTTTGACATCCCTTTGGCTTCGTAGCCTGCTACCATAATATCTCTTTGGCCTTCCACGGCCCGCTATCCAACACCTTCTGGCTTAGCCATTTCGGTCAAGGCCCACTATTAGGACTAATCCATCCTTCCCACCGCGCTTTCCGATATCTGTTGGCTTTATAGCCTACTTCCCAACTCTGGCTCTTGTAGCATGCTTCCCAATCTTGGCTCTTGCAGCCTGCTGCACAGAATTTCGGATCTTGTAGCCCGCTTTCCCAATTCTGACTCTCGTAGCCTGCTTCCCCTTTGGCCTTCGTGGCCTGCTTCCCAATTCTGGCTCTCATAGCCTGTTTCCCCTTTGGCCTTCGTGGCCTGCTTCCCAATTCTCGCTCTCGTAGCCTGCTTACCGTTGGCCTTCGTGGCCTGCTTCCTAACTCTGGCTGTCGTAGCCTTCTCCCCTTTGGCCTTCGGGGCCTGCTTCCCGATTCTAGCTCTCGTAGCCTACTTACCTTTGGCCTTCGTGGCCTGCTTCCCAATTCTGGCTCTCGATGCCTGCTCCCCCAACCTTTGGCCCTTGTAGCCCGCTTCCTAGCATCTCCCGGCTTCTATGGCCTGCCTCTCTAATGTCCCTTGGCTTCTATAGCCCGCTTCCCTAATATCCTTTCGGCCGTTCGTGGTCTGCTTCCCTAATACTTTTACTATCACTACGCTTATACAATACAACTATATGTTCTTACGCAAAAAAAAGAGAGAAGAATGCTTGGCTGCCCCGCTTGCATGTTTGCTTAATATAGAATAATACACCTCCTTGGAATTTTCTAGGACTGTGTTTCCTTGCTAAATAATGACGCCCCGATTCCGGATGCACGGGTGTCACAACATATGCTCAAAGGGAACCCAATTATGGCGGGTGGACACGTAAAGGGGAAGAGTTATGGTTGAATTGCTAAGCCCAACTCACAAAATAAACCTAAGGAAAAACTCCCCACTTCACGCTTAATGTGTTCAAGGGTCTTCAACCATAGGGATTGCCTGACTTTCTTATTAGCACTCTACGGATACTTGAATTTCTGCACTCGCGTGAAAGGTAATCGTGCAGAAAAAGGTATCTGCCCCCACTGTAAAAAAAGAAAAAAACGAGAAGAAAAAAAATGATGCAAAAAGAGAGAGAGAGAGAGAGAGAAACGTGAATCTGAGTAGCCAGGAATCCCCATTGAGACACATGAGGAGACTCGCGCGAAATGGTGAAGCGAATTTTAATAAGGATGAAGCCTACTAGCTGGGAATCCCCATTGAGACACATGAGGAAACTCGCGTCAAACAGTGGAATCTGTAGTAAAATTATGATAAAGATAAATCTTAGTAGTCGGGAATCCCCATTGAGACATATGAGGAGACTCGTGCCGAACGGTAAAATTTGCTACCAAAATAAACAGATGGGGGTTGTGCGAAGCTACCAAAATCGAGAGCTTGAAACCCATGTGTAGGCACTAGAGTAACCCTCGAGTGTTGCTAAGAAAACATGTGTATCCCTATGATTAGGGCCTTTTTGATGCGTAACGGAGGTACGGGGTCTTCAAGATTTTTGCCCTAGTCACGCTATATCTGCCTGGCGCCATCTGTAGAACGCGCTATATCGTCCCAGTGGGTTTATAACGCGCCACTGGTTACGTTGGGGTGTTCGTGGAAGGCTTCGGGCGTTCGAATCACAGGGGGAGAAACACATAGGAAGGTGGGGGTAACACACGATTGATCCTAAACAGACACATGAGGGACCCTAAACAGAGATTAAACTAACCTAATACTAGCTAGGATAACTTGGTGAAGGTGGCTACGGGGGTGGGAGGCGGGGAAGGAAGGTGATGTGGCAGAGCGAGCTAGGGCCGTGGTGGGGCTTGACTGGGGCCTCTCGCCCGGACCCATCGTAGGAACGGTGCAACCGAGCTCCACCTTGGCCTTAGCAGCATCTTTGGCGGTGGTGGGGGGGAGGCGAACGTTGGTGGAAGAAGAACAGAGATCCGAATGGGGCCTTACACCCGACCCCGTCTCAGAGCCGATGCGTCCGGAGCTTCGATCATCCTCCATTGAAGGGGAGAAGAGAGAAGATCGGGGAAAGAGGATTGGGCATCGTACCCGGAGAGGGGAGGAGGAAGGGGGTTTCCAAAGATTGGGGAAGATAGCCATGGCAACACTCAATAAAACTTTCATGGATTCATTGCTTTTTTTTTTGATCAAACGAGATGGGGTACATATATGGAGGAAGGGGAAGACAAAACGAAGCAACTACATTGATTACAACCATGGAAAACAACAAACATCAAAGACTTTGGAGTTCCTGGCGCCGGAAAGTTGGACCGTCAGCAACTACAGCTCTGCCTGGGATCGCGCTGGGCATGGATGGCGCCTTCTTCAGATCACGCTACCCTTGGGTAGCGCATTCATCTTTGTTTTGGAAGCCTTCTCGATTCCCATCAAACCCCTCCACTTGGGAAAGGTTCAACCTCGAACCTCATAGCTCAGGATCCCAGTCTGTGAGGGCAGCCTGGTTCCCTAAGCTCTGATACGATTTGATGCGGAACGGAGGTACGGGGTCTTCAAGATTTTTACCCTGGTCGCTCTATATGTGCCTGGTGCCTTCTGTAGAATGCGCTATATCATCCCAGCGCGTTCATAATGCGCCACTGGTTACGTTGGGGTGTTCCTGGAAGGCTTCGGGGGTTTGAATCACAAGGGGAGAAACATATAGGAAGGTGGGTAACACACGAGGGATCCTAAATAGACACATGAGGGACCCTAAACAGAGATTAAACTAACCTAATACTAGCTAGGATAACTTGGTGAAGGTGGCTACGGGGTGGGTGACGGGGAAGGAAGGTGATGTGGCAGAGCGAGCTAGGGCCGTGGTGGGGCTTGACGGGGTCCTCTCGCCCGGACCCATCGCAGGAACGGTGCAACTGAGCCCCACCTTGGCCTTAGTAGCATCTTTGGCGGTGGTGGGGGGGGAGGCGAACATTGGTGGTAGAAGAACGGAGATCCGAATGGGGCCTCACACCTTACCCCATCTCAGAGCCGATACATCCGAAGCTTCGATCATCCTCCATTGAAGGGGAGAAGAGAGAAGATCAGGGAAAGAGGATTGGGCATCGCACCCAGAGAGGGGAGGAGGAAGGAGGTTTCCAAAGATTGGGGAAGATAGACATGGCTACACTCAATAAAACTTTCATATATTCATTGCTTGTTTTTGATCAAACGAGATGGGGTACATATATAGGGGAAGACAAAACGATGCTACTACATTGATTACAACCATGGAAAACAACAAACATCGAAGACTTTGGAGTTCCTGGTGTCAGAAAGTTGGACCGTCAGCAACTACAGCTCTGCCTGAGATCGCGCTGGGCATGGATGGTGCTTTCTTCAGATCGCGCTACCCTTGGGTAGCGCGTTCATCTTTATTCTGGCAGCCTTCTCGATTCCAATCAAACCCCTCCACTTGGGGAAGGTTCGACCTCGAACCTCGTAGCTCAGGATCTCAGTCTATGAGGATAGCCTGGTTCCCTAAGCTCTGATACCAAATTGATGTGGCACAACCCCTTGGACCAAAATTAGCAAGCAAGATTGACCCGATGATTTCACTCAAGCGGACTCACCCGCGTAGCGTGCACCCGGGTCCGTAGGTGGACCGATGATGGGGATGAGGGTCCGGAGTTGTACCTTGGGGTTCTAGTGGTGTGGCTAGCAAGGGGAGGACCCCAATGGGCTAGGGATGCCCAAATAACGGGTGGTCGGCATGCCAAGGGCGTGGGATATATGGTTTCTCTAGCAACTCGCCCGCGGAGGTTACTCACGTTATTTGCAATATAGTCCGAGCACTCACTCACTAACCAATGGAACTAAGATTCAATACTAAGCAAGCAAAATTAATCCAGCAGAGAAGTGTGGTCAGGAGCTCACCTGATCGGCGTGAAGACGCTGATCCCGGCCGGAGACGGGGCGAGCGGGGAAGTGTGGGTTCCCCGTACACTACGTTGATGAAACTTCTCCCTGTTTAATAGATTACATGAACTACTCCTCATGCAGGAGGGGGAACTAGGGGTGGGGAGATTAAGGTTACAATCAAACACTACCTCCACGCAGGGAGAGGCGCTAAGCCGGCCAGGCGGGGTAGAGAGGGTAGCTAAAGAGGAAGCTGATTGACCCCTTCACCGGTTCTACCCGCTTCTGTGACTGCTTGATAGGTAGTCACTATTGACACCGCCATGGGCTCTACCGGACTTGGAAGTCATCAAAACCAGTGCCAAATCTTCGCTGATTGATCCAGGAGGGCTCCTGAATTTTTATGGAATTTTTAGACGTCGTCGTAGGCCGTGGCAGATTCTCGAACTGGATCGCTTCGTTCTGGCTCGGGCTGGTTCCAGAGCACTACAGCAGGAAGACGAAGTCGTCACGAACACTCCCGAAGTCCAAACGATGCAGGACCAAAGCAGATGCGAACGTGGCCGAGTCCTCTTCGAGCAGCAACCAGGAAGGTCACCAAGGGAAGTCAGAGTAGAGAGAAAGAGCCCGTAGAGTGGAGGGATGTCTCTGTTGGCTCTGACTGGACTGACCTGCGCACCCGGGGAAGATTAAATGGAACGGGGAGCTCCGAACTCCGAACGACTATCCGCTTGCTGCATTGGACAGAGGACTGGTAGAGGTTCGTCCCGGTCAAACGTCACACCAAGGGGAGCCGGGATGTGGTCACAGTAGCTTCTGCACTGTGGTTCTGATCTCCACTCGGATGCCTGATGCGCGATCTAAATAGAACGATCCTCCAGGACAGCTCCGAACTCGGATTGAGGTGGGATCACCTCGCCTACGCAGATGACTTGAAGAGCTTTCTGTCGGTATAAAATATGTCACAAGAAGACTCAGGGAGCGGTCGGTGGCGATGCTGCAACCAGATATAACACCTGCTACCTACGAACTGGGATCAGTTTGTGGATGAAGATGGGTGTAGTGGTTGGGATGAGCAGCAAGGAGGATGAGTGGGTGGTGGGGTGTGCAACCAGGGGGTGGGAGAGGGGGCTGGAAAGGTCTCCAAGAGGTGGTGGAATTATGGCTGGGCTTGGGGAAGAGGGAGGGGTGCTTTGGGATATGAAGGGTTGCTTGGGGAAAGGGAAGGGTTGCTTGGGAGAATGGGGAGGTGTCTACAAGAAGGGGATTCTCCCTTGGGGTTGGAGGAGAATTGAAGGGGAATTGTGGGGAAGGGATAGGGAGTTAATGAGGACTGAATGGGGGAGAGAGAGAGGGAATTTGAAATTTGTGGTGGGGAGGAGAGAGAATGGGGTCGCCCCCTTTAGAGAGAGAGAGAGAGAGAGGGAAAGGGTATCTCACCCAAGGAGGAGGGGAAGTTACACAATTTTTGTGGAAACTCAAATTCAAAATATCATTCAATAGTTCTCAAGTGGGGGAATGGGGTCCTATTTATAGGAATCCCACATGTAAACATAAGTCCCTGACTTTTGGACTAATAAGAAGAAACCAAGGGAAGGGGCCCCGCCCATGGGCCTAGCCCATTGAATTGGGCTCATTAGCCTACTTAATTGACCCTATGACTCAACACATAGGTAAATGATCCTTATACCTAGGTACTGGACTCAAATGAAAAAAAAATTACATGATAAGAAAATGAAAAATACATCATATGACTTGAAATAAAGTGGCGAACAAGATGTAGCACTGCTGGTGATCATCAAGAACCTCAAAAAATTATGGAGTGGTCGGAGATGTCTCCATCATACCCCCGGGGTGCGGAGAACTCGACTCCGTCGACTATGGGTCCACTAGGGAAGTGGTACGCCCAAGTAGCTCCAAGCAAACCACTATCTCTTGACTCGACCCCTCGTCCTGGCTGGGGGACGACACCTTAGCTTCTGAAGGTGGCACGGACACACCCTCTTGCTGACGATGATACCTTGCTTTCCCAATATTTCCTCCGTGTGCTCACGTCGGGCTCTCAAGCTGATTTGTGGTGCCTCTCCGGTGGTGCCCCTCTCAAAGGAAGACATAGGCTCAAGACACTCACTAGTATCCACCGCGGTGCCCATATAGGGTGCCGGATCCGTCACGTGGGAAATGGGGTGAATCCCCAAACCCATTAGTAAGTCTAACCCGTAAGCCGGGTTACCAAAACCACTCGAAACTTGGCATGGTCCAAGTCCTCATGCCCTCGCTTTGGATGTGACCCAAAGGTAGAGCCACTCCAATATCATCATCACTAGACTGCCTACTAGGAAATCCAAGTGGCGCTCACAAGTTTTTGCTCACCTTTCATGAACCTCACCGCTCATTGCTTGGTGCTTGCTTAGACGCTCATGCCATCCATTACGATGTAGTGTGGGGTTGAAATGTATGGTATGCAAGGGTGGACCAAGACAACCATATATGTAGACCAATCGTGCTTTGATGTCATGAAGACTTTGATGGAATTGGGAGGGTCGGGGCATACGTAGGTGAGCCTAGTGTGCATGGACGTAGCCAATGTCGGGGGTCCTGGACATCCGTGAACTCCCCTAACATGCATATGACCAATGATGAACGTGGGAGGACCTTTATACCCGAATATGGACCACTTATGCTTCCTACTTGACATGTGGGTGATATGAATGAATGGACCCAACATACTAATCATGCCAAGTGGTGTGGTACGCCTAGGCACATGCATTCTATCCCAGAGATGACTTCTATGTGCGTGGGTGTGGAGTGGCCCTTGAGCTTCCATTTTTATGGATCAAAGGGATCTAAGAAGAGGGTCATTATGCAGTGGGGCAATTCCTCAATCCCTAACTGTATGTTGCTTAAGGTCAATGCTCCCATGGTGTAACCCAGTTCTAGGAAGGGAGGGGTTTGGCCCAACATGGTGGGTGGGGGTAGGGTAAGGTGGGTGGTGAGTAAGGTGGGTGGGTCACATGGGGAACTAGACTCCCATAGGAAGGGATCAAATGGGTCATGGAAAGGTCTTCCTAGAGGGAGGCACTCTATGTCTTCAAGGTTCCCAAATGATGAGTCATCCTCCTCCCAGGCAATTGGGTCAAGGTCTCTAGTGGGTTGGCCAATCAAATCAATTGGAACCTCAATGGGTGGGGAGTGGGCCAAGATGGGTTTCTCATCCTTGGGGAGAAAGAGGAGGATTTCACTCGTATAATGGCCACTAGTGTAGATGGAGGTGATGGAACCGGTGGTGGGGTATGCTAGAAAGATGGTGCTAGACTCTGATGGTGCTAGACTTTGATGGGAATTGAGAAGGCTGCCAGAAGGTGCCAGGCACATATAGCGTGACCATGGCAGACATCTTGAAGACCCCGTACCTCCGTTCCGCATCAAATGGTATTAGAGCTTAGGGAACTAGGCTGCCCTCACAGACTAGGATCCTGAGCTACGAGGTTCGACGTCGAACCTTTCCCAAGTGGAGGGGTTTGATGGGAATCGAGAAGGCTGCCAAAACAAAGATGAACGCGCTACCCAAAGATAGCGTGATCTGAAGAAGGCGACATCCATGCCCAGCGCGATCTCAGGCAGAGATGCAGTTGCTGACGGTGCAACTTTCCGGTGCCAGGAACTCCAAAGTCTTTGATGTTTGCTATTTTCCATGGTTGTAATCAATGTAGTTGCGTCGTTTTGTCTTCCCCTTCCCCTATATATGTACCCCATCTCGTTTGATCAAAAAAAATCAATGAATCCATGAAAGTTTTATTGAGTGTAGCCATGGCTATCTTCCCCAATCTTTGGAAACCTTCTTCCTCCTCCCCTCTCCGGGTGTAATGCCCAATCCTCTTTCCCTGATCTTCTCTCTTCTCCCCTTCAATGGAGGATGATCGAAGCTCCGGATGCATCAGCTCTGAGACGGGGTCGGGTGTGACGCCCCATTCGGATCTCCGTTCTTCTTCCACCAACGTTCACCTCCCCCACACCACCGCCAAAGATGCTGCTAAGGCCAAGGTGGAGCTCGGTTGCACCGTCTCTGCGATGGGTCCTGGCAAGAGGCCCCCGTCAAGCCCCACCACGGCCCTAGCTCGCTCTGCCACATTACCTTCCTTCCCCATCGCCCACCCCCGTAGCCAGCTTCGCCAAGTTATCCTAGCTAGTATTAGGTTAGTTTAATCTCTGTTTAGGGTCCCTCGTGTGTCTGTTTAGGATCCCTCGTGTGTTACCCACCTTCCTATGTGTTTCTCCCCCTGTGATTCGAACCCCTGAAGCCTTCCACGAACACCCCAATGTAACCAGTGGCGCGTTAGGAACACGTTGGGATGATATAGCGCGTTCTACAGAAAGTGCCAGGCACATATAGCGTGACCAGGGAAGAAATCTTGAAGACCCCGTACCTCCGTTACGCATCAAATGGTATCAGAGCTTAGGGAACCAGGCTGTCCTCACAGACTAGGATCCTAAGCTACGATGTTCGAGGCCGAACCTTTCCGAAGTGGAGGGGTTTGATGGGAATCGAGAAGGCTGCCAGAACAAAGATGAACGCGCTACCAAAGGGTAGTGCGATCTGAAGAAGGTGCCATCCATGTCCAGCGCGATCTCAGGCAGAGCTGTAGTTGCCGACGGTCCAACTTTCCGGCGCCAGGAACTCCAAAGTCTTTGATGTTTGTTGTTTAAAATGGTTGTAATCAATGTAGTAGCATCATTTTGTCCACCCCTTCCCTTATATATGTACCCCATCTCGTTTGATCAAAAAAAAGCAATGAATCTATGAAAGTTTTATTGAGTGTAGCCATGGCTATCTTCAGCAATGTTTGGAAACCCTCTTCCTCCTCCCCTCTCTAGGTGAGATGCCCAATCCTCTTTCCCTGATCTTCTCTCTTCTCCCCTTCAATGGAGGATGATCGAATCTCCAGATGCATCAGATTTGAGACGGGGTCGGGTGTGAGGCCCCATTCGATCTCCGTTCTTCTTCCACCAACGTTTGCCTCCCCCCCACCACCGCCAAAGATGCTTCTAAGGCCAAGGTGGAGCTCGGTTGCACTGTTCCTGTGATGGGTCCGGGCGAGAGGCCCCAGTCAAGCCCCACCACGGCCCTAGCTCGCTCTGCCACATCACCTTCCTTCCCCGTCGCCCACCCCCGTAGCCACCTTCACCAAGTTATCCTAGCTAGTATTATGTTAGTTTAATCTCTGTTTAGGGTCCCTCATGTGTCTGTTTAGGATCCCGCATGTGTTACCTACCTTCCTATGTGTTTCTCCCCTTGTGATTTGAACCCCTGAAGCCTTCCATGAACACCCCAACGTAACCAGTGGCGCGTTATGAACGCGCTAGGATGATATAGCGCGTTCTACAGAAGGCGCCAAGCACATATAGCGCGACCACGGTAGTAATCTTGAAGACCTCGTAAGTCCGCTACGCATCACTTTTGCTTACACGTTTGCTCCTCCATTCCACACAGAATTGCCTCGGGTGAAATGCGTGAATGTAAGCTGTGCATGCAAGACATGCAATATCCTCTTGACGGGCGTACCACCCCTTTAGCTGTGCCTCCTAGCCCGCACCGTGTCTATGAATTATGGGTGATGTCCCTACCCCATCCCCTATAGAGGGAGCTGCCTTATTTATATTTATGTTATGTCTGCTGGCGATTACCTGATTGCTTGAATAAAGAAATAAATAATAAAAATAAACTCAATTTCGGCTATCGCAGCCTGCTTTCCCAGTTCTGGCTCGTACATCCCAATCTTGGCCCTCATGACCTACTTCCTGCCCTTACGGCTTGCTAATCTCCTAACTTCGGGTTATGTAGTCCGCTTCCTCAATTCGGGGCTCTCATAGCTTGCTCCCCAATTTCGGCTTTTGTAGCTAGCTTCCCGATTGTGGCTCTCGTAGTCCGCTTCCTCAATTTGGGCTCTTGTAGCCTGCTTCCCAGAATTCGGCCTTCAAGGCCCGCTTCCCTTAACCTCGGCTCTTGCAGCCCGCTTCCTAATACTTTTGGACTCTCATAGCCTGCTCCCCAATTTCGGCTCCTATATCAATACTCCACCTTCCCCCCCCACCCCCCCATGTTCGATGTTTTCTTCTTTTTCTTTCTTTTCTGTTTCTTATTACTGATTCTCCGTATGAAATAGTCGAAGTCTTGATGTTTGGATCATTCATACGATTCTCTCCCTTTTCCTCCCCTGTATGTTTCTTGGCTTCAGTTATGAAGTCGATGTAAGTGAAGGTGAGATGAATAAATGCAATGGCCGTGATGGATTTTAGGCAATACTATCTTCTTTTGTCTCCATATGTATGCATACTGTTTGTATGAATGCCCCATGGGCGAAATGACTCAGGCTTCGGAGTCAGGTCTGTTCTTCGAACGGGGATGAAGGTAGAACCCCCACCCTTGTTCAATGGGTTGCTGGGTTCTGTTCTCTTCCCTCTTCCCGCTTCAATAGCATGCCCTCCGTATGTATTTGAGTCTGTTCCTCAAGCCCCTTGTGCTGTCCGGGAACCAGAGACATCAATCTCTTGGTTCCCTGGCCCGCCGGCTATAAATGATGCATTTGAACCCGTAGACGAATGCTACCCTGGATCCTCATTCCAATCGTTGAATGATTAGGGTCTGAGGTCTCAGCATCAAGGGTTCTCTCATTGCAGATCTGCTTCCCGGATGATACCATGCTAGTCCGGGGGATCAGAGACAGCCATCTCTTGACTCCCCCAGACGTCTGGCAGTATACAGATAAAGGCTGAATGCTACCCTGGATCCTCATTCCAATCGTTGAATGATTAGGGTCTGAGGTCTCAGCATCAAGGGTTCTCTCATTGCAGATCTGCTTCCCGGATGATACCATGCTAGTCCCGGGGATCAAAGACAGCCATCTCTTGACTCCCCCAGACGTCTGGCAGTATACAGATAAAGGCTACTCAGCCCCGATGATGGTCTCTCCTCCCCCTGATGATTCGGCCTCTCAGCTCCCTTGGCGTCCTTCTAGCAGAGACACTCATGAAACCTCCTCATGTACCCTTGATTCGGTCTCGATCTGAGCCATAAAACCCAGAAATCCCAGAAACAGAGTACCGTAGCATCTCTGGAAACCCTGAAACCTCGTAGCAATTCAGCCTTCTCAGCATGCCATTTGCCCGCCGAAAACCCCTCAGCCGAGAGGCCTCCCTCTCCTGCTAAATGACAGAAAACCCATTTCAGACCCTTCCACATGAGCCTCCCGGCACCAAGCTCCCGGCGCCAGGCTCCCGGCGCGCCCAGGAGCGCGCCGGGAAGCCTCGCGCCGAGAACCCCCCCTCCTTCTGCCACTTATGCCCAGGCCGAGAAACCCCCCTTTCATCCACCAAATGTCCATGCCGAGAGCCCCCTTGGCCAACCAAAGAGCCACACCGAGAGCTCCCTTTGCCAACCAAAAAGGCTACGCCGAGAGCCCCATTTGGCCACCGAAAGGGCCATGCCGAGAGCTCCCCTTGGCCGACCAAGAAGCCACGCCGAGAGCCCTTCTCGGCCAGCCAAATGACCACGCCGAGAACCCCCTTCGGCCAACCTGTAAACCACGCCGAGCCCCCTCTCCTTGGCCCAATGAAACCCAGTCAGGGGACTCTCTCCTCACTGCCATGTCTCAGCTTTCTGATCCCTGTACACATACGTCCCGGGGATGTCTAAAGACCGTCGTGAATAACCTGAGAAGATACAGTAATGGGGAGGATCTCCCTCCCCTACAGTCCTCATTCCCGATCCGGATTCCACCCTTATGAACCAAAAGGGCCATGTCGTTACATGAGTTCCGAAAGGTTTCAAGGGGATATTGACCGATGAAACAAGGCAAGCGATGTCCCGGGCCCGGTGCCCATCCTTATTCGGTTGTCATCCCGGCATTCCGTGGGTGATGACCTATCTTCTTTTGGCACAATCCAAGTCAAGGAGATATGCTGCCGAAATTCACACATACCTGGCCAGGTCACTGTGATACCACCTCTCAACCCCGTCGGCCCACGGAGTCATGCCTTTGTATGTCCTCCGATGGTCCCCTCGAAGGGGGGATATAAACGTGCTACCGCACCCATATGGGGCGTGCCATGGCATGCCGGTCCCTATTCGGACTCCGGGTCAATCGTGCCCGATCCTTTATGGTTCCCACCCTGCCACTGCATGGGTGGTTTCCTATTCCCCACTTGGCATCATCCAAGATGGTGGGAATATGCTGTCGGGTTTCTCCCGTAATTAACAAACCCCTGCTCTTTTCAAATACATTTAACGTCTTGCAAACAGATAAATTTTGTCTCCTTTGAGTATGCGGCTTTACCGCTGTCTTCCTCCTACCTCTAGCGTTTAATCAAGGGTTGTCTTCCTTAGGGAGGATGTAATTAACATCATAGCGTATAGGGTATGACGGACTTCTGGTCCAGACACGATCACTCACAATCGACTGATTAGAAGTCAGATCGAGCGCACAATAAAATTGTCACTTCGGTGACTAGCACGCCAATAAATAAATAATAAAATAAATAAATAAATAAATAAAATAAACTAGATAAAAAAAATGTGTCGAACAAGTCTGGCACGTCCGGTGGGACCGAGTCTCCCTTCATCTTTACGCTAAGGTAGGAGGCCCAGCGGGCCCCCCTCAAATTTCTGATTCCGTGTGTTTCCTTGTTTCCAGGAAACTACGATGACAACACAAATCGCGTCTGTATGCTTCGACAAGCAACCGGTGGACATGCACGTCCAGGAGGGGTACCTGGCGGTACCACTGGCGTTCGGTTCGTTTCCCCTAGCTGTCGGGCTGCCCAACTGCTTGGGCGTCGTCTACACCGACCTTCTACAGGTCGATAACAAGGAGCAAGGCGCTGCTGCAAGCACCCCGGTGGAGACCGCTGATCGCAAGGATGGCTTACCGAAGAAAACGGTCCCCACGGCCGTCGCCTGCTACGTCCATCATGTCCAGAAAAGGGACATGGTCCCCACTGCTGCCCAGAAAGGGAAGAAAACCAACCGGAGGAGCCGGTCTACTGCTGTTGATCGTCGCCTTTCCAATTTCGGAAAGACGATAATGATGGGTACTATTAGGGCGAACCTCGACGGTCGCCCCAGGGGAGTCCGGCCGGACAGAATCGTCCCGACCATCCCAACTGACAACAAGTTCCAGGTTTTGGCCGCTAGGAGGGCCAACTGGGAAGCTACTGAAAAGAAACCGCTGGCGCCCAAGCCAGCAAAATACAAACAGGTCTGGCGACCGAAGAAGATGCAGAGCTGGGCTCCAGCTCAAGATGAGGAGAAGGCTACCAATGATGTTGTTGCCCGCTTCAGGGCGGGAAGCCGAGGAAGAAAGGGAAAAGAAACAGGAAATGCTATTGCTGCTCACCCCAGAGCCTGGGGTAGGAGAGATGAAAGAAATGATGGTGAAAGAAAACTGACTGCTGCTCGCCCCATGATGAGGGGTAGAAGACTTGAGAAGAAAGAAGACCTTACTGTCACCCGTCCCAAGGCTGGGGGCAGAAGATGGCAAAGAAAGAAATATGATGCTGCTGTTAACTGCTGCCGAAACGGCAATGTGGGAATGAGCGAACCAGTCACGGTCGCCATCCCAAGAAGACCGAGGGCCTGTGCCAGACAGGCCGACTTGTTCAAATATTCCAAAGCCGAGCATTTGAATGCTCAGATAACAAGATTGGCCTATCAGCAGAGAAGCCAGGAAATACTAATGCTCCAACCTGAGTCACAGAGGCACAACTCTGAAGAGATGAAGCAGATAGTCCAAGACTACTTCCACTACCTGGGGAGCTCTGCCCTCGGTCAACAAAGACTATCCCGTGCCTTGGGCACCAGAGGTGAAGAAAAAGAAGAAACACTTCAAGAAACGATGATCGGAGCCTCTTCCTCCGATTTAAATCACTATGAAGAAGGTCTCAGGGCCGGATATGACAAAGAAGACCTGTACCGGGAAGAAGCCAAAGAAAGAATATCGGTCTTTGACCGGCTCAAATATCCTGACCAGGTGAAAAGAAAGGTCTACAGGCAGAAGGGAAAAATGCAAATCTTCGCCTGCAACATGGCTGGACTTGCCAAGGGGCAAGATATACTACCAACTCAGCCAGATGAACTGCTCAGGTTGGCTACTAGACCTGGTCCTGTCACAAGAAGAGGGCAGGCCGCAAAAGATAAAATGACGAAATATGATGAAGCCCGCAAGATCACCACCATGACAGTCAATGTGGTGACGGCACAGGATGAAGACAATCCCCTTATTGATGATGCTGAAGGGACTTCTGAAGATATGCAAATCCCATCAGCCTTGGATCCCATGATCCAGATGATGTTCAGAAGATACCAGCAGGAGATCAGTGCTCTCCGAAGGCAGCTCAATGAGAGACATGAAGCTACATCAGTCTCAAAGCAAGCTGAACCTGCGAGCCAGACATCCAGCTCAACAGAGACGGCTATCCCAGCTAACCCTCTCCTAGCTGATAAGGGCAAGACACCGAGCCAACCTGTTCCACAGCAAACAGCAGCTCAGCCCTCTGTGTCTCAGACACAGCCTACCGCGCCCATCTTGCGCGCCACTGTGATTACAACTCCTCACAGCCAGCAACAAGCTCACTTCTTTCCAGAAGATATAGATCCAGCTATAGCCCACAAACAGATGATTGAAAGAATTGTGGAAATGAAACTGTCAGAAAAGACTGGTGGTGATGCTGGTACCTATGATGTGTACAAGGTACCGTATCCTCCCCAGTATGCTGCTAAGAAACTACCTCCAGGCATCAGCAAGCCGCCAAAGTTTGAGAAATTCAATGGCCAGGGCTCCCACAGGGAGCATATAGCCTACTACACTACAATCATGGGCGACCTAGCAGTCGATGAAGCTTATCTGCTCAAGTTCTTTGGCTCATCCCTCACTGGGTTGGCCTTTGAATGGTACTCAAGCCTGCCAGCCGGGTCAGTGGTTGATTGGCCTGATATGCAAAGAAAGTTCCGCGACAGATTTCATGTCACGGAGAGAGAAATCACAATAGCTGAGCTATATGCAACAAGGCAGAAACAGGATGAGACCGCTCTGGATTATATAAAAAGATGGAGAAACCTCGCCATGAGATGCAGGCGGCCTCCACATCACGAGGACGCCGTCCAGATTTGCAAGCAGAATCTTCGGCGGGAGACTCTCGAAAAGATGATCGGGATGGAGATAGGGTCATTTGACCGACTAAACAATGCCGCGGCGGAGGTCGAGGCATTCCTCTCCAGTAGTCCTTCAGTTGCTACTGCTGTGTACCAGAAAACTAGATCGGCTGATAAACGGCCCATGCCTGCAGAAGTCAGTACAATAGACTTCAAGATGTTCGAGCAACAAAAAGATAAAGAAAAAGTCGTTGTCCGCCCTCCTCCCACTAGGCCGGCTGATCAGAAGGATGGCCCCGCTCTGCGAGCCAGGATGAGCAAGCCTTATTCCTTTCCTAAAGAAAAGACTCGGCTCCTGTTTGAATGGGCGGCCCAATTTGACAAGATTGTCCTTCCGGATCCAAAGAGACCTGATGATGCCAAAAGAAAAGATAATCCCCGCTTCTGCCCATATCATCAAGCATTGGGTCACCCCATTGAAGATTGCTATGTATTTAAAGATATTATTGAAAGAATGATTAAAAAAGGGGAACTCGAACTGGGTGAGTATAGAGTGGACCCTCCATGCCTGCATGAGTTGCCTGAGTTAAAAAGAGCAGTCAATATGATATCTCTATACCAGCAATCGCCCAAAGAAATGATGAAAGGAACAGACACCGATGAGCCCATCCTGTGGGAGCATGTCAAGTCCCCAGGCCTTATGAATAAGATGAAAAATAAATCAAAAATGCCAGATGTGCTAGATGACCCGTTATGGGTGCGGATGTCGAGTGCTGAAAGAAAGGGAGAGAAGATGCAAACAAACACAAGGAAGGACAAAGTCTTCTCCTGTAACATGTTGTCAGTTTTACCCGGCGATGGCCAGACTTCCGAAGGGGACG
The DNA here is from genome assembly GCA_022559845.1 of Amorphophallus konjac. NCBI lineage: Eukaryota > Viridiplantae > Streptophyta > Magnoliopsida > Alismatales > Araceae > Amorphophallus > Amorphophallus konjac. The sequence continues at coordinate 161,382,450 of CM040120.1, read as the reverse complement.
ATGAAGAGATATGCTTCATGCCGATAAGGTCAGAGCAAGCCAAAGCTTCAGCCTCCTGTCCTGATGATAAAGCCAACAAGAAGCCTGGGCACCTCCCGCTACCAGAAGAAGAAGCATGCTACCACACTCCTCCTCCATATGCGGGGACGAGGGCCAAGATGTTAATTTCTAAAAGCCTAGACGCGTCCGGCACCTGTAATATGGTACTGTCAGTCCCTCCTAAGACTAGGGCCGGGGGCAACGTTCTTGGCCTTGCCATGATGACAGAGCTATCTGAAAAACTACAAGAAGTCAAAGTGCTACAGAGCAAGCTGAATGAAATGGGTTTGCATCCGCCTGGTTTGCACTTAAACTCACCAGCTCCGGCAGGGATGGGTAAACCCGATACGAAACAAACAATGAAAACCAACTCTGCCAAGGGAGAAGTTACTAAGGCAGAACTGTATGAGGCCAGACAAAGGGCCGATGAATCTGCTCTGGATTATATCTACCGATGGAAGGACCTTTATGCCAGATGTCGGCACCCACCAAACCATGAGGAGGCTATCCAGATATGCAAGCGCAACCTGAAGATAGAAGTCTTAACAAGGTTGGTTGGCATCGAAGTCAAGACCTTCGATCTCTTGAATGAGATTGTGGCTGATATTGAGGCCTTTTTGGCGAAATATTGCCCGGCCGCTACCGCCCTAAGACAAAAGAGCAAGCCTACTAGTGAACAGCCAATGCATAAAGATATTTACATTGCCGACTTCCAAGCTTTTGAGAAGAAAAAGGCGAAAGAGGCAGCTAGCTCTTCATCAGCAAAGACTGGCGAGCTAGGCCATTCCCTAAGAAGCAAAATGACTAAACCCTACTCCTTTCCAAAGGAAAAGACTTGGGTCCTATTCGAATGGGTCACCCACCATGGCAAGATCATACTCCCGACCCCAAAGAAGCCCGGTGATGCCGCAAGGAAAGACGAGCCTCGCTTCTATCCGTACCATCAGATGCTCGGACACCCTATTGAGGACTGCTACGTCTTCAAAGATGTTATAGAAAGTTTGATACAAAAAAGTGAGCTGTAGATAGGGGAATATAGAGTGGACCCACCGCGTCCCCATCGGATGCTCAATTTCAAGAAGGCAGCCGATATGGCCGCACCACACCCGCCAAAGAGCGATCTGCTCTAAAGGGCAGTTTCAATACGAATGATACCCCGCTCTGGGGTAGGTGTATGCCAAAAAGAACGATGGTGAAAGATGCCAGTGATACCCCTTCCTGGGGGCAGCTGTACACACAAAAAAAAAGAGAGAGAAAAAAAAGAAATAAAAAAAATGAGAATGATGATGATGAAGAGATGCCCATGATACCCCTTCCTAGGGGCAGATGTATTAACAAAAAAAAATGATGAAAGGTATGGATGATACCCTATCCTGGGGGCACATGGGAATGATACCCTATCCTGGGGGCACATGGGAATAAAAAAGGATAAAGAAAAGAGAGATGATGAAATAATATATATACACACACACACACACACACACACATATATATATATATATATATATATATATATATAGATGGTACTCCCATTTGAGGGGCGATGCACATCAAAAAAAATGGAAATGAAAAAAAGAGAAAGATGACAAAATGACGGAAGATGCAGATGATACCCCATTCTGAGGAGGGGGATGCATATCAAAAAAAAAAAAGAAGAAGAAAAAAAAAGGAAAGAAAAAAAAATGATGATTATGAGATGAGGGAAGTTCCAAATGGTACCCCATTCCGGGGGCAGATGTATGCCAAACAATGAGAAATATTGATGGTACCCCATTCCGGGGGTAGATGTATGCCAAACAATGAGAAGTATTGATGGTATCCCATTCTTGGCACAAATGTATGCCAAGAGAATGATGGAAGACATACATGGGTCCCCCTTCTAGGGGTAAATGTATGAAATGCCAATGGCGGCATGCATGGCCGTTGCTGGGCATGCTGGTGAGGACACGCGCCGCATCACTCGACGGAGCACACGGAGCTTGCCGATATCCCTTTGGCTTGGCGACCACTTGGCGGACTAGCAGAGTCCCTTTTATGCTTTAGGCCATGCTGGGCCTTAGTTTAGTCCCTGCGTGGACACTTTTTGCATTGTTATGGACCTTTGTAGGCCATTTGGAGCCAATTAGGTTTTAGTTGGGCCCTTTTATACTCATTAGATAGGAGATAGGGCTATTGGGCCATTTCTTTGGTTCAATCTCTGGCCCATTTGGGCTGGCCACCCACTCCTCTGCTTAGCCCACCTAGGGGTTTGCGCCCCCACCTCCTAGGGCTAGGGTTTGGGCGCCCCTATCACATCCTCCAAGAGGAGGAGGTGGCAGCCGCCCCCTCTCCTAGAATATAGGAAGAGGGTGCGGTCACCTTCCCCCCCCCTCTCTCTTGACCGATTCCTTCCCCCCCTCCCCCACTTGACCGCCCCTTTCCCCAATCCACTCCTAGAATCTAGGAGTGGTTCGCACCCCCCCTCTTCCCCTTGCCTTGTGGCGCATTCCCCCCTTTCCCCATGCCATGTGCGGCCCCCTTTCCCCTCCCTCTTGGCTAGGGTTCCTACCCTAGCATATAAAAGAGCTTATGTACTTTTCTTTTGAAGTTAATGAAAAATTTATTTTGTGAGAGAATTGCTTGGTGCGCAACCAGCTCCAAAGGAAGAGGGCGATCCTCTTCCCCATCCTCTAAGGGGTGCGACGCCCCTCCCACCTCCGCCATCTTCTTCTTCAGCCATCTCCTTCAGCCTCTAGGGTGAGACGCCCTGGAGTTGAGGCCTGGAGGTCACGTGGTACGCTTCAACGCCAGCGGTCTTCTTCCCCACGTCCACGGGCGATCCGGTCGACGAGGTGACGACGTTCGTGGTGGCGTGCTGCTCAACCCCGGAGTGCCTGTCCGACCTGCACACTAGGGGTCCAAAGATGCAAACGGTACGCCCAGTTCCCGACAGCAAATCCCAGGGGTGTCTTCAAGGTTTTTGTTCCTTTGCCTGTTAGCTTTCCAACCCATCTGGCCTCGCCCCAAAACTCTTTCGTCACAGAAAGTTGTCTTCACAGGCACTTTCGTTGCGCAGATCGCATCCCTGGCAGTCTCGCCTGTGACCAGAGTCCACTTGGGCACCCGTTTACGGACCCTTGCCACCATTTCTAGCCCCATTTCCCTTCATAAGAATTGTTCCTCTGCCAGTTACGAAGCCATTCCAAGTGGTCTCGCCTCAAAATTCCATCGGGGCTGAGAGTTCCCTTTTTACACACTTTCTGTGCGGAGTTCTCTGCTACAGTACCCGTGCGGGACCAGTCAGCAGAGACCTCCAAAGGGACCACCCTCTAGCCACCTCGGATTGACCTGAAATTTGGTAGGCCACCCCCTCATACATTACCCCATCTCCAGTAATCGCCACAGGCCCGGAGTCCACCTACAACCCCTCGCCATTACTGCCCTCCCGGGAGTCACAGTTCTGACTGCCCTGAAGTGCAGACTGTGACCCCAACTCCCATCGCCACCCACGCCCAAAAGTCCCACGGCACCCCGCCGGCCACCACAACCCACCGTTAGCCTCCCCTGTCAGTCACCTACCAGAGAAGACCCCGCCCCTATTGCTGTCCGGAAGGCCCCGTACCAGCCACGTCTCTGCCCCCCTGTTGCAGCAACCAGCAAGCAGCAAGCGTTGTGGATCGTCACTCTTCACGGACCATCACCGGCTCGTGACCCCAGCAGCAGTTCAGCATCCTAGCGCACGCCCTCGGCGACGTGGACCACCTCTACACCCAACTTCGGAGACGAGTGAGGCCCCGGAGATCGACTACCGGCGCCTTCCACCCACTTCGACTGCTGCCCGTCAGCCCGTGCGCCGACTGCCCGAATTATTTGTGTTGTTGTAGCCTGTTATCTCCCTGCGAGGAGTGGGCACCATTTGGGTTTGTAATAGTTATCATCTTGTGTATCGGGTTGTCGGACTCGGCCGGGGTTCCTTCGCCACGCCTAGGCGTGGAGGTACGCGTTCCACTCCTTCCCTTGGTACTTGCTTATTTTAGTATGTGATTGCATGTGGCGCGTCCGAGCGTAGGATCCTAGCCAGCATACACAATCACTGCGGATTGGTGAGGTGAGTGTCCCCTTTTGTTCCCCGGGCCCTAGTCGAGCACCGAGCTCGAACTAGACTTCCATTTTTGCTCGGCGGCGCCTTGCCCGCTTAGATCCTAACGCCTCCCTCATAGGGACGGCCGTGAGTCCGGAGATCTTGTTGAGTGACGCGAACGCCCGAAGGAATACCACGCTAGTCGGGAACTCCGGCTTACCTTGTCACGTGCGCGTGCTGGTCGCACAAGTCATAGTCTTAGATTAGTTGCATTGTTGGTCAGTCCCGCATCAAATTTGGTATCAGAGCCTAGGGAACCAGTTTGTTCTAACAAATTGGGGTCTTAGGTCATTCGAGTCTTTAGGTTGTCTAGGGTGCAATTGAGGCCTTAGAGTTATCTAGGTTGCATTGAGTCTCTTAGTTCATCTAGGTAACCCACCATTGCATTGTAATGTTAGGTTTGTGTCTAGTTAGAGTTTTGTCCTTGTCTCGTTGAGTCTTGCATGTCCAGCTTCCCGCCAGCCCCATGGCGATTCCTCGAGCCCATGCATCGTCATCCCTATTGGCCCGATTCGATGCTCTTATGGTACGACCCCTAAGTGTCGCCCCTACCACTCAGTCGTCGGGAGACCCGATCCCTATACCGATGACCGAGTCATTCCAGCGCCCTGTCATGTCCACTGCCATCCTACCTAATGGGATGCATACGGAGATCGACTTCATCAGTAGGGTGTCGTCTAACTGTGTCTCACAAGACATTGTTGAGTCACTCTCTAAGACTGGGGAGATTGTTCTCCGTGATGGTTTAGCTTTTATCGAGTTTCAATGGTGGTTTGGCCCCGTTAAATATTTCGATGGCGCTTGGTGCAAGATCAGCACACTTGCTGGTCCATGCATCATTTTAGGGCGAACTTGGTTGGAGGAAAGAAGTGCGACCATCGACCTAGATAGGAGGACTTGCACCTTACACCCATCTCACCTTCCCGGTGAGTTTGTCTTCCATGACGGCGTTACGCCGACCACCTCCATGTCATCACCTGGGTTTGTTCCAGTGAGTTACGAGGCTGAACAGGAGTTGATTGAGGAGTACCTAACTGAGGTTGAGGAGTTAGGGAGTGATCCCCTCCACATCATAGAGGACTCCGTTTCCCCTCCCGAGAGAGAGGCTTCACCCTTAGACCCTCATATAGAGAAATTCTTACCTTCCGAGGGTGAACTGGTCATTGGTGAGTCTTTAGCTAGCTGGCTAAGGGAGGGTCCACTTCTAGATGTCTCCATTCCTTGCTATACACCCATGGGACCAGCCCTCCCAATAATACCCCTTAACTCCTTTCACACCACTTTTCGTTCCTTCTGCTTTCTTGAAAATGTGAAGGACTTCCTTAGGAGTTTAGATTATCAATGGGAGTTGACTTACATGTTGACCTTAGGGTCTGACCAACCCTATAGTCATAGCTTTACACTCCCTGCTTTGGGGTCTATTACCTCGGTCTACACCATAGGACATATCACATCCGAGGTCCTTTTATTATTTCCTATACCCGTGGAGGTTGATTTTGTCCCCGCTTATGGTTTCACGGTCCCGAGGGAGGAACCTTGCCTTCCTTGCCTTCCTCATGAGCCCCTTGCCCCATACATGAGAGTGCCTGAAGGTGATTATCTGCACCTGGGCGAATGTCGCACATGGGCAAGTATAGTGAAGGGACCTGTCGGGAGGGGTCATCATTTCTTTGACCCTTTCGATCCCCTCCCTAGTGAGCCTCTCGACCCATATTCTTTTCCCCACCTTGTCGAGGAGGTCCACTATCATACACCACCTAGGCCTTCTAGTCAACACCTCACCTTACCGGCATCCAGATGCCCGAGCATAGGAGGCCAGGGACACATGTCTCTTCCCCATGTTTCTGCATGTCCACCATCATATAGGGGTTTGTCTCATGTAGGGAATGTCATGAGTGAGTTTGGGCAATTTAGTCCCCATGAGTCTACCACATTCCGTAGGACACCCATGCATGATAGATACAACTTTGGTTGTCCTGGTCCTCCCCGTGTTGTCCAATCATGTAGGAGTCATAGGCATGCTAGGTCTGTGTTTGGATGTCCAGGACCACCACTGCATTCACATAGGTATGAGTCAACACAGCTAGTTCGGAGTCTACATCATCATCACCCCCTCGAGGCCAGCAACGCACGTTATAAGGAATTAGCTGATGTGCATCGACGCACGCGTGAGTTCCGTGAGGGAGAGTACGTCATGGTCAGGGTCAGACCTGAACGGTTCCCTTCTGGGGCCGTGAAGAAACTCCAGGACCGCGGTGCAGGACCCTTCCGAGTTTTGAGGCGGATCGGGTCTAATGCGTATGAGATTGAGCTGCCAGACGATTATGGGATCAGTTCGACGTTCAACGTCTCTGACCTAGTGGCCTATCGGGATCCCGCAGTGATTCCCAGTGAGCTTTTTGGGCCTTCCCCTCCTGTTGAGAGCCTTACACCCTCTGAGAGTCCACCTCCTCCAGCCCCGTTACCGAGACGCGAGCATGTAGATTGCATACTGGATGAGCAGGTGACCACGACCCGGAGCGGAGCCTACCAACGCTTTCTAGTGCGTTGGAGAGGGCGCCCTGCGACAGACGACACCTGGATCACACGTGGAGAGCTGGAGCGGATCGACCCGGACCTGCTGGAGCGTTACTTGAGCGACCGTGACCCTTACTCGACGGGGTCGAGTTCTTCCCACCCGGGGAGAATTGGTGAGGACACGCGCCGCATCACTCGACAGAGCACACGGAGCTTGCCGATATCCCTTTGGCTTGGCGACCACTTGGCGGACTAGCAGAGTCCCTTTTATGCTTCAGGCCATGCTGGGCCTTAGTTTAGTCCCTGCGTGGACACTTTTTGCATTGTTATGGACCTTTGTAGGCCATTTGGAGCCAATTAGGTTTTAGTTGGGCCCTTTTATGCTCATTAGATAGGAGATAGGGCTATTGGGCCATTTCTTTGGTTCAATCTCTGGCCCATTTGGGCTGGCCACCCACTCCCCTGCTTAGCCCACCTAGGGGTTTGCGCCCCCACCTCCTAGGGCTAGGGTTTGGGCGCCCCTATCACATCCTCCAAGAGGAGGAGGTGGCAGCCGCCCCCTCTCCTAGAATATAGGAAGAGGGTGCGGTCACCTTCCCCCCCCTCTCTCTTGACCGATTCCTTCCCCCCCTCCCCCACTTGACCGCCCCTTTCCCCAATCCACTCCTAGAATCTAGGAGTGGTTCGCACCCCCCCTCTTCCCCTTGCCTTGTGGCGCATTCCCCCCTTTCCCCATGCCATGTGCGGCCCCCTTTCCCCTCCCTCTTGGCTAGGGTTCCTACCCTAGCATATAAAAGAGCTTATGTACTTTTCTTTTGAAGTTAATGAAAAATTTATTTTGTGAGAGAATTGCTTGGTGCGCAACCAGCTCCAAAGGAAGAGGGCGATCCTCTTCCCCATCCTCTAAGGGGTGCGACGCCCCTCCCACCTCCGCCATCTTCTTCTTCAGCCATCTCCTTCAGCCTCTAGGGTGAGACGCCCTGGAGTTGAGGCCTGGAGGTCACGTGGTACGCTTCAACGCCAGCGGTCTTCTTCCCCACGTCCACGGGCGATCCGGTCGACGAGGTGACGACGTTCGTGGTGGCGTGCTGCTCAACCCCGGAGTGCCTGTCCGACCTGCACACTAGGGGTCCAAAGATGCAAACGGTACGCCCAGTTCCCGACAGCAAATCCCAGGGGTGTCTTCAAGGTTTTTGTTCCTTTGCCTGTTAGCTTTCCAACCCATCTGGCCTCGCCCCAAAACTCTTTCGTCACAGAAAGTTGTCTTCACAGGCACTTTCGTTGCGCAGATCGCATCCCTGGCAGTCTCGCCTGTGACCAGAGTCCACTTGGGCACCCGTTTACGGACCCTTGCCACCATTTCTAGCCCCATTTCCCTTCATAAGAATTGTTCCTCTGCCAGTTACGAAGCCATTCCAAGTGGTCTCGCCTCAAAATTCCATCGGGGCTGAGAGTTCCCTTTTTACACACTTTCTGTGCGGAGTTCTCTGCTACAGTACCCGTGCGGGACCAGTCAGCAGAGACCTCCAAAGGGACCACCCTCTAGCCACCTCGGATTGACCTGAAATTTGGTAGGCCACCCCCTCATACATTACCCCATCTCCAGTAATCGCCACAGGCCCGGAGTCCACCTACAACCCCTCGCCATTACTGCCCTCCCGGGAGTCACAGTTCTGACTGCCCTGAAGTGCAGACTGTGACCCCAACTCCCATCGCCACCCACGCCCAAAAGTCCCACGGCACCCCGCCGGCCACCACAACCCACCGTTAGCCTCCCCTGTCAGTCACCTACCAGAGAAGACCCCGCCCCTATTGCTGTCCGGAAGGCCCCGTACCAGCCACGTCTCTGCCCCCCTGTTGCAGCAACCAGCAAGCAGCAAGCGTTGTGGATCGTCACTCTTCACGGACCATCACCGGCTCGTGACCCCAGCAGCAGTTCAGCATCCTAGCGCACGCCCTCGGCGACGTGGACCACCTCTACACCCAACTTCGGAGACGAGTGAGGCCCCGGAGATCGACTACCGGCGCCTTCCACCCACTTCGACTGCTGCCCGTCAGCCCGTGCGCCGACTGCCCGAATTATTTGTGTTGTTGTAGCCTGTTATCTCCCTGCGAGGAGTGGGCACCATTTGGGTTTGTAATAGTTATCATCTTGTGTATCGGGTTGTCGGACTCGGCCGGGGTTCCTTCGCCACGCCTAGGCGTGGAGGTACGCGTTCCACTCCCTCCCTTGGTACTTGCTTATTTTAGTATGTGATTGCATGTGGCGCGTCCGAGCGTAGGATCCTAGCCAGCATACACAATCACTGCGGATTGGTGAGGTGAGTGTCCCCTTTTGTTCCCCGGGCCCTAGTCGAGCACCGAGCTCGAACTAGACTTCCATTTTTGCTCGGCGGCGCCTTGCCCGCTTAGATCCTAACGCCTCCCTCATAGGGACGGCCGTGGGTCCGGAGATCTTGTTGAGTGACGCGAACGCCCGAAGGAATACCACGCTAGTCGGGAACTCCGGCTTACCTTGTCACGTGCGCGTGCTGGTCGCACAAGTCATAGTCTTAGATTAGTTGCATTGTTGGTCAGTCCCGCATCACATGCTCACTCCTTTAAAGGGGCAATGATCACTTAGGGTGATGAGAAATAAAACTAGAGCATTGACCCTTCAAGGGCCATCCTACCACAGACTGTTACACTGCACGTCTGCTGCTGATGTCAGGAACCGTCCAAATGATGGGAGTCCAGATGGCAATGAGCAATGAATGTTGAATCAATGGAGAACGATGGAAGCTCGCCCAACCATCGGCGTCTTAGCCGACATATATCAATCATTCAGCCATCGGTACCCTGGCTGATAGATGCCCGATGATCCTCTAGAGTGCCAGAGATGTCTAACCATCAGCATTCGAGATGACAGATGCTCACAAATATGGATTGCCAGTATGTCCAACTAAGAGAAATCAATATTCCGCCATCGGCACTCAAGCCGACCAATGTTCAAAGATCGCCAAAGGAAAGTCAATAAAATCAGTGAGTATGCAAAGATGTAGATACCCAGCGGGTCAGAACCACATCAGCAATGAAGCATACCCTTCCGGCGAACGGCTTCGTGCCCGAACTGCCATACACATTTTTGAATCAATTCAGACCTTTCGTCTGAGTTGATTATGAAGCCCTATTCCTTTGCGTTAATGTCAAACCCCACATTAACGATGAAACCTACATTTCCAGCGAATGGTTTCGTGCTTAAGCTGCTACACACATCCTCGAGCCAATCCGGACCTTCTGTCTGGGTGGATGATGAAATCCCATTCCCTTGCGTTGATGGAAATCCCCACATCAACGATACAGCCATGCTCCCGGTGAACGGCTTCACGCCTGAGCCACAAAACACACTCAAGTCGACCCAGGCCTTCCGCCTAGGCAGACGATGAAAACCTTATACCCCTTGCATTGGTGTCAGCACCCACACCAATGATGATACATACACAAGTTGAGCACATGGCTTAACAATTTACGAAGCTAAAGTCCCGATAAAAAAAAGAGAAAAAAAAAGAAGAGACAAAATGGGGTTTAAAAAATGGAGATACCCCGCCAGTCTTGTTCAGATACTCTGAACAAGGGCAAAAAAATGGCCAAAACCCAGCTGTGGTGAAAACCCGAAAGGGCACTGCAGGCAAAATCAGGTACCCCGCCACGTGAAAATCTGAAAGGGCGCGTGGGCAAAAACAAGAGGGGGCTGGCTCCGGTGAAAACCCGAAAGGGCACTTGGGTCAGTAATGTGGTAATCCCAAAGAAAGCCTCACCTCCCGCCATAAAACTCCTCGTCAATCGACCGGCGCCCTGCCCGATCGACGATTAGACCCACTCAGTATAGGCCCTACGTCTATCCTGATAAAAGCCCTCATACCTTGTCCAAAGTCTCACCATGGTGAAGTCCACTATTGATCGATTGGCGCCTGGCCCGGTCAGTGATGAAACCTATCGGGCTTAGACCTTACGTCTATCCCGATGAAACCTATGAAATCTTTACATTGGTATAAACCCAATACCGATAATGAAACCTACTTTGATCGATTGGCGCACCGCCCGATCAATAATGAAACCTATCCGGCTTAGACCTTACGTCTATCCCGATGAAACCTATGAAATCTTTGCATTGGTATAAACCCAATACCGATGATGAAACCTTCTTTGATCGATTGGCGCACTGCCCGGTCAATGATGAAACCTATCAGGCTTAGACCTTACGTCTATCCCGATGAAACCTATGAAATCTTTGCATTGGTATAAACCCAATACCGATGATGAAACCCCCCTGTGATCGATGGGCACCCTGCCCGATCGACGAAGAAACCCGTCCTATTAAACTTGCATCTCTTCCTGTCCCACCGTGATGAAGCCTGCTGCTGATTAGCGGGCACACGGTCCGAGCAGCAATGAAACCTATCCAGTTTAGACCCTACGTCTATCCTGATGAAACCTACGAAATCCTTGCATTGGTATATACCCAATACCGATGATGAAACCAACTGTTGATCGATTGGCACACTGCCTGATCAGCAATGAAACCTGTCCGGTTTAGACCTTACGTCTATGCCGATGAAACTTATGAAACTCTTCTTTGCATCGATATAAACCCAATATCGATGATGAAACCAACTATCGATCGATTGGCACGCTGCCCGATCAATGATGAAACCCATCCAGTTTAGACCCTATGTCTATCCTGATGAAACCTATGAAATCCTTGCGTCGGTATATACCCAATACCGATGATAAGAGCAGCCGCCAATAAAGCAGCATATCGCCTGACCCGCGCTGAAGTCCCAATTCAAGCGATATATATACGTATATATAAATAAATAAAAAAAATGGGGTTAAAAATAGAGATACCCCGCCAGTCTTGTTCGGATATCCCGGACAAGGGCAAAAATGGCCAAAACCCAGCTGTGGTGAAAACCCGAAAGGGCACTGCAGGCAAAATCGGGTACCCCGCCATGTGAAAACCCGAAAGGGCGCGTGGGCAAAAGCAAGAGGGGGCTGGCTCCGGTGAAAACCCGAAAGGGCGCCTGGGTCAGTAATGTGGTAATTCAAAGTTCCATGCCAACCGACACGCTGCCTTCACCTCCCCTTCACTGATGAAACCTTCCGTCGGTCAGCTGGCTCCATTCCCCACCGATGATAAAACCCTCCCGGGGTAGACCTTACGTTTACCCTGATAAAATCCACATACCCTCCTTCGCACGTCCCACCAACAATGAAACCCATCACTGTTCTGATGAAACCTATGCATTCTTGGCAAAGTCCCACCCGCGATAAACCCCTTCCAGTTTAGACTTTTCGTCTATTCTGATAAAACTTAAACTCTTCTTTGCTTCGATATAAACCCAATATCGATGATGAAACCAACTGTTGATCGACCGGCACCTCGCCCGATCAATGATGAAACCCTGCCAGTTTAGACTTTTCGTCTATTCTGATAAAACTTAAACTCTTCTTTGCTTCGATATAAACCCAATATCGATGATGAAACCAGCTGTTGATCAACCGGCACCTCGCCCGATCAATGATAAAACCCCATCCAGTTCAGACCCTACGTCTATTCTGATGAAAACTATGCCCCCTTTAAATGTCCCACCTGCAATGAACCTACCCAGTTTAGACCTTTCGTCTATTCTGATGAAGCTTAAACTCCTTTGCATCGACATGAGCCCAATGTCGACGATGGAACCACGCACTGGACGATCGGCAAATCGCCACAGTCAGCTTTGAGGAACAGACCTCTCGTCTGTTCCAGATGCATGTCTTCCGCTAGCCAACAGGCCCAGCAAAGGCAATCCCATCAGATACCGATACGTGGTGGAGCGAGCCCCCATTCTTTCCCTGAGAGGATGGACGCTCTCCTGCTGCACACAGGTCGTCAGTATAAAGGCTGCTGAGACCATTACTCTTCATACGAAGGAAATAACAACACATGAAGAAGATGTTCAGCCACCCGGAGCTTCAATCCGGCAGATGTTCAGCCACCCGGAGCTTCAATCCGGCAGATGTTCAGCCACCCGGAGCTTCAATCCGGTAGATGTTCAGCCACCCGGAGCTTCAATCCGATAGATGTTCAGCCACCCGGAGCTTCAATCCGGCAGATGTTCAGCCACCCCGAGCTTCAATCCGGCAGATGTTCAGCCACCCGGAGCTTCAATCCGGCAGATGTTCAGCCACCCGGAGCTTCAATCCGGCAGATGTTCAGCCACCCGGAGCTTCAATCCGGCAGATGTTCAGCTACCCGGAGCTTCAATCCGGCAGATGTTCAGCCACCCGGAGCTTCAATCCGGCAGATGTTCAGCCACCCGGAGCTTCAATCCGGCAGATGTTCAGCCACACGGAGCTTCAATCCGGCAGATGTTCAGCCACCCAGAGCTTCAATCCGGCAGATGTTCAGCCACCCAGAGCTTCAATCCGGCAGATGTTCAGCCAACCAGGGCTTAAAACTGACAGAGGTCAGATGGTCAGCCAATCAGGGCTTAAAACTGACAGATGCAAGATGTACAGCCGATCGGGGCTCAAAACCGATAGATGCCAGATGGTCAGCCAATCAGGGCTTAAAACTGACAGATGTAAGATGTACAGCCGATCGGGGCTCAAAACCGATAGATGCTAGATGTTCAGCCAATCAGGGCTTAAAACTGACAGATGCAAGATGTACAGCCGATTGGGGCTCAAAACCGATAGATGCCAGATGGTCAGCCAATCAGGGCTTAAAACTGACAGATGCAAGATGTACAGCCGATCGGGGCTCAAAACCGATAGATGCCAGATGTTCAGCCAATCAGGGCTTAAAACTGACAGATGCAAGATGTACAGCCGATCGGGGCTCAAAACTGATAGATGCCAGATGTACAGCCAATCAGGGCTTAAAACTGACAGATGCAAGATGTACAGTCGATCGGGGCTCAAAACCGATAGATGCCAGATGGTCAGCCAATCAGGGCTTAAAATTGACAGATGCAAGATGTACAGCCGATCGGGGCTCAAAACCGATAGATGCCAGATGTACAGCCAATCATGGCTTAAAACTGACAGATGCAAGATGTACAGCCGATCGGGGCTGAAAACCGATAGATGCCAGATGAACAGCCAATCAGGGCTTAAAACTGACAGATGCAAGATGTACAGCCGATCGGGGCTCAAAACCGATAGATGCCAGATGTATAGCCAATCAGGGCTTAAAACTGACATATGCAAGATGTACAGCCGATCGGGGCTCAAAACCGATAGATGCCAGATGTACAGCCAATCAGGGCTTAAAACTGACAGATGCAAGATGTACAGCCGATCGGGGCTCAAAACCGATAGATGCCAGATGGCCAGCCAACCAGGGTTTAAAGCCAATGGAAGTCAAGATGTATAGTCGATCGGGGCTCAAAACCGATAGATGCAAGATGTACAGCCGATCGGGGCTCAAAACCGACAGATGCCAGATGGTCAGCCAACCAGGGTTCAAAGCCAATGGAAGTCAAATGTGCCATTGATCGGGGCCTAAAACCGACAGATGTCAGACATGCCAGTTGATCAGGGCTCAAGCCGATAGTTGTTCAGCGGATCGAGGCTCAAGCCAAGAAGATCATGCCAGGAGGAACTCCCAGTATCGGGATACTGCCAAGCTATAACTGAAAGAATAAGTCGATAGCATTGAGTCAATGATACACCTACAGACACCGTGTCGCACCTTCTGCGCTTACGCCATCTGCAGGTGGGGGGCATTTGTTGACAGCTAAAATATGAACAAAGATAAAGATGGGACCAGACCAGCAACGAAGACTGGAAGATGCCTGCAAAGTCAGGATTGAGGGAGGATCCTCACCACCAACCAATTGCCCGGCTAGGACCATCTCAGGCCTGGCTAATGTCCGGTGTTATCGTCATCATTCAGATGGCAATACTGATAAAACCCCAGTTTGTTCACTGATGGAACCTCGAGATGATCTCGATACGAGATATATCATCAATGAAAAAGCCCTTTCGGGTGATGATGCCCTTGAAAGACCCAAATGGGCCTATGAAAGTGGCTAAAATGCCTTAATTGGGCTTACAAAGGTGGTGCCAGAGCCACTTGCTGAAGCCCAAAGGGGGCGCCGAGAGCCTGAAGGCAGGCGCGCCGGGAAGCCCGTTTGAGGCGCGCCGAGATGGTGTCTGCCGAGAAGAGGGAAATGGCTATAAAAGCACCCCCCTTCGAACAGGGAGAGAGGCGAAGAAGAGAAAAAGGGCCCAGAAAAGAGAAGAAAGAGGCAAAAAAAAAGGAATGAACAGATAGCCAGAAAGAAAAGAGATAGGAAAAGAGAGGGAGAGAGTCTCCGTCGAAAGGGGAAGCAGAAGAAGGGAAGGAAGAGAGGCTCCAGGTGGGCTGATAGGGGGAGGGAGAGGAGTCAATACTCCACCTTCCCCCCCCCCCCCCCATGTTCGATGTTTTCTTCTTTTTCTTTCTTTTCTGTTTCTTATTACTGATTCTCCGTATGAAATAGTCGAAGTCTTGATGTTTGGATCATTCATACGATTCTCTCCCTTTTCCTCCCCTGTATGTTTCTTGGCTTCAGTTATGAAGTCGATGTAAGTGAAGGTGAGATGAATAAATGCAATGGCCGTGATGGATTTTAGGCAATACTATCTTCTTTTGTCTCCATATGTATGCATATTGTTTGTATGAATGCCCCATGGGCGAAATGGCTCAGGCTTCGGAGTCAGGTCTGTTCTTCGAACGGGGATGAAGGTAGAACCCCCACCCTTGTTCAATGGGTTGCTGGGTTCTATTCTCTTCCCTCTGCCCGCTTCAATAGCATGCCCTCCGTATGTATTTGAGTCTGTTCCTCAAGCCCCTTGTGCTGTCCGGGAACCAGAGACATCAATCTCTTGGTTCCCTGGCCCGCCGGCTATAAATGATGCATTTGAACCCGTAGACGAATGCTACCCTGGATCCTCATTCCAATCGTTGAATGATTAGGGTCTGAGGTCTCAGCATCAAGGGTTCTCTCATTGCATATCTGCTTCCCGGATGATACCATGCTAGTCCGGGGGATCAGAGACAGCCATCTCTTGACTCCCCCAGACGTCTGGCAGTATACAGATAAAGGCTGAATGCTACCCTGGATCCTCATTCCAATCGTTGAATGATTAGGGTCTGAGGTCTCAGCATCAAGGGTTCTCTCATTGCAGATCTGCTTCCCGGATGATACCATGCTAGTCCGGGGGATCAGAGACAGCCATCTCTTGACTCCCCCAGACGTCTGGCAGTATACAGATAAAGGCTACTCAGCCCCGATGATGGTCTCTCCTCCCCCTGATGATTCGGCCTCTCAGCTCCCTTGGCGTCCTTCTAGCAGAGACACTCATGAAACCTCCTCATGCACCCTTGATTCGGTCTCGATCTGAGCCATAAAACCCAGAAATCCCAGAAACAGAGTACCGTAGCATCTTTGGAAACCCTGAAACCTCGTAGCAATTCATCCTTCTCGGCATGCCATTTGCCCGCCGAAAACCCCTCAGCCGAGAGGCCTCCCTCTCCTGCTAAACGACAGAAAACCCATTTCAGACCCTTCCACATGAGCCTCCCGGCACCAAGCTCCCGGCGCCAGGCTCCCGGCGCGCCCAGGAGCGCGCCGGGAAGCCTCGCGCCGAGAACCCCCCCTCCTTCTGCCACTTATGCCCAGGCCGAGAAACCCCCCTTTCATCCACCAAATGTCCATGCCAAGAGCCCCCTTGGCCAACCAAAGAGCCACGCCGAGAGCTCCCTTTGCCAACCAAAAAGGCTACGCCGAGAGCCCCATTTGGCCACCGAAAGGGCCATGCCGAGAGCTCCCCTTGGCCGACCAAGAAGCCACGCCGAGAGCCCTTCTCGGCCAGCCAAATGACCACGCCGAGAACCCCCTTCGGCCAACCTGTAAACCACGCCGAGCCCCCTCTCCTTGGCCCAATGAAACCCAGTCAGGGGACTCTCTCCTCACTGCCATGTCTCAGCTTTCTGATCCCTGTACACATACGTCCCGAGGATGTCTAAAGACCGTCATGAATGACCTGAGAAGATACAGTAATGGGGAGGATCTCCCTCCCCTACAGTCCTCATTTCCGATCTGGATTCCACCCTTATGAACCAAAAGGGCCATGTCGTTACATGAGTTCCGAAAGGTTTCAAGGGGATATTGACCGATGAAACAAGGCAAGCGATGTCCCGGGCCCGGTGCCCATCCTTATTCGGTTGTCATCCCGGCATTCCGTGGGTGATGACCTATCTTCTTTTGGCACAATCCAAGTCAAGGAGATATGCTGCCGAAATTCACACATACCTGGCCAGGTCACTGTGATACCACCTCTCAACCCCGTCGGCCCACGGAGTCATGCCTTTGTATGTCCTCCGATGGTCCCCTCGAAGGGGGGATATAAACGTGCTACCGCACCCATATGGGGCGTGCCATGGCATGCCGGTCCCTATTCGGACTCCGGGTCAATCGTGCCCGATCCTTTATGGTTCCCACCCTGCCACTGCATGGGCAATTTCCTATTCCCCACTTGGCATCATCCAAGATGGTGGGAATATGCTGTCGGGTTTCTCCCGTAATTAACAAACCCCTGCTCTTTTCAAATACATTTAACATCTTGCAAACAGATGAATTTTGTCTCCTTTGAGTATGCGGCTTTACCGTTGTCTTCCTCCTACCTCTAGCGTTTAATCAAGGGTTGTCTTCCTTAGGGAGGACGTAATTAACGTCATAGCGTATAGGGTATGACGGACTTCTGGTCCAGACACGATCACTCACAATCGACTGATTAGAAGTCAGATCGAGCGCACAATAAAATTGTCACTTCGGTGACTGGCACGCCAATAAAAAAATAATAAATAAATAAATAAATAAATAAAATAAACTAGATAAAATAAAATGTGTCGAACAGGGCTCTTAGACACCCTAAGGTGGACCATGCATGCACATTGGACTTGGATGTGGGAGAGCCAGGGGTACCAAATGCATCTTCTTCCTTTCCCCTATATGATGGTGTATCTCGTAAGTGAACGGGCTTGGTGAGTGTGGACGACCCGGCCCGTGGGGAAGGGGTGTGGTAGTGGACTCCCTCGAAGAAGTGAAGTATATATGGTGGGTCCAGGGGTCCACTAGGGAATGGGTCAAAGGGATCAAAGAAGGTATGACCCCTTGTGGTGGGTTCCCACAAGTCACGGTCCCATGTGTGGTAGTCTTGAAGGTGTGGATGGTCACCTTCATACATTGTGGTAGGTGGGACAGTGCCGACATGGGGAGGAATAAGAGGATCTCTGTGGTGACATTGCCGACGGTGCACATGGAGGTAATGGACCCTAAGGCCAGATGGGTGAAGCTAAGACTAGTGGGTTGGTCGAAGTCTCGGGCCAATGAGTGCGTCAACTTCCATTGCGAGTCTAATCCCACAATAAGGTCATCCAATCTATCGACATGGTGACTAGACCGAAATGTGGTATGGAATGAGTTGACCGGCACTAATGGTAGGGTGGGGTCCATGGATGGGTAAGGAGGTGGGACTAAGCCATCCTTGAGGCAGCTAAGAAGTGGCTCGGCTATGAAAAGCATACCCATTAGAAATACGGGTGGCTCGGGATCAGGTGGCTCCAAGTTTGATGGCTCCAGATGAGGATCAGAAGGTAAGGGTGGCAATGGAGCACTCACGGGTGGTGAAGGATTCCTCGACTAGGGTGGGGACCCGAGTGGGGGTCCGACTGGATTGAGAATCGCCTGGGAGGTAGATGCTCGCCGAAGGGCGGCATCGGCTTGCCGTATGCCAGCATAAAACCGAGACTCAAATGGGTCGACCTCCAGAGCAACCTTATAGGAATCCCCCAAGGTTTTCATGTGGCGGCAAAATAATAAAAATTGGAAGTGAAGCCGCAAACCCTTCTAGAACTAAGTTCCGGCCTCAATGTTCTCCAGCCCGACTTCACATCTTAACCGCTACACTTCGAAGTCCCTAATGTGCTCGGACACTGATTGATTGCCTTGGTCGGGTCGGATGTATGGGTTGGCCATAGTTGCCAAAAGATGGGAATGGATCCCTAGGAATGGACATGCAAGGCCATTTTTTTTTGTTTTTGTTTTATAAGCGAAATGTTATGCCAACTAATGCAAGCACCTAGACACGACTTAGAATGCGATGCAAATGCAAAGTTGAAATGAGACTCGACTACACACCTAGACACAACCAAGATCCGGTACAAGGCGGAGGTTCGATCCGAAGATCTCCTCACGCGAGCGAATCACCTCTTCGATAGGCGTAACCTAACGGTCGGGCGACACCTTTTTATATACCAAACAATGGTATGCGGATGCAACCTTAGACCGACTTAGACAATGACTAGACGTAAATGACACTTTTTGTGTGTGTTTTTGTTAAGCAATGACTAATGACTACCCTAGACTCAACTGGCGCTCTGATACCAAATTGATGTGGGACGGACACGCGACCTGGGACTCTAGCTCGTGGGTGTCCCTAGCGAGGGAAATGTTGGACCGTGCACGGTTGAGAAACCGGTAGCGAGTCTCGGGTATCGGCTTTCCGCGTGTACTCGGATCGAGTCACGGGACGGGTCACTCACTCTCGCTCTCTCGCAGTGGTGATAATAATATATTGGGCTAAGAATCCTAACACTCACAAAGGCATATACAAAGAGATACGAGTAAAGCAAATGCGAAAGAGAGAGGGAGTGAATTTACTTCCAAGCTCCGGGCGTGGGGAAGGCGATCCCGGCCAAGTACGGTAACTCCCGGTAACAAAATATTACAATAATTACAGTAGTGAATTATCGCCCACTGCACGTAGGGAGGTAAAGGGCTACAATGTGGGCCCAGGTGGACCGATCTTGGGTTGACGGGCAACACTTGATCACCCCGTCGGTGCGGTTCGGACGGCGCAAGCTGCTGGTTGTGGGGCCTACGTGCTGGTAGGCGGGTCCGAGTGGGCCCGGAGTGGTACCTCTGTGACGGTGGCTCCTGGAGAGGTGCTCCTTGGGACGGCGGCATGCTGGTTCGCCTTGTGGAAGGTGAGTCGGCTCCGGTCTTCACATGTTGACCTTGCTGCCCACGGATCTGAAGCTTCTATTTTATAGCGCACGACCCGACGAGATCTATTGCTGCGATCAACCCCGACGTCGGATCGACGTGAAATAGGTACCGTTGGAAAGCTGATCCAAAACCCTTCGACCAAGGACTGTGGAAAGAATTTCTGTGCGTCTGGATTTTTCGTGGTAGATTTTTTAATGGACTGACTAACAGACTCAGAAAACTCAAGATAGAAATAGAGTTTTCTGATAACTTGCATTGACCGTGATGCAAACTTCAGATCTGGAACTTGGACTCTTCACAAAAGTTGTAGAGGGGGAAACAAGGAAGACGGGGATAATTTTTGTTGATTTTTGAGTGGTTGTTTGATAGGGGAAAATGATTTTATACCAGACAAGGGTTGGATCTGAACATCACATGACAGAACAGATTTGGGAAAAGACAGTGATTTTTAAAAATAGTAAAAGGACTCCAGAAATTCCAAGAACATTTGTGGATGATGGGTGTGGTGGATAGAACTTCCAATAAAATTTGTGACTCAAACAAATAAAGGAAAAGGGGTCGAACTGAGGAAACTCAGGGTGGCTGTGACACAAAATTGAGTACAGACAGAACTGGAAGGCTGAAGAACACGTAAATGGAAGAATAGAAAATGAAGGCTAGAAAATAGGAAAAAAAATTTGGGAGAGGGTATTGACGTGGTGAACCTACCCTCCAAATTTGGACTCCATAAGATCAGTAGATCTGGAGCTAAAATTCGAACTTGGAACCTCTGTCCTGATTTGGACAGAACTCCGATGATGGTGGCGGTGGCGCGATGGCGGCGGCGGCAGAAACATAATTCAGAGGATAAGAGGGAGAGATATAATGGGTCTCACACCCTGGAAGGCTGGAGCAGGAAGAAGCACAGTGGGGGAAGAGAGAGGGGAGGGCGCACCCTTCTTGGGGGATCCAATATTTTCACCAAATTGTCATCATTAATTCTACTAAAATGGGAATTACATGGTATTTGTATGAAATGTAAAATGACCCTAATTATCCCGAGATCTAGAATTGGGAGGGGTAAAAGAGGGAGGTCATAATTAATTCTCCCATGTGGTTTGGAACCACATTAAACAAATAATAAAAGGGGGGCGCTCCCTTGACTAATGGGTATGACATCTTGGACATTTTAAGCCCATTGTGCCCTTTGAATGTCAAACCATCTAGAAGCCCACCTAGGACTTTGACTAGTCCTACATGGGTCCCTAGGGCTTAGGTGGAGCAATGAGAAAGTGTGTCTGGGCCCCTTGCTGGTCCTACTTGACTTTTGCACAAAAACCCACTAAAACCTAAATACTCACAGTTTGACTTATAAAGCCTTACAATTGCACATATGTTTTCCCAAGGATATAAAAGCAAACTAAAAGGACACAAATGCAAAATAAAAAGTTAGTGGTCTTACTCTGATGTCCCCATGACGGGTGGTTCATTCCATTTATTCGCTTCTCATCTTTTCTTTTATTGGGTTGATTGCTTTTTTTTATTTGGAAGGCACGCCGACTTCAGGATGGAAGAGGGCGCGCCGATTGAAGCTTAGGTGGGAGGGCGCGCTGGTTTACAAGGAGCATAAGGGCACATCGGTTTAGGGGCAAGCAAGAGGGTGCACTTGTTTCAAGTGAAACAAGGGGCGCGTCGGTTTAGTGGGGAATGCATGGGTGCGTCAGTTTCGAGGAGATTGTGAAAATGGGTTTTGAGAGGAGGGTTGAACTGGCGCGCTACCTGGGCGCCGGATTAGGCCGAGTTCAAGAAATTGGGTTTTGAGAGGGGATCAAAACCGACGCACCCCCATGGGCATCGGATTAGGCCACGCCGGATTAGGCCGCTCCGGATTAAGACGGATTTCATTTTGCTATTCTTTTTATTAGTTTGCAGGTTGAACAAGTGGCTAAGGAGAAGATTTTATGTTTTATTCTCTCGTTCGTTGATTCTGTGAGAGGGTTTAAATGTCTTGTTCACTTGTCAAGGGATTATCAGGAAGGTTTAGATTTTTTCATTTTCAGAGGTTTGAAGTTCAGCAGCCTCTGCTCATGATGAGTTCAGAGGGGTTCAAGCATGCACATCAATAGTCTTCAGAGAGTTCAGTTTGTTCTATCTGGTTCAGAATGATTCAACCATATACGTTTTTTTTCCTCA
This sequence comes from Amorphophallus konjac, assembly GCA_022559845.1. Classification (NCBI taxonomy): domain Eukaryota; kingdom Viridiplantae; phylum Streptophyta; class Magnoliopsida; order Alismatales; family Araceae; genus Amorphophallus; species Amorphophallus konjac. Next base: position 161,360,517 of record CM040120.1, on the reverse strand, counting down.
GGAAGCTTTGTTCGTCCATTCACCCTTGGGTGCATCTATTCTTTATTCTTATCGCTCACATTCTTGGCAAAAATTGGGCAGCATCTCCCCCAGACTGAGGCTTATCAGAGGAAATGGGGGATCGTCAAACAAAATATTCTGGGACGATCCCCAAAACTCGGAGTAGCTTGACGGCGGCCCTTGACTGGGACTGCTCGCTTGGCTGCTTGCCTTTCTTTGCCGACAAAAATTTAGCGAACGAGGGGACTGCCTAGCCTTGCATCTTCAGGGTAGAGGCCCGGTGGAGGCAGGACTTTTGCACCCGTTATCTCAGGCTCGGGGATCTGGTACAGATGTTCACCCCTGAACATGATATTATGGTTTGCCGAGGGCAGACGTCCCCACTTTCTCCCAGACCAAGTGGCATGATGGGAGGTCAAAGTTTCAGCCTGGTTTGCTTCAGCCAGTGTGAAACAGAGCTTTAGGCTAAGTTGAACAAAGCTGACAAAGTATTATAAGAGACGGTGCTACCTTTCTTTTTGTTCTTTGATTTCTTCTTTTTCTTTCTTTTCTCTGGAGGCATTTGCTGGGGTGAAGCATCTTGCGCTGCAATTCCTTCCCAAAATTCATCTTCAGCTTCTTGTTCTAGTCCGAGGGACTCTAGATGTTCCCAAGGGACATATTCTTTCAGCTACACTGGCTGGAGGTTGGGTTGTTCATATTCATCTAACCCATTTATAATCTTCTACAGCCGTTTAACGGCTGGGCTGACTTCTTGATGCACTTGTAATGGGGCTTGCTTCTTATTGTTATTGGTCGGCCTCCTGATGACCATTCGAGGGGCCGTACCGTGTCAAACTGGGGTTACAGCTGGTGGAGCTGGCTAGGGTGTAATGCCATGAATTCGAATTCCCAGAGCAGGGCGGGATGTCGATGTTCTCTTTGCCTTTACCATCTGCCAGTCTTTCTGGTCTTTTGCTAGAGTTAGGATGAAAGCCTCATAAGTGTCCTTTATGCAAGCTTCTACTACCTCTTCGGGCAATTGCTGATATAGTGATATCATGTGGATAGTTGCCCCTAGGTCAGGCATTTCATGCGGGCGCAGAGGATCCACTTTGTACTCGCCCATCTGTAGTTCCCCCTTTTTAATCAGACCTTCAATAACGTCCTTAAAGATATAGCAGTCCTCAATGGGGTGCCCGAGCATCTGATGGTATAGGCAGAAGCGAGGATCATCTTTCCTCCTAACATCGCTTGCCCTCTTTGGGTCTGGTAATGTAATCTTATTATACTGGGTACCCCATTCAAATTGGACCTGGGTCTTATCCTTGGGGAAGGAGTACAGCTTCTTCATTTTATTCTGTAGGGAGTGTCACGTCCCGAGCGCGGAAGCTTACCCGTGGCGCGACAGTTTTATATAGAACCAAAGCGAGCTAGCTAATCGATGGAATTCTTCCTTGATAGTTAATAGAGTACGCAGATAACTAAGATTTAACTTGAAATTAATACAAATAGGATGATTGTTACAACTAATCAAATGACAACTACATACATTTCCAAGTCCAACTACGATGCTTCAAGCCCTTATTACAGTTCTAATCAATTGGACTAACACAACTAACGTCTGACATAACTGGATATGACTGACATAAGTAGGATTACAAAAACACCATTACACAAGCACAATTAACAAGACAACATGATAGCTCCATTTCTACACTCATCACTCAGACTCATTCCCTTCCGAGTTCTGGCTGATATCCGAACTACCTGAAAAGGTTAGAAAACAACTAGATGAGCGAATCGCTCAGTAGGATTTACATCTCAAGTTCTAACATGCTTTAAGTGAATTACCCATTTATTTAATGTAGGTAAACTATGCATGCAGACAGATAGATATCAAAGAATCATAAAATTGATAGGAGTAGAAAGTGAGAGTATATAGATTTCACAATTTCAAGTAGCAGTACCAAGTGATAGTAAATGATATCAAGCCAGTGATAATTGAGAAGTAATAACTGGAATAATAACATGTTAATCAAGCTAGAAATAGTAAACAAAGTAGTTTCAAGCATGTATAACAGGAATTGGCTATTTATAATGCATTCAAGTAAACACTTTTACCCATCTGCGGGTCTCAAGTCAATCAATCAAGTAATATCATGAGAATGAGTGGAATGCCTAAAGTCTAGCAAGGAAGTACTCCGGTGCAATGCCAAACACCGTGGTCAATAAACTCCCATGGGCACAAGTACCTTCGGGTGCTCCTCCTAGGACCAGACCGGGCCCTATATGCACAGCATTAATCATGTTTGTTGACATCCACTCTCATTTATAGCCAATATGGAATTTCAAGGTTTGACCAGTATGATATATAAGGTGGAATTATGGAATGGAATCCAAGGGCGCATTGATGTGTAGGGATGAACTAGGAGTGGAAACCAGTAATGTTTGATACACGGAAAAAAAAAAGACTAGATAAGAGAGGTGCCTTATGGGCCACCTGACAAGTTTAGAAACGACACCCTCACTGTAGGATGCCCTTCCTGGGAACTATACAGGGTTTAGAGGACCTTGTCAGGAGTTAAATGGAGACAAAGTTTCTGGATAGGCTACCTAATAGATTAATTAGGTATGCTAATTAGTTAGTAGATCAACTAACATGTTAATTAGGTATGTTAACAGGTTAGTTAAACTAATAAGTTACGTAAAAAAATGATAAAACTTGCGTTAGACGGATATATCGTATGGATATGAAGCTAATACATGCCAACTACCCTAGATTGAAGCTAATACGTGCTAATCAATGCTAATCATCTTGGGTATAAGGATAGTACATGCTAATTATCTTAGGTACGAGGCTAATACATGCTAATCATCCTAGATTTAAGCTAACACATGCTAATTATTCTAGGTATGAGACTAATAATTGCTAATACATGCTAATTATTCTGGGTATAAGGCTAATACATGTTAATTATCTTAGGTATGAAGCTAATACATGCTAATCGTCCTAGATTTAAGCTAACACATACTAATTATTCTAGGTATGAGACTAATACTTGCTAATACTTGCTAATACATGCTAATTATTCTGGGTATAAGACTAATACATGCTAATTATCTTGGGGTTGTTGAGGGGTTTTATGTTGTTTTTCATTAAGTTCACAGCATGTGTCGACACTAGTGTCGACACTTACTGTTCATTTTTGGTCTCTGTTGTACAGTTAATGTTACATCTTGTGTGTGTCGACACCTGTGTCGACACATGAGGTGCTTCTACGGCTTAAACGTTACAACGTTTTGTGTGTGTCGACACCTGTGTCGACACATGTGTCGACACTCTTCAATTATTTATTGTGATTAAGTCTTGTTTTGGTTTAGTCATCTTGTAAATCAAGTGTTTAAGGTTTTAATACATGGTTTAAGTTTGGTTTTGTCAACACTCTGTGGTAAGTATCGCGTAGGTGTCGCGTAGGTGTTGACACTTGTGCAACACATATGTTATATATATTGTATATATAGAGGTGTCAACATCAAGTGTCGACACTCACTGTTACTTTTTAGTTTCTGTACAGTGCAATTTATATGTCGACATCAAGTGTCTACACTTAACATGTAGTGTGTCATCACCTGTGTCGACATCTACATGAGGTGTCGACATTTAACATGCTATTACATCAATATGGAAGTGTCGACATTTAACATGCTATTACATAAATATGGAAGCGTCGACACATGTGTCATGGAAGTGTTGACATTTAACATGCTATATGCTGTTAATAGATTAGTTAATAAAGCTAATACATATTAATTATCTAGGACATGCGACTAATACTTGTTAATTGTTCCAGATTGAAGCTATTGCATGCTAACTACGAGGCTAACACATGATGTATAAACATGAAATATCGCATAGAGATGAGCCTAAGACTAACTACCTAGACTAATCATCCTAGATTAGCTACTAGTTTAGTTAAAAATTGAGAACACCTACCTCTCTGAGACGACAGCGTATAGATGGAAGAAAAAGGGCAGCTTTCTTCTGCAACGTCAGAGGAGGCTCCCCCTTCTCTGCAGCAAGTCTTCGGAAGAATGAAGGGAGTCTCAATATAGGGAGTATTATAGCGTTGGAGGGGGACAAGATCCTACATAATTCGCATCTCAGTGCGATGCCAGCTCAAACGTCTAGCTCAAACCTACTATTCATGTATGAGAAGGACAAATACCAACGAAGGTTTGTATGTAAGCTAAATTATAGGGGCCATGTGGCCCCGTGTCGGTGCAAGTTTTGCTAGCCTATAGCATATAATTATCTGGCATAAAAAGTAATGGTGGATGCTAGGATTTGAACCCTGGTCATTGGGTTGAAAGGCAAGTCACATAAACAACTACACTAAGAAGCCACTTGTTAAGTGAATACTCTTTACATATGATAGCTCCGTGTTCCAACTTCTTACTTAAGCTTCCCATAGAATTTATCTAATATTTTTTTTATTTGAAAAATAGTATTAATAATAAAAAAATTTATACGGGGTGCTACACCCTCCCCTACTTAAAAGAATTTGGTCCCCAAATTCAATTGTATAAGGGTAAATTCAACTACATAAGGATACTGTAGAAAGTATAAGATACTTGCCTACTAAAATAGTTCTGGGTATCTTCTCTTCATAGATTCCTCGGTCTCCCAAGTTGCTTCTTGCTCCGAGCATCGATTCCATTGGATTTTTACCATAGGGATTATCTTGCTCCTTAGAACTCGTATTTCTTGGTCGAGAATCTTTACTGGCCTTTGCTCATAGGTGAGGTCCTTCTGTATCACCAAGTCAGTGTGATCGATGACGTGGAGAGGATCGTGCACATACTTCTTCAGCATAGAAATATGGAATACATTGTGCACTTCCGATAGTTGAGGAGGTAAGGCAATGCGGTAAGCCACCTCGCCCACTCTTTCTAATACTTCAAATGACCGATAAACCTTAGTGTAAGCTTGCCCTTAACACTGAATCTTCTAATACCTCAGCCGGGAGATACCTTGAGAAATACATGATCACCCACTTGAAATTCCAAATCTCTCATTCTATTATCAGCATAAGATTTTTTCCTACACTGAGCTACCTTGAGTCTCTCTCGGATAAGGTGTATCTTTTCAGTTGAATCTCTAACCATATCTGGGCCTAGAAGTTGTCTTTCACCGACTTCATCCCAACATATTGGAGATCGACAACTCCTGCCATAAAGTGCCTCGAAAGGTGCCATCTGGATACTGGCTTGGTAGCTGTTATTGTAGGCAAATTCGGATAGGGGTAAGTGGTCATGCCAGCTTCCGCCGAAATCTATAATACATGCCCTTAACATATCTTCAACAACCTGATTTGTTCTTTCAGTCTGACCATCTGTCTGGCAATGAAAAGCAGTGCTAAAGTTGAGTTTCGTTCCCAGAGAATGTTGTAGACCCTTCCAAAAATGAGAAGTAAAGCGTGGGTCTCGATCAGATACTATAGACACAGGAATTCCATGTAATCTAGTAACCTCCTTGATATATAAGGCAGCAAGAACATCAATCGACCATCGACTCTTGATAGGCAAGAAATGAGCCGATTTAGTAAGGCGATCGATGATTACCCATATTCCATCATGTCCGCCCCTAGACCTGGGCAAACTCATGATGAAGTCCATGCCGATGTCTTCCCATTTCCACTTGGGGATATCTAGTGGATGCAATCTTCCAGCGGGCTTCTGATGTTCCGCCTTCACCTGTTGGCATGTCAAGCATCTAGACACGAAGTCCGCTATCTCCCTTTTCATGTTGGGCCACCAAAAGGTTCTTTTTATGTCTTGGTACATCTTAGTGGCTCCAGGGTGGATCGTATACCTCGATCGGTGAGCTTCTTCAAGAATCCTCTTCTTCAGCTCAGGACTGTCTGGTACACATGTCCGTTCATGGTATAATAATCTGCCATCGAGTGCCAACTTGAAACCAGATTTCTCGTCCAGCTTTTCTTTTATTTCCACTAGGGTAGGATCTTCTTCTTGCAACCTCTTGATTTCAACTAGCAAATCCGGATGTACACTTATGAGAGATAGAGTAATACACCTGTCATTCTCATCCATGCTTATATTGAGTTCAGCGAATTTTTTCAACAGCTTCCATTCTTGAACCATACAGTTGGTTACTAGGGCTCTCGGCTTCCGACTAAGGGCATCTGCTACGGAATTACCCTTACCAGGATGATATTGTATAGTGAAGTCGAAATCCTTGAGATACTCGAGCCAATGCCTTTGTCGCATGTTCAGCTCTCTATGAGAGAATAGATATTTAAGGCTTTTATGATCGGAGTATACGGTGAATTGCTCTCCGTAGAGATAGTGCCTCCAGACCTTTAAAGCCAATACCACTGCGACTAGTTCCAAATCATGCACAGGGTAGTTTTCTTCATGCTTCTTTAATTGCCGGGAAGAGTATGCAATGACTCTTCCATTCTGCATCAATACACATCCGAGGCCGATACTAGATGCATCGGTATATACCTCGTACTTCTCTCCTTCAATTGGTAGAGATAATACCGGAGTAGTAGTCAAGAGATCCTTCAAAGTTAGGAAACTCTTCTCACAGTCTTCACTTCATTCATAAGGCACTTCCTTGCGAGTTAATCTGGTAAGAGGGACAGCAATCTTGGAGAAGTCCTTAATAAAACGCCGGTAGTAACCAGCGAGACCCAAGAAGCTTCGAATCTCCATTGCATTCGTTGGTCGTCCCCAATTTTGTACAGCTTCGACCTTCGCAGGGTCAACAGAAATTCCATTCTTTGATATGACATGGCCTAAGAAGGACACTTCTTCAAGCCAGAACTGGCATTTACTGAATTTGGCATATAGCTTGTTGTCTCGCAATATCTGTAATGCCTTCTTGAGATGCACTTCATGATCTTCTTTAATTTTTGAATAGATCAATATATCATCGACAAAGACCACAATAAATTGGTCTAAATAAGGCCTATAGATGTTGTTCAGTAACTGCATAAAAGCTGCGGGGGCATTTGTTAGTCCAAAATGCATAACAGTAAATTCGTAATGCCCATACTTGCTTCGAAATGCAGTTTTATATATGTCTTCTTCTTTGATCCTCAATTGGTGGTAACCAGACCGAAGATCAATCTTGGAGAAATAGTTAGCTCCAGACAATTGGTCGAACAGCTCGTCAATTCTCGACAGCGGGTACTTGTTCTTGATTGTAAGATGGTTCAACTGCCGATAATCAATGCATAGCCTAAATGTTCCATCCTTCTTTTTAACAAAGAGCACGGGTGCTCCCCAGGGGGAAGTACTCGGCCTAATAAATCCCTTTTTCAGTAAATCCATTAGCTGCTCTTTTAGCTCCTTCAACTCGGCGGGAGACATTCTATAGGGTGCCTTAGACACAGGACCAGCACCAGGAATAATGTCGATAGTGAACGACACTTCCCTCTCCGGGGGTAAACCTGGTAATTCTTCAGGAAAAACATCTGAAAAGTCCTGAATTACACGGATGTCTTCAATTTCAATCTTCTCGACTTCCATGGCAGTCACAAAAGCTATGAAAGCCACACATCCTTTATTCACAAGTTTGCTAGCTCGAAGAGCTGAGATGAGAGGGGATTTATTCCGAGGGCTAATATAAACTAACTCGGAATAATCTGCAAAAGTTATCTTGCCATGCCGGCAGTCTACCATTGCTTGGTAGGTGGATAACCAGTCAGCTCCTAATATGACATCATAATGCTCCATATCAAGGCATATCAGGTCGACTGGCAGATTATTACCTTGGACCATAACCTCACAACTTGGGTAGTGATGCATGATATCAGACTTGTTTCCAAGAGGTGTAGATATTACTAAATCTAACCATTCAGGTTCTTTAGAAAATGAGGTAGTAAATCTCTTGGAAACAAATGAATGAGTTGCTCCAGTATCAAATAGAACTTTTGCAGGTTTAGAGCAAACAATTAATGTACCTGCCACGATTCCTCCTTCCATGGGTTCCGTCCCTTGAAGAGCTTGTAGACGGCCTTGTTTCTTTACCAGGCGCTTCTCATCCTTGTTGGCTTGTTCCTTCATCAAGGGGAAGTCGGGGATTCGATGCTCTCGACTCCCACATCGGAGACATGCTCGCAATTTCCTCCAGCATTCCTCAGTCTTATGACCAGCCTTGTCACAATACTTGCAGATTTCCTTGGAAGGTGTGATGGCGGAGAAAGGCTTATTGTTGATTGTAGAGAAGGGCTTGTTGCTTTTCTGGAACCTCTTCTCTTTGGAAAATTCTCCTCCATTTAAGAATCGCTTCTTACCAAATGGTGGTTTGAAGTTTCCCATACTAGGGACGGGTTCCTTCTTGTCCCTACCTCGAATCCTTTCAGAGAATTCAGTGGCATCTTCCAGCAATTGAGCACGCCGAACCATTTCCGAATAGACTTGGATGTCCATTGGCGCCAGTTGTGTAATATATTGGGGCCGTAGCCCGTTGAGGAATCTCCTTGCTTTCATCTTTTCCGTACACACCAAGTGGGGTGCATAACGGGAAAGTCTTGAGAATTGGGCCTCATATTCGGCCACCTTCAGGCACCGTTGCTTTAATGAGGCAAATTCCGCGGCCTTCTTCTCTTGAACACGGTTAGAAAAATACTTGTTGTTGTAGTGTTCAACAAAATCCGCCCAGGTGACATGGTTGTCGGGCAGTGTTGCTTCTACGGATTCCCACCGGCATCGAGCATCCCGTTCCAGTTGAAACGTAGCCAATAGAACCTTCTCTGTATCAGTGCATTGCATTACACGGAAGATCCTCTCTATTTCCTTCAGCCAATTTTCGGCATCATCGGGGTCCACCGAACCCCTGAATCTTGGTGGGTTCATGTTACGAAAATCCCGGTGAAGGTCACCAGCTCCACGGTGAGCACCGCCAACACCGCCTTGCACCACTTGCTGTAGCGCATGCGTAAGTCCCTGCACAGTGCGCTGCACCTCGCGCCATTGTGCTCTTTCAGCGGCCATAATCCTACAAAAGAATGAAGGTGTGATAAATATTGGGTTTCATTATTATGGGGTCAATTGTCATTGTTAAACTTAACCCTTGGGTTTACCCATCTCACCAGGTAAGATCTAAACCTATCCATAGACCATTCCATTAGACATTTATATCTTTGGACTCGAGTTTTTACCTAGGAAATTGAAATCCTAGGCTCTGATACCAAGAAAAGCTATCACGTCCCGAGCGCGGAAGCTTACCCGTGGCGCGATAGTTTTATATAGAACCAAAGCGAGCTAGCTAATCAATGGAATTCTTCCTTGATAGTTAATAGAGTACGCAGATAACTAAGATTTAACTTGAAATTAATACAAATAGGATGATTGTTACAACTAATCAAATGACAACTACATACATTTCCAAGTCCAACTACGAGGCTTCAAGCCCTTATTACAGTTCTAATCAACTGGACTAACACAACTAACGTCTGACATAACTGGATATGACTGACATAAGTGGGATTACAAAAACACCATTACACAAGCACAATTAACAAGACAACATGATAACTCCATTTCTACACTCATCACTCAGACTCATTCCCTTCCGAGTTTTGGCTGATATCTAAACTACCTGAAAAGGTTAGAAAATGACTAGATGAACGAATCGCTCAGTAGGATTTACATCTCAAGTTCTAACATGCTTTAAGTGAATTACCCATTTATTTAATGTAGGTAAACTATGCATGCAGACAGATAGATATCAAAGAATTGTAAAATCGACAGGAGTAGAAAGTGAGAGTATATAGATTTCACAATTTCAAGTAGCAGTAGCAAGTGATAGTAAATGATATCAAGCCAGTGATAATTGAGAAGTAATAACTGGAATAGTAACATGTTAATCAAGCTAGAAATAGTAAACAAAGTAGTTTCAAGCATGTATAACTAGAATTGGCTATTTATAATGCATTCAAGTAAACACTTTTACCCATCTGCGGGTCTCAAGTCAATCAATCAAGTAATATCAGGAGAATGAGTGGAATGCCTAAAGTCTAGCAAGCAAGTACTCCAGTGCAATGCCAAACACCGTGGTCAATAAACTCCCACGGGCACAAGTACCTTCGGGTGCTCCTCCCAGGACCAGACCGGGCCCTATATGCACAGCATTAATCATGTTTGTTGACATCCACTCTCATTTATAGCCAATATGGAATTTCAAGGTTTGACCAGTATGATATATAAGGTGGAATTATGGAATGGAATCTAAGGGCGCATTGATGTGTAGGGATGAACTAGGAGTGGAAACCAGTAACGTTTGATACACGAAAAAAAAAAGACTAGATAAGAGAGGTGCCTTATGGGCCACCTGACAAGTTTAGAAACGACACCCTCACTGTGGGATGCCCTTCCTGGGAACTATACAGGGTTTAGAGGACCTTATCAGGAGTTAAATGGAGACAAGGTTTCTGGATAGGCTACCTAGTAGATTAATTAGGTATGCTAATTAGTTAGTAGATCAACTAACATGTTAATTAGGTATGTTAACAGGTTAGTTAAACTAATAAGTTACGTAAAAAAATGATAAAACTTGCGTTAGATAGATATATCGTATGGATATGAAGCTAATACATGCCAACTACCCTAGATTGAAGCTAATACGTGCTAATCAATGCTAATCATCTTGGGTATAAGGATAGTACATGCTAATTATCTTAGGTACGAGGCTAATACATGCTAATCATCCTAGATTTAAGCTAACACATGCTAATTATTCTAGGTATGAGATTAATACTTGCTAATTATCTTGGGTATGAAGCTAATACACGCTAATCATCCTAGATTTAAGCCAACACATGCTAATTATTCTAGGTATGAGACTAATACTTGCTAATACTTACTAATACATGCTAATTATTCTGGGTATAAGGCTACTACATGTTAATTATCTTAGCTATGAAGCTAAGACATGCTAATCATCCTAGATTTAAGCTAACACATACTAATTATTCTAGGTATGAGACTAATACTTGCTAATACTTGCTTATACATGCTAATTATTCTGGTTATAAGACTAATACATACTAATTATCTTGGGGTTGTTGAGGGGTTTTATGTTGTTTTTCATTAAGTTCACAGCATGTGTCGACACTAGTGTCGACATTTACTGTTCATTTTTGGTCTCTGTTGTAAAGTTAATGTTACATCTTGTGTGTGTCGACACCTGTGTCGACACCGGTGTCGACACCTGTGTCGACACATGAGGTGCTTCTACGGCTTAAACGTTACAACGTTTTGTGTGTGACGACACCTGTGTCGACACTCTTCAATTGTTTATTGTTGATTAAGTCTTGTTTTGGTTTAGTCATCTTGTTAATCAAGTGTTTAAGGTTTTAATACATGGTTTAAGTTTGGTTTTGTCAACACTCTGCGGTAAGTATCGCGTAGGTGTCGCGTAGGTGTTGACACTTGTGCAACACATATGTTATATATATTGTATATATAGAGGTGTCAACATCAAGTGTCGACACTCACTGTTACTTTTTAGTTTCTGTACAGTGCAATTTACATGTCGACATCAAGTGTCTACACTTAACATGTAGTGTGTCATCACCTGTGTCGACATCTACATGAGGTGTCGACATTTAACATGCTATTACATAAATATAGAAGTGTCGACATTTAACATGCTATTACATAAATATGAAAGCGTCGACACATGTGTCATGGAAGTGTTGACATTTAACATGCTATATGCTGTTAATAGATTAGTTAATAAAACTAATACATATTAATTATCTAGGACATGCGACTAATACTTGCTAATTGTTCCAGATTGAAGCTATTGCATGCTAACTACGAGGCTAACACATGCTGTATAAACACGAAATATCGCATGGAGATGAGCCTAAGACTAACTGCCTAGACTAATCATCCTATATTAGCTACTAGTTTAGTTAAAAATTGAGAACACCTACCTCTCTGAGACGACAACGTATAGATGGAAGAAAAAGGGCAGCTTTCTTCTGCAACGTCAGAGGAGGCTCCCCCTTCTCTTCAGCAAGTCTTCGGAAGAATGAAGGGAGTCTCAGTATAGGTAGTATTATAGCGTTGCAGGGGGACAAGATCCTACATAATTCGCATCGCACTGCCATGTGTCATGGAAGTGTTGACATTTAACATGCTATATGCTGTTAATAGATTAGTTAATAAAACTAATACATATTAATTATCTAGGACATGCGACTAATACTTGCTAATTGTTCCAGATTGAAGCTATTGCATGCTAACTACGAGGCTAACACATGCTGTATAAACATGAAATATCGCATGGAGATGAGCCTAAGACTAACTGCCTAGACTAATCATCCTAGATTAGCTACTAGTTTAGTTAAAAATTGAGAACACCTACCTCTCTTAGATGACAACGTATAGATGGAAGAAAAAGGGCAGCTTTCTTCTACAACGTCAGAGGAGGCTCCCCCTTCTCTTCAGCAAGTCTTCGGAAGAATGAAGGGAGTCTCAGTATAGGGAGTACTATAGCGTTGGAGGGGGACAAGATCCTACATAATTCGCATCTCAGTGCGATGCCAGCTCAAACGTCCAGCTCAAACCTACTATTCATGTATGAGAAGGACAAATGCCAACGAAGGTTTGTATGTAAGCTAAATTATAGGGGCCCTGTGGCCCCGTGTCGGTGCAAGTTTTGCTAGCCTATAGCGTATAATTATCTGGCATAAAAAGTAATGGTGGATGCTAGGATTTGAACCCTGGTCATTGGGTTGAAAGGCAAGTCACATAACCAACTACACTAGGAAGCCACTTGTTAAGTGAATACTCTTTACATATGATAGCTCCGTGTTCCAACTTCTTACTTAAGCTTTCCATAGAATTTATCTAATATTTTTTTTATTTGAAAATTAATAATAATAATAATAAAAAATTTATACGGGGTGCTACAGGGAGGGAGGGACCTTCCTGACGTTCAGCTAGCTTAGTAGGAGGAGGATCAGCAACTCCTTTGTCCTTATTTTTTTGTTGCTCGAATGCCTTAAAGTCTACAGGGTGAACTTATTTGGGCGCGGGCCACTTATCAGCTGATTTGGCTATCTGACTGGAGGCAGCAGGGGCAGAATAATATCTTGGGAGGAAAGCCTCAATTTCCACCACCACATTGTTTAATCGGTCAAAAGACCTAATTTCTATTCCTATCATCCTCTCGAGGACTTCTCGCTTTAGATTTTGTTTATAAATCTGCGCAGCATCTTCTTGATACGGCGGACGCCTACATCTCTTGCTAAGGTTGTGCCACCATTTAATACACTCCAGGGCTGTTTCATCATTTTTCTGCCTGGAGGCGTACAATTCAGCCACGGTAGCCTCCCTTTCAGCAACATGGAAGTGTTCCCATAACTTTCGCTGCATATTTAACCAGTCACTAATGGACCTGACCAGTAGATTCGAGTACCACTCGAATGCGAGTCTCGTAAGAGAAGATCCGAAGAACTTCAGCAGGTAGGACTCGTCCGCAACCAGATCGCCCATCACGTTCACGTAATAGGCTATGTGCTCCTTCAATGATCCTTTGTCGTTGAACTTGTCAAACCTTAGCAGCTTGTTGATGCCATGAGGGATTCTTTTAGTAGCATGGTGGACCGGATACGGCACCTTGTATACATCAAACGAGGCATAGTCATCACCACCTCGATCTGCCAGTTTCATATCTATTATTTGTTCTACCATCAACTTGCTCACCATTGCCAGATCCATTGGATCTCGATAGAAGTGTGCTTGCTGCATTTATGGTGTTGCCAAGATTGTGGCCTGAGGCATAGTAGTGGCAGTCCCCTGCTGTTGTGGGGTCGGTGGGGGTATCGGGGCCATGCCCCCTGCACAATTGTGTATTTGCTGAGAAGCCGCCATCTAAGGTGAACCCTCGAGCTCATCGACGCCACGTCGTGATGTTTCTGGAGGGGCTTCCACCTGCTTCGAGGGTGATGCTTGCATGCTTAGCTCGCTCAATTATTTATTCAGTATCTCAATCTCCTATTGATACTTCAGGAGCAGCATCATCATTGCTGGATTGGGGGTGGAAGGGCTAGGTACTTGGCCTCCTCCCTCCAATGGAGCATCTGAAGCAAGGGCTTCCTCTCGCCCTCCTCTTCAGTGGTGATCATGTTTGCAGCCATGGTGACTACATCCATGCTTGTTTCCCTAATAAGGGCTTGCACTGCATCAACTGCAGCATTCTTTCTTCTGGTTACAGGACCGGGTCTCCCGGCCGGCCTAGTCATCTCTTCAGGTTCTTCGGGTAGAGACCCATAGCGGCCAGTTACTCCGGCCATGTTGCTGCTGAATATTCGGAGGTGATGGTCCCTGTAATACACTAAAATTTTATATAAATTTTCTGAGATTTTTCTAGAGATTAATGAAATTAATTAGACTTTAAATGGATTTTTTTGGGTTAAATAAGTTATTATGGAAGCACAAATGATAACCAATTGACTTGGCCCATTTAAATAAGCCCAAGAGACCTAAAACCAAGCCCATAAGATTTAGCCCATATTCTAGAAGCTTAAATTAATATATTTACAAAATTTATGGGGATAATTAGTCCTTATTAAATAATAAACGAATAAACAATAGAAAGAGTTTAAATTTAAGCAAAATTCGGTGCCCAAGACCAAAAGCGGTCTATCGAGCGACCGCTTGGACCTGCCTGGACCACTTTTAAGAGTCCGAACGCGAGCAGTTTAGATCGCACAAAAACTCCATTTTCTTCAGTCTAAATCATTTGGGATTAATGCAATATGTTGGCTAGAAGACTCTAGAACGGCCTTAGGATGACTTGGTGACCTAATTAGGACTCTAAGTTCGTACAAATCCCTAAAAGCCCAGCTTAACCTATAAATAGACTCCATAACCAAACTACACGACCCTTACTTTTGGCTCGCGTGGAACAAAGCTAAGGAGGGCGAATTAGAGGTATGTTCTTTAGAATATTTTGTTCATCATACTAAGGTCTAACTACCCTCCAAATTTTGTCTTAGGAAATCAAGCCACTAGGAAGATAGAGGCATTCAAAGTTGCTGGTTCGGTACAAGAATTTTAGGAAGTTGTGCGACCGGGCCAGATTGATTAGCAACATAGGAGCCCTAAACGAGGTAATTAGATAGGGGTTCTTTACAGTTATTTATCCCTTTTAATACCATATTTTTACCCTCAAAATTTTGTGGTCATAGGTGAAGAGGATGAAGAGTTAGAAGGCCACTAAGTTGCTGTTCCAATTCAGGTCGAGCAGAAAATATGGTCAAATTCCAATCTTAAACTCGACGATTAAAGCCTAGTCTAGATGTAGGTTATCTCATGAACGGCTTAAACTTGATGTTAGGAATAAAAGCTCTTTCATTTCAGTCATTTTCATGTACTGTATATAGAGAAATTTATGTTTTATTGGGACTATGCATTTAGTGTAATCTCCATGCATGAATCTTAGCCCTGATTGAGTTAAAAAGAAAATCTCTTCGTTATACACAAACCCATGCATATTCTTGACCTATTCTCATTCTATCATATTTATCAGTATGTTCTCGTTGATTCCCATGCATAACATGCCCGAGATTAGTGTTTATTTTACTATTTTCTCAGTTTTCTATCAAACAAACAAAAACAGTCTATATGTGACCGCCAGAGATAGCGAAGCCGCCCCTCGATAGACCGCTACTCCTATAAATGGTCCGCACTAGACCGCTTTGCCTAAGTATAACTTTGTAATTATGATATTTTTCACTCAAAATTATGTTAAACACCCTGTTTTAGCATGAGCATGATTTTAAACTTTATTTTCATTATCATGTAATTTAATGCTTAAATGCTATAGTTTTGTAATTAAATATTTCCTCTTTTGTTCATGGTGGTATTAGAATGTTGTTTTGATCGTTGTTTTCACACGATCCACTCTTATCTGTGGCGTCATTTTCTTAAGTACATGGCATATACTCCGGTATGTGACCATTAGCTACACTTTGCACTTATAGGCACACTCTCTTGGACTTATGAACCTCTCCGCCGGATATTCCTTCTATCGGACTAGGGGATTATGTTTCAAGGCCTCCATAAGACTCCGCGAGCCTAGGATTCCCATTAGGACGCCGAGCTGGGTGTACCTTTAAAACCCAAATTATCTAGAAGGCACTTATACCATCAATGCTTTTCTAAATTCTGAGTCACAAACGGTCCTGAGTCGACCGCATAGCTCTCTGCCTAATGGTCCAGACTTGGCCGCCTGATTCATGAAACGGTCCAAGGAACGACCGCTTATTTCCTGATTTTGTCTAACCCTTGGGGTTGGTTTTCTTGAGTTTCTAGATGGTCTTATGATTATCTGGAGTCCCAACATATGCTTAACAAGTAATATTAAGATATGAAACTTAATGAATGTACCATTATGCTGTCGGAATACTGTTGGAGTATAATATTCTTTTAATTCTTCCTTGATATCTCATGTCAGTTTTGGTACGCTCTATACCTTGGTTACTCGGTCATGAGACTCATTACTTGTAATTGAATTATTGGCCGAAATTATTGTTATATCTCGTGGAAGTAGTTGGATTTATAACTTGAAGATACAAGACCGGGTACGGATTATGTCCAAGGGCTCTATGCTAGTCTCATCGACGGATTGTCGGAAACGTGCTATAAACTATGGGGTACGATGATACTGGCGTCGCATTGCGCTGGGAGTACTTTCTTTTATAAATGAGTGAAAACCACGAGACTCGTTATAGAAATTACATGCTTGTTAATGACTTTTTAGTACATAGCCTTTACAAGGTTGTGTAAAGTACTTTTTAGATACTTACTCGTACATTCTTGTTCATGAAAGGCCAAATTTACATCTACATGATTAATCTTGCTTGTTCATGGTCTATACTCGCTTACGTCTACTTGCTCAGTTATTTCATGATTCTTGGTTATCTTGGTTTATATCGCTTGTTTATCGCGTTCTTATTTTTTTATCTTGATCCTAGAACTAAGACATTAATCACTTAAATATTGCCTTTACGTTGATAATAAGATACCTACTGGGCAAGTGTGCTCATACCTACTTTCCCAATTTTCCAAGAACTATCGGTGAATCGGATTCAGAATATACAAGTAGTGTGTCCGAGAGTGATTGAAGGTCAAATGGATCGAGAGAAGACCTAGTTGTCAAGTGTCTAGTCGAGTCATATTGTAATTTTCTATTTTCTTGAGTCTATGATGTAAGGATGTTTAAAGTCATGAATCTAATGTACTTGTGGTTACTAGTGTGGAATAAAGTTAGAATTTGGAAAAAAATTACTTGTGCAATTACTTTTATGTGATTGTCTTGCGCTCTGATTTCTTGCTTGCGAGAGACTTACCATGCCGGCTATTCACGTTCCAATATTCCTTCCGCTGTATTAAATGCTCAGGGGTGACAGTTAAACTGGTATCAGAGCATAGGCCTAGAAGTCTTAGGAAAGATGTCATGTCATAGGTTAAGTCCAAGGTTTAAGGACCCATGCCTATGAAACAAGGAAAGAAAATTTCCCACCCATGAGAGAAATTGGGTAGAACCTGGAATGAGCTAGTGATTAGAAATTCTCTTTAGGATTAACACATCAATTTCATTAGAATTAACAAATTTATTATGCTTCTTAGGTACTTTACTCTTACAAAGGCTCACCGTGTTGATTGGGGTGGAATGCAACAAACTGTTGCGGGTCTCACTCAGGCCTTGCAAAATATGGCTCAAGCCAGCGCTAGGGCAGGAGCTGGTGATCTACACTGCAATTTCTGGAGTTTTAACCCTCCGTGATTTTCGGGTTCTTCTAACCCCGATGAGGTAGAAAATTGGATTGATGAAATGAACCGTATATTCGAGGTCATGCAATGTGCCGACCAGGAGAAGGTTCGTCTTGCTACGTTCCAGTTAAACAAAGACGCACATACCTAGTGGAAGTCAATTCCGACACTGCCTGTAGATGCACCCCACACATGGGATGTATTTCTGACTCTTTTTCGAGCCAAGTATTTCTCTGAGCATGTTAAGGAGAGGAAGGCGGCTGAATTCGCATGGCGGAATATGAGTTACAATTCTCTCACCTGACACCTTATGCTCAACATCTTGTGAGGACGGATCTTCATAAAGCAAATTGCTTTATGGATGGTGAAGAGTCGTAATCTCGCGCTGATCCTGAGCCGTGAGATCCGGGAGGAATCTTTTGATCATTGTCACCACATCTGTATGAACTGTAAGGTAGGAAACGGATCAGAGGTGCCCAGGGAGGATTCCCTGGGGAAAACCCTCCAATACTTAAGTCAGCAAGTGCGATAGAGCATGAAGGTGAAAAGAGAGGGTAGGAGAGAGGGGGCACGAGATTATTCTCCACCAAAAAGTGTGGTGGTTTTCTCTCAGGACCATTGTCTTACCTTCTCAAAGGATTTCCCTGGGGTTTATATAGCAATACGTTTAATGTAATAGTCTAGGGAGCTGAGGGGGCATCGGGGGGTTACGTCCTTATAGTGGGCTCATTATGGCGTAAGGACTTTTGCCCTCCCCTATCCTTTGGAGTTCCCTGCTCCTGTTAGATGCGTAACGGACGTTGGGATGAGCTTCCGACAGTCGGTCCGAGCCAGAGGCGTTCGCTCGGGATTTTTCCCTGAGCGATGGATGTATAGCTCGGGTAGGCCATATCGGGTTCCCACAGGGGATCTCCCGACCGATCTATCGTTCGGACTTCCGGACCCGCGGGCCGCCAAGGAAGTGCTACTCCGAGTGGGTTTTTGGGCTTGAAGTAAGTGGGCCCAAAATGGGGTTGTCACTTTGGGGAGCTGGGCCTGGTTTGGTCGAATTGGACTAAGTTGGGCCGTGCGCTCGGATGGTTGATTTTCTCCCTCTCCACTTTTCCCCCTCCTACTCCCAAGCCAAGATTGGGCTCAGATGAATAGTAGTTATGGGGATGACATTGGTGGCTCGATTTGGGTGGGGAATTATCTCCGACAGGGGCCACTTAATGCAGCTGTCCTGGGAGTATGCCTGTAACGATGACTCTTTTGAGTCGATGTAAGGAACCCCCTCCTTGGGTTTCGGAACGTCACGCCGTTTCCCGCCAAGCTCATGGGGAGATAAATATTGCGCATGCTTGCGTCCCAAACCGCCTTCGTTTAGGGTTTTCATTTTCCACTGCATCAGTATTTCGGAAGGGCCCATGCGCCACGAGAGAGATCAAGAAGAGCAGCGTCTTGCAGAGGCCTTTGCGGAGCTAGCAGAGATTACGGCAGCGGCGATTCGCCAGCTTCCACCTCCTCCCGAATCATCCGACTCTATGTTTTTTTCCTCTTCTTCTAGTTCCTCTCTTTCTTCCATGGCAGAGCAACATCCTTCATCCGAGATGCGCGAAGCTGGGCCTGGCACGGGAAGTTTGGTGCCGCAACCTAAGCATCCCATGCGCAGTGAGCTAGGCGAGGCCGAAGTAAAGAGGATGGAGAAGCGGTATGGGTTGCCGTGGAAGTATTTCTTCTCTCCGCTGTAGCCTCATGAATCCAGCTTGTCCTATCATTTGGGCCTCTTCTATACTTTCCTTTTGGCTTGGAAGAGTGGGTTCCGCCTCCCTCTTCACCATTTTGTTGTTCGATTGCTTCAATTTTACCGACTGGCTCCTATCCAATTGGTCTCCAACTAGTATACTTTTATCTTTTCTTTCATCTTTCTCTACCGCTCGTGCAGGCTCCGCACTTCTTTGGAGCTTTTCAATTCTTTCTTTGAGTTGAAGGAGCAAACCCACACGGGTAAGGGCTTCTTTTATCTTCAGGCGAGGAGGGGAAGGAGCTGTGTGTCCCTTTCTGCCAAAGATTCTTCTCACATGGGGTGGAAGACCCAATTTTTTAGGGTGGGTTCATCTGTGGAGGACGCCCCCTGGGTTTTCCCAACGGCGGTTAATTTCCATCCGTCTATTCCTCCGAAGCAGGAGGCGATTTCTCCAGAACTAGACGAGGAGATCAGGGTTCTCCAGGAGAATCGTCGGACAATCGCCGAGTTGATGATTATGGTCAATATCGAGAATTATCCCTCCTGTGCATTGTCGTCTCACGGTAAGAACCTTAGGGTCCCGCTTCGCCACTTCTGGGTCTAGCAGGTAGGCTCTCTTCTGATGTGCTGACTTTCGCTGCTCAGACTCAACGCAGACAGATGGCGAGGGGGAATAGCCGTCAGAGTAAGAGATCGTCGGCTTAGAAGAGATGCCTGCTCCGAGTGAACCCCAAGCTTTCGGGGACCCTTCCTGCGCGTGAGACTGGGGCAAGCAGATTGCTCGGGGAGATGCCTCCGAGCGCCGCGGGGCCAAGCGCAAGGATCCGGGGGAGCGGATGCTCCTATCTTCGATCAAGCCTTGGACCGCTAAGAAGAAGCGGTTGAAGAAGGCGGGGGTCTCCCGTCTGTCCGAGGAGCATGCTTGCCCGATCGAGGGGCATGCCCGCTCGGTCGAGGAGCATCTAGTCGAGGAAGTCCGCTGCCAGGATCTCCCTCCCGTCGAGCCAGAGGTGGATGCCGCTGGTGGGGGAGGTGTCACCAAACCTGATCGGCCGCAGATCGAGACGGCAGCCTCTGAGTTCCTGACCAAAGTTGGTGGGACGCGGGACGAGGCGACATCCCAGTTCGTGCCAAACGTTGTCGTACTGAAAGTGGGGACGCTCGGGGGAGATGTTTCGGTCCCGGCTCCTCCAGAGAGGATTCCTCCTCCTTCGGTGGGTGCACATATCATCCGGGCTTCTCTATATCAAGGGTGCCGATCCTCGGTGCCTTCGTTGAATCGGGAAGAAATCAGACGTGGTCCCCCCTCTTTGCACTTCGAGAGGGTTATAGAGGGCGGTCTGATCATGGCCTAACTGGGGGCTGAGATAACTGACTTCTTCGCTCGAAGGGACAATGAAGAGAGGTCCCTTTCTCATGTTCGTGCTGAGTCTGACCGAAAAATCAATCGATTGACTTTCGAGCTCGAAATCTCTCGGCGGGAGGCCACCTCGTTCCAGGCTCAGCTCCGGTCGAGCCAAGAGGAGGCTCGGACACTGGTTGGCTAGCTGGCCCAGGCTCGTTATATGGCTGACCTGAAGGGTGAGCTCCTGGAAGAGGAGCGTCAGTCTCAGGTCGAGCACTCCGAGCAGTGGAGGGCTGAGCCGGAGGATCTTAGCAACCAGGTCCGGGGGGCTGAGCAAGTGTGGGAGGAAGCCGAGGTCGCGCGGACTGAGCTCGAGGCGAAGCTGTTCGATACCGAGAGGAAGTTGATTGAAGCCGAGCAGAGAATATTCGAGCTTGAGAAGAAGGCTGAGCAAGCCCAGGCGGGGGCGATCGAATGGTACAGATGTTCAGAGGGCTATCGCGCAGCTCTAGAGGAGGCCACCTTCTCGTATTATGAGCCAAGCTACCGTCGGGGGCTGCGGAAGGGATTTGCCCAAGGTTACCATCGAGCAGTCGTTGAGGCCCAACAGCAGGTGACCGATGACCTTGTCTTTCCCTCCGGGCAATGCTACGACTCGAGCGTGGATACCACGGATTCTCCTTCTCTGACATCGAGCGAAAGAGGTAGTGGGGATGCCTTCAGCTCGACAGAGGGATCGCCAACTCTGGTCACCTCTAGAGGGCACCCGGTCAAGATAGTTCCCACACAAATGGGGTCAGTGTCTGGACTGGCTGTCACCGAGGGCACCGGGGGCAGATCCCTTGGCGCTGAGGATCCTCCAAGTGCCGAACCTCAAGAAAGGCCGCGCGGGCTCTCGGAGTCCCCCTATTTCCATAGACTAGGAGAAATTGTTCCCTTTCTTTTTTTTTGTGCAAGGTTGGCCCTTGCGATGTGTCATGGCAGTAGTATTTAATATAGAGTTGACTGTTTATTACCAGCTTTGGCGCGATTTGACCACCGTGTCTGCAGTTGCTAAAAAGGTGGGGCTTTTATTTGCCGATATCTCATGTGCGGCGGCTATCGTAGTACTGGCACCTTTCCAACTTTCCATGCCTTGAATGGCTTGCTATTTCGCGCGTCCCAGGGGAGAGGTCATTGGAGGGAGAGCAACTGCCCCTTGGGGAAGGGTTGCTGCCTTTCGCATTTTTTCGAGGGGAGGATCATTTTAGTCAAGCGTTCCCCCTGCTGGCCTATAAGAAATGTCCCGGAGGGCGCCTCCACTCCTCTTCAACGCTTATGGCTTTTATTATAGTTCCTCCTGTTTCTCCCTTCTCGCGAAGTGTTTGTCTCTGTGCTGGGAAGTTATTGGCGAAACATGGAGGCTATGCAGAAGATGATAATCTTGGTGGATGCCACATGCGCTCGTGCTACTTCGGCGTGGAAGAAGGGATACCGATGGGTAGGCGGCGTGCAAGAAGGGACAGCGCATAACAGCACGCATGTTCCCGACCGCTGGACCGTCGCCACCATCTTTGGAGGAAGGTTGAAGCGGAGGGAGGTTTAAGGAAGCAGGGTGTCCGGCACGGCGGCCTCACCCTGCTCCTTCCTCACCTTGGACAACTTCTCCCTCGTCTTCCATCCCCGCCGTCCTCTTTATCCCTCTTCTACTCTTCAACCAACTTCTTCCCTCTTCTTTCACTCTTTGGAGGATGCCTTCATCCTTGCTCGCACCACTTGAGGGTGCTTGCTTTCTGTTCGACTTCCGTCCTCCTTCCAAAGAGTTGGCAGAGGAGGCCTTCTCTTATTTTCCTTCCTTTTCTTCCTCTGATACCTCTCTTCTTTTTTTTGTTTCTATGTTTCTCGAGCGAACGAGGTCAGCTGCCCCGTTATCCGAGCCAATTTCTAAACTGGGTAGAGTCAGTGGCTCGGCCTGGGGGTGCTAGCCATGTCCGCATCGAGTCATCAGCTCGTGTTGTAGTATCAGTGGATGTAATATTTTTGCTTTAGATATGCACTGTATTGGTTGTGGCTTATCTAATGTATGAAGAGACATTAATGAAAGGAAAATTATTGCTATTTATTGCTTACATGCCTGTGAAAAGCTCAAAAGTAGAACTTTCGTAATGTTGTTGCATTCCACGTCTGGGAGATAGGCGTTCCTTCCACGATAGACAATCGATATGCCTTCTTCCCGAGCGTCTCGATAACTCGGTAGGGACCTTCCCAATTAGGGGCCAGCTTCCCCGCCGCCTCCAATGGTTGAGAGGCTTCGGCTTTTCTTAGGATGAAGTCTTCGGGATGGAAAAGTCTGTCCTGAACTCTGGCATTGTAATATCGAGTAAGGCGCCGCTGATATTCCATGGTTCGGATGCTCGCGATCTCTCTTATCTCGCTTGCCATATCGAGGTTTCTACCAGTTTTTGCTCATTTGCCTCGGGCGAGAAGTTGATGACCCGGAGAAATGGGCTACAGACTTTCAAAGGAATCACCGCATCCGTGCTGTACACCAACTGAAAAGGAGTCTCACCGTTGGCGATTCTTGGAGTAGTTCGGTGCGACCATAGTACGCTCGGTAATTCCTCGACCCAGTTACCCTTGGCCTTACTGAGCCTTGCCTTAATGCCTTTTAGTATAGTTTTGTTGGCATTTTCGACCAGTCCGTTAGCCTGTGGGTGGGCTACCGAAGTGAAATGGTTGCGAATATGAAGGTCGGCGCATTAGTGCTCACTATCACTCGGGGGATGTCAAAGCGACAGATGATCGATTTCCATACGAAACTCCACACGACCGACTCGGTAATCCTAGCAGTGGCTTCGGCTTTAATCCATTTTATAAAATAATCGATGGGGATGATGACGAACTTCTTCTGGGCTCGGTCCGTGGGAAACGGCCGCAAGATGTCGATCCCCCACCGAGCGAAAGGGTATGGCTCAGTAAGGGTGACGAGCTTCGAGGCAGGTTGATGGACCAGATGGTCAACACATTGGCATCGGTCGTACCTTTATACGTAGGCTGAGCAGTCGCGTTGGAGAGTGGGCCACCAGTAGCCTTACCGGAACAAGATCCTGGCGAGCGCTCTCCTTCCTTGATGTGCACCGCAGACGCCTTCGGGGACATCTTGAATTGCTCGACCGGCTTCCTCGATACCGAGGCACTTGAGGAGGGGACCAGAAAAAGACCTTCGGTACAAGCATCGTCAAAGATGACGTAGCGCCGAGCTTTGTACTTCAGTCTTCGAGCGTCCCGAGGGTTAGAGGGCTCTCGGGAATCTCATAGCCAGGATATTTAGGGGGTCCGCCAGTCGCTTGATAATGCCTGGTCAACGGTCATGAGCTTCGCTTCTATGCTCGACCGTTTTAGCTCTTCGAGAAAAACCGCTTGTGTACCTTCTAGGGCGACGAGGACGCCAATCGAGAGAGGGCATCCGCTCGAGAGTTTTCCTCCCGAGTGATCCAGATGACCTGAAAACTCTCGAATAGTGGGGCTATTCCTCTTACCAGTTGGAGGTCTTTGATCATCGGTGTTTCCCGAGCCTCGTAGTCACCGTTGACCTGGCTGGCGACCAATTGGGAGTCAGTGTGGATTCTGACTCGTTCGGTCCCCAGTCATCGCGCCATCCTGGCTCCTGAGATGAGAGCCTCATACTCGGAGACGTTGTTGGATGTCGAGAAGTTGAACTTCAAGGCGTATTATAGTTCTGCACCTTCTGGGGATCAGAGAAGAACACCGGCACCGCTGCCAACAGAGTTGGAGGATCCGTCGACGAAAAGATCCCAGGTGGGTCCGGGCATCGGTAGATGAACTTCCTCGATCGGGGCAGTACTCTCTATGATGAAATCTATGAGTGCCTATCCCTTGATGGCTGAGTGGGGGCGGTAGGAGATGTCGTAGGCCCCGAGCATTATAGCCCACTTGACGAGCCGACCCGAAGCTTCAAGGTGAGCGAAGATCCTCTTCAGAGGCTCATTGGTCAGCACAACGATGGAGTGTCCTTGGAAGTAGGTCCAGAGGCACTTGGCCGAGGTTACCAACGCTAGCACGAGTTTCTCGGTTGTGGGGTACCATCATTCGGCCTCGCCAAGCACCTTACTTGTGTAATATACTGGTCTCTGCACTCTTGCGTCATATCGAACTAGGACCCAGCTCACCGTAGAAGGGATCGACGAGAGGTAGAGGTGTAGTGTTTCACCCGGGACCGGCTTCGATAGCACCGGGGACAAGGCCAAAAACTCCTTCAGTTCTGCAAAAGCTTTCTGACATTCCCTGTCCCAAGCGAACGTAGCAGATGCCAATTTGGGCCCTCTCAATAGTTTGAAAAAGGGCAGGCATCGTTCGACCGCTCGGGATAAGAAATGGTGGAGCGCAGCAATCCGCCCAATCAAGTGTTGGACGTCTTTGACGCAAGCGGGTGGTTACATATTCAGAATAGCTTGGACTTCGTTGGCTTTGGCCTCGATCCCACGCTGAGTGACTAGAAAGCCCAGGAACTTTCTGGATAGAACTCCAACGGCACATTTAGCTGGGTTGAGCTTCATGTCATACCTTAGGAGTGTGTTGAAGGTTTCCTCCAGGTCAGTGAAGTGGTCTTCGGCCTTAGGTGTCTTGACGAGCACATCGTCGATGTAGGCTTTGACGTTTCGATCAATTTTTCCTTCAAAAATGCAGTTGATCAGCCTTTGGTATGTTGCCCCGGCGCTCTTCAACCCAAAAGGCATTCGGGTGTAGTAGTATACGCCGAAGTTGGTGATGAAGGCTGTCTTCTCGATGTCTTCAGGATCCATTCGGATCTGATGGTAGCCGGAGTAGGCATCCAAGAAGCTGAGCAACTCATTACTGGAGGTTGATTCGACTAGCTGGTCGATGCTCGGCAGTGGGTAACAGTCTTTCGGAGTGGCTTCGTTGAGGTCGGTGAAGTCCACGCACATTCGTCATTTGCCCGAAACCTTTGGCACTAAGACGACATTGGCGAGCCATGTCGGGTAAAGGACCGGTTGAAATAGGATGATTTTCTTCCCCTTAAGAATTTGCTCTTTGATGATCATCTGCTTCTTCGCGGCATGCTTTCCTCTGCCTTGCTGGACGGGTTTCATCGATGGGTCAAGATTGAGCTTGTGTACCACCATCTCCCTAGGGATCCCGGGAAGATGCTCATCAAACCATGCGAAGACTTGGACATAGTCTGAAAGAAAATCTTTGTATTGCTTTTGTTCTTCAGGCGATAAATCAGCTACAATTTTTACTCCTAGGGCCGGGTCGTCTTTGAGGAAGACCGTCAACAATTCGCCACCAGGCTCGGATGTTGTTGGTTCATCCTCGAATCCCTCGCCCTTTTTCTTTTTTCCCTCTGGCCTTACAGCTTCGACCAAGATTATGTAGCACCTCCGAACTATTTCTTGGTTACCTCAGACCACTCCGATACCGCCTTTAGTGGGAAACTTCAATTTTTGGTGATAGGTGGATGGCACTGCCTTTGTCCGGCTGAGGACACCTCGGCCAAAGATTGCATTATAGGCTGACATCCCCTTGATCACGATGAAGTCAACCCTAACGGTAACAGTTTTGGGAGGGGTGCCGATGGTGACCGGCAGGCTCAGGGTTCCCTCGGGATATGTTGCCTGGCCGTTGAACCCACAAATGGGGGTTTGAACTGGGCAGAGCTTGGATGGATTTTCACCCATCCTGAGCAAGCATTCGCATGAAAGTACATCAGGGGTAGTACCATTGTCGACCAGTATCTTGTCTACGTTATAATGGTTTATAGTAGCCGATACTACAAGAGTGTCGTCGTGCGGGGTATATAACCCTTCCAGGTCTTGGTCGGAGAATACCAAGACCTGCTACTCGGTCGCTAGTGGGGCTTTGGGGGGCTCAGAGGCCCTACTTGCCCGTTCAACGTGACGCTTTCTTCCTCAGCCACTATCTCCTCCTAATGCCGCGCCGCCAGAAATGACGTTGATGTGGACCCCACGACGTTGATTGTCAATCTCCTCTGGAATGCCACAGTCTTCCTTCTGGCACTCGGACACGTACCGAGATAAGTCTCCTTGGCGGACGATACACTCGATCTCGTCCTTGAGTTGGTGACAATATTTGGTATGGTGCCCGTGGTCATTGTGGAACTAGCAATGTTTGCGTCGGTTGCGACGCTTGGCCTTCATAGGCTCGGGTTGGTGGTGAATGCCCGAGCCTTTGATGTGAAGCCTTCATATATCTCGTAGATGGGAGCGGATAGAGGAGTGTACCGCTCATATTTTCAAGGGGGCTCTCTTCGGTCCCCGTCTTGATCCTGCCGTTTTCCTTGGCCCGAGCCATGCTCGGATGGTCGCTTCTTATCACCCTCCTGACCCAAGTATGTTGGGCCGCGGCAGGCGCTGAGGACTTCCTCGCACTCAGCGTGGCGCAGGGCTAGGGTCACCAGATCGGCAAGGGAGGTGGGGGGATGGAGTACGAGTTCTCGCCGACGGTTCTCATCGCGGGTGCCTCCGATCAGTGCGGTGATGGCTGAGGTGACATCCAGGCTATGCAGGGCTTTCGATTTAAATCAGTTGATGTAGGCCCGTAGTTTCTCCCCTTGTGCCTGCTTTAGAGCCAACAACCCCGCTACTGACCTTGGTGGGCCGCTACCAACGAAGCTTTCCTTGAATACTCACCTGAATTGTCTGAAGTCGTGAATGCTGCCGGGGGCGAGTGCTCGAAAATAGGCCTGAGCGCCCTGGACCAAGGTGGTCACGAACGCTCAGCATTTGACATTGTCGGAGGCCCCGTGCTGGGTCATCAGGGCGTCGAAGCTATCGTAGTGGTCGGCCAGGTCTCCCTGGCTATCATACGACTTGAACGTTTGCAGCAGGATCCTAGGGGAGATATCGGCCTTCAAGATATGGTCGAAGAATGGGGATTTCTCCTCATCTTCCTTAGTGGACATTTTTTGCAGGGCGCGGAGGGCGCGCTCTTGCTCCGCAAATCGTCGCTCGAAATCTCACAGCTGGAGAGATAACTCTGGATGCCGCTGGTCCGAGGGACTGTGGGGGCGTCCCTGTGGGTTGTCGCATCATCCCTTGGGGGGATCAATCTCTGGGTGCTGTCGACGCGTCTCGGTTCCTTCTCTCCTCTGGGTGGAGGAGGCTTCTTGTTCTGGAGGGGGGGCATGCGAATGAATGTCCCCCTGACTTGTTGCTTATAAGCCGTCGTCCCTGGAGGGTGAAACGGCCTTTAGCCGTGTGTTGGGAACTTTCTCCACGGGGAGGGCTTTCCCGCGGGAGTCGTGACTTCTCTTCCTTAGCCACCTGGGTCCTCATTAGCTCTACGAGGATATCCAGTTTAATGTTGAGGATTTGGGGAGCGTCAGGACTCCTGTTAGGGGGTTGCACCTCCGCGGGTGGTGGAGGTATCTCATCAGCTTGATTGTTGTCGTCGGCGGGGAGGTTTTCTGCCGGGTGGGAGGGCGCAGGTTCCCCATCCGTCACTGTGGTCTTTCCTCTACCACCAGCGACCTTCCTACAAGAGTTTCTTCGCACCACGATGGCTCTTTGTTCGTTTCCCATAGATAGCACCAGATGAAGAGGCGTAATCTCACGCTGATCCTGAGCCGTGAGATCCGGGAGGAATCTTTTGATCACGATCACCACGTTTGTATGAAGAACAAAGTAGGAAATGGATCAGAGGTTTCCAGGGAGGTTTCCATGGGGAAAACCCTCCGATGCTTAAGTCAGCAAGTGCGATAGAGCATGAAGGCGAAAAGCGAGGGTAGGAGAGAGGGGGCGCGAGATTATTCTCCACCAAAAAGTGTGGTGGTTTTCTCTCAGGACCATTACCTTACCTTCTCGGAGGGTCTCCCTGGGGTTTATATAGCAATCCATTTAACGTAATAGTCCAGGGAGCTGAGGGGGCTTCGGGGGGTTACGTCGTTATAGTGGGCTCATTATGGCGTAAGGACTTTTTCCCTCCCCTATCCTTTGGAGTTCTTTGCTCCTGCTGGATGCGTAATGGACACTGGGATGAGCTTCCGACAGTCGGTCTGAGCCAGAGGCGTTCGCTCGGGATTTTGCCCTGAGCGATGAATGTATAGCTCGGGTAGGCCATATCGGGTTCCCGCAGGGGATCTCCCGAACAATCTGTCGCTCGGACTTCCGGACCCACGGGCCACCTAGGAAGTGCTGCTCCGAGTGGGTTTTTGGGCTTGAAGTAAGTGGGCCCAAAATGGGGCTGTCACTTTAGGGCGCTGGGCCTAATTTGGTCGAATTGGACCTAGTTGGGCCGTGCTCTTGGATGGTTGGTTTTCCCCCTCTCCAGACAGGTTGCGACCCATATTTATCTAGCAACTTGGCCCACAAAACATTCAAAACTACGTAGAGATGGTCAAACGGGCACACTTATGTGAACGGACCTTGGAGAAGGTCGATAAACTCAGGGGCAATGTGGAGGAGCCGAGCCGAATGTCTGATCGGCTAGGTAAGAAGCAAGAAAAATTCAGCATCACCTATAATTCTCGGGATAGCAAGAAGAGATCCCAGAATGGGAACGGCAAGGATGATCGTTGGAACAAGAAGATTAAAGAAGAAGATAAGCAAGTCATGGCGGCTTGCTCGTTCTATGATAAATTCGGTCATGCGGCCGAAGAAGGTTGGAAGCGTTTGGCCGCATGCCTAAGATGTGGAAGTCGGGAGCACCGCATGCCTGACTATCCTCTGATGAAAGAGCAATCATCCATGTGGAGCAATGGTGGACGAAATCGGCAAGCTAGATTGAATGCCGTATTGGAGGATGAACCAACCAAAGAAGGGGAGCTCATTGAAGGTAGAATTCATATTTATTTCCATCATACTTTTGTGTTATTTGATACAGGTGCTACTCATTCCTTTATTGCTAGTTCCTTTGCAAAAACATTGCCTATTTCACCTGTTCCCTTACCATCAGATTTCACCATAGTCACTCCTTTAGGGTTTGGAACGGAATTGAAAACCTATTTCCCCAATAGTGAAGTTACTGTATAAGGGTATAATCTTCCCGCTAATCTCGTATGCCTTGATATGGAAGGCTACGATGCCATATTAGGAGTTGATTGGTCTGTAGAGCATGACGCCTATATAAATTGTCGCAGTAGGATAATTTCCTTTCGAAAACCAGGTCTCCCATGATTTTCCTTTCTTGGCATCAAATACCGGAAGCTTTCCTCTCTTATTACATCTCTTCACGCTTGCAAACTCATTTCGCAAGGATGTGGAGTTTTTCTTGCCTCCGTAGTAGTTATCGAGTCTAAGGAAATTTAGATAGAAGAAATCCCCGTAGTTAGGGAATTTCCTGATATTTTCCCTTCCGAGTTACCTGGCTTACTGCCCGAAAGGGAGGTTAACTTCACCATTAAACTCACACCTGGAGTAGCACGAGTGTCAATAGCTGCTTACATGATGTCCCCTACAGAATTGAAGGAACTAAAGAAGCAACGTCCTTGAAGACATAGTAGTTCCATTGAGGACTACTTTGTACTCGCCCATCCGCAGTTCCCCCTTTTTAATCAGACCTTCAATAACGTCCTTGAAAACATAGTAGTCCTCAACGGGGTCCCCGAGCATCTGATGGTATAGGCAGAAGCGAGGATCATCTTTCCTCCTAACATCGCTTGGCCTCTTTGGGTCTGGCAATGTAATCTTATTATAGCGGGTAGCCTATTCAAATAGGACCCGGGTCTTCTCCTTAGGGAAAGAGTATAGCTTCTTCATTTTATTCTGCAGGGAGAGAACTTCCTGACGTTCAGCTATCTTAGCAGGAGGAGGATCAGCAACTCCTTTGTCCTTATCTTTTTGTTGCTCGAATGCCTTGAAGTCTACAGGGTGAACTTCTTTGGGCGCGGGCCGCTTATCAGCTAATTTGGCTTTCTGACTGGAGGCAACAGGGGTAGAAGAATATATTGGGAGGAAAGCCTCAATTTCTGCCACCACATTGTTTAATCGGTCAACAGACCTGATTTCTATTCCTGTCATCCTCTCGAGGACTTCTCGCTTTAGATTTTGTTTACAAATCTGCACATCATCTTCTTGATGCGGCTGACCCCTACATCCCATGCTGAGGCTGTGCCACCTTTTGATACACTCCAGGGCTGTTTCATCATTTTTCAGCCAGGAGGCATACAATTTGGCCACGGTGACATCCCTTTCAGTAACATGGAAGTGTTCTCGGAACTTCCGCTGCATATCTGACCAGTCATTAATGGACCCGACCAGCAGATTCGAGTACCACTCGAATGTGAGTCCCATAAGAGAAGATTTAAAGAACTTTAACAGGTAGGACTCGTCCGCTGCTAGATCGCCCATCACGTTCATGTAATAGGCTATGTGCTCCTTCGGTGATCCTTGCTCGTTGAACTTGTCAAACCTTGGCGACTTGTTGATGCCAGGAGTGATTCTTTTAGCAGCATGGTGGACTGAATACAGCACCTTCTATACATCACCTCGATCTGCCAGCTTCATATCTATTATTTACTCAACCATCAACTTGCTCACCATCACTGGACCCACTAGATATGGATAGAAGTGTGCTTGCTGCATTTATGGTGTTGCCAAGACTGTGGCATGTGAGGCATAGTAGTGGCAGTCCCCTTATGTTGAGGTGCTGGTGGTGGTATTGGGGCCATGCCCCCATCATAGTTGTGTATTGGCTGAGAAGACATCATCTGAGGTGAACCCTCGAGCTCATCAGTGCCACGCCGTGATGTTTCAAGAGGGGCTTCCACCTACTTCGAGGCTGACACTTGCATGCTCAGTGTTGTGCCCCTGTAGTCATTTGAGTCATCATGTGATCAATTAGGTCATTCGACATCAATCTATGATCATATGAGTCATTTGGTATTCTTGGTTTTGATAATGGCTAAACACTATAAGTCATTGTTCTTTTCCACTATCTTATGACTGACATATGTGATGTTTTGTTCATGACAGATATGCACATGAAAGCTCAATGTTGCGCCCTCGCACGCGGATCGACCTGCGCGGTCAGGTCGCGGGGATCGACAGACAATCAAGGTAAATGCCACAGACAATCAAGGTACATGCCACAGACATGAACGGGCGGCTAACGGACTCAAGTGACGGAGCTGGTGCGGCCAACGGACCGACCCGGGGTGACCCGGGCTCTGCCCAGCTGGCGGTCGACCTCCAGCACAGGGGCGGTCGATCGCCCCAGCCAGGGACTGCCAAGGCTGCACGTTTTTCAGTGGCGATCGATCGCCAGCCAGTGCCGGTCGACCGGATTTCCCAGGGATCGCCCGGTTGCAAGTGTTTCAGTGGCGGTCGACCGCCAGGAGCTGCAGGTCGACCGCCAGCCCCGAGCCTTCATTGTTGACTTTGTTTCCAACTTCGAAAAGGGCCATTCAACATGGATTTCTTTAATCCAAATGTCACCTAATCACCCACAAATTATGGATCTGGTCTGAGACTTGTCTATAGACCATTCAAGGTCTATAAAACCAATACAAGAGGGTTGGAAACCCTAATGCTTCAAGGGGTTACAAGGGTGGCTGCAAGGGAGGTTGCAAGAGAGCTTGGAGACGAGCTACTGTTCACGTGAACAGTAGTTCGTGATGGTGTTCTTCATCCAATAAAAGGGGAATCAAGCTCAAATCAAAGCCAGCAATCTTCAAGGAAGATTACATCAAAGCAAGGCTATCAAAGTGATCCAAGGAAGCCGGTTTGATTCAAGTTCTTCAAGGGAAATCATCTTCATCCATTCAAGTTCTTTCAAGTTCATTCAAGGTGATATTTCAAGCATTCAAACTCCTAGAAGCTAAAGAAGCAATCAAGATTCAAGGTAGCTTCATCATCTCCTTCATTCATTCAAAGAAATTCAAAGAGAAGATCAAGAGAGAAGAATTGAAGGAAGAGGTACTGTTCACGTGAACAGTACTCCGTGAAGAACATTCATCCAATCAAGGGTGAATCAAGAAGATTGAGTTGAAGCCAAGAGGAGCCTTGTTGCTGATCAACATTTCATACAAGGGACAATTCATTTTCACTCATAACTCAATCTCTTGTTTTAGTTCCTTCACATTTGTTTCATTTTAATTATTGTTAAACATTGAAAGTGTGATTCATCCCTGCCGGTGGTTAGTAGGAAGGCAATTGGAGGGTGTTCCAATTTGCGGTTGACGTCCCTACCAGGTGGTGAGTAGGAAGGCAATCGGTGGTTTCCGATTTGCGGTTCTGTGCGCTGCACAAGTGAAGCCTCACCGGGTTTTGGTGAGGGGTGGACGTAGGGCTGAGGATTCAGTCCGAACCACCTTAAAAATCCTGTCTAGCGTGATTTGCTTGTGTGATTGAATCGTTCTAGGTGCATGCTTAGGATCGAATTATTATATATCTTGCTTATCTTGCTAAGTGAATCATAGCATACTTGGAAGCTAGTTTCTATTCCGCTGTAATTCAGTTTAACTAGCTGTTTAGAGGGCCGCATTGCGAGAAGTGGGGCTGATCTATTCACCCCTCCCCTTTAGATCCGCTGTCCACTACACAACACTCAGCTCTCTCAATTGTTTCTTCAGCATCTCAATCTCTTGTTGATACTTCAGGAGCAACATCATCATTACGGATCGGGGGTGGAAGGGCTAGGTACTTGGCCTCCTCCCTCCAATGGAGCATCTGAAGCAAGGGCTGGCCTCTCGCCCTCCTCTTCAGTGGTGATCATGTTTGCAGCCATGGTGACTACATCCATGCTTGTTTCCCCAACAAGGGCTTGCACTACATCAGCTGCATCATTTTTTCTTCAGGTTACAGGACCGGGTCTCTCGGCGAGCCTAGTCATCCCTTCAGGTTCTTCGTGTAGAGACCCATAGCGGCCAGTTACTCTGGCCATGTTGCAGCTGAATATTCGGAGGTGATGGTCCCTCCGTATCACCCTCCTGGCTGGTCGCCAGGAAAGGCTAGTCTGTTGAACATCGAGAGCCTTGGTGTAGCTTGTTCATGGAAAGATTATCCATAGCAACCGGATCCTTCATCAGCAATTTCTTACGGGTTGACTTATACTCCCTGGTCTTCATCTTCTGCAATGTTCATGGCCTTCAAGAGCCATTGCGTCCCTTGAGGGGTGCTCCCAAGGCCCCATAAATATCCTTAGACGGCCTGGTTGATATCATCTACCCGTCTGTTGGGTAGAGCATTGATGGTGACAATTTGTGTTGAGCCGGCGGCCTGGAAGCAAGCCGTCGTTGTCACGCCCCGAGATTATACAGCGAAAACAGTCGGGAACGTGGACAGTCGACTAGTACATCTCGAGCAAGCAATATAATCATAGTGCAAGATAATCACACATAAGAGTAATTGCACGATGTAACTCACTAAAACTTTTAACTTTATTTCTTCATAAAACAAGTCCAGAGTACATACATTATCGACTCTCTTGTCACTTGACTCAATAAATTAAAAATTACATCATGACTTGACTTGAGAACAAATAACTAAGGCTTCTCGCGAATCATGTGTCCTTCAATCGCTCTTGGATCCATCACTCGAGTAATCGGAATCCGACCCACTAGAATTTCATGAAAAAGATTGGAAAGTAGGGTAATGAGCACACTTGCCCAGTAGGTATCTTCGTATCAACATGAAGGCAATTTAAATGATTAATATTTTAGCTCTAGAGAATAAGGTAAATCATTCAGATATGATGAAACACACGAATAAAGTCAAAGTAACAAGATATGATCAAGCCTGAGATATAAGAGTATGATTAATCAAGTATGTAACAAGAACATGAATTTGGCCTTTCAAATATATAACTATAATGTACTTTTTCATAACCATGAAGGCTGTGCACTAGAAAGTCATGTAACAAGAAAGTAAGTACTGTTCGCTTAATAGCAAGTACTTCGTGAATTTATGTGGATTTCCCGTGGATATTTCACTTATTTATATAGAAAGTACTCCAGCGTAATGCGGCGCCAGTAGCATCATACCCCATGGTTTACAGTATGTTTCCGACAATCAACCGAGGGGACTAGCATAGAGCCCTTGAACACTATCAGTGCTCGAACTGCATCTTCAAGTATAAATCAAGCTACTTCCATATTATAACAATAATGTGGCCAATAATGTGTAACTTCAACAATAGTTCTATGATAAGATAACCAAAAATAAGAATGCTTCAATTAAGAATAAGAGATTTCAAAGAATGAATTAATAACTAAGTTATGGTATAAAGAAAAATCCGGCAGCATAACGATACATTTTTTATTTTTTCATATCTTTACACTGACTTATTATCATAAGTTTAGAGTACATATAATTATAAGACTTCATGAACTCAAGAAAACCAACCCCAAAGGTCAAACCCTGGGTTAGATATAATCAGGATCCAAGTGGTCTATTACTGGACCGTTTAGTATAGAAAGCGGTCATATGCTGGATCGTTTAGAAATTCAAGCGGTCTAGTCCTGGACCATTTTATAAATCGATGTAGTAAAACCATCTGGAGCTTTAGCGGTCTAGCGGATGGCCGTTTGGGATCTGTTGGCAGTCTAGTGAATGGCCGCTAGCAGACTCTGGCGGTCAACCAGATGGCTGCTAGGTTTCTAGAAATCATAAAACAGCGGTAAGTGCTTTTCTAGACATTGGGTTTTAATGGTACAACCAGCTCGGCGTCCTAGTGGGAATCCCAGGCTCAGGGAGTCTTACGGAGGCCTTCAAATAAGATTTCCTAGTCCGTTGGAAGGAATATCCAAAAGAGAGGTCATCAAGTCCAAGATTGTGTACTTAATGTGCAAAAATGTGTAACTAATGACAACATACCGGGATATGTGCCATGTACTTAAGAAAATAACTCTGAGAAGAGAGATGGAATCATGTAAAACAGAGTTGAAATCGTAAATCCTCTATCATTTGAAACATATGTTTATTATATAAAGTATATCATTTTGGTCACAAATTAACATAAGTTAAAATAATACCAAATGTGCTTAGAAGCATGGAATCTATTGTGATAAACAATAAAACCAACTAAGTATATGAAACTAGTACTTAAAACAGGAACAAAACTTAGTTAACTAGGCTTAACATATAATAACTATGGTAGATTCTGTAATATGGTTCGGGTTACCAATATTACAAAATCAGATATCGTAAACGGTCTAATATAGGACCGTTTAACTTGGGCTAGCGGTCTATCGGCCGACCGCTAGAGTTCCAAGTGGTCTACAGGAAGATCGTTTACTCCTGTATAAAATAGAATTCAATGAATAATGAAACAAAATGGTAAACTAAGCCATATCATGCCTGGAAATCAATATATATAAACTTTCATAATCATGATAGAACAAAGATAGGCCAACAATATGCATAGGTTCATGTAATTAACAAGAAAAATTCCTTTTTACTTCATTAAGGCTAGTTCATGCATGAGGAGTATACTAGATGCATAAAACATCATTTTCTCAAAGTATAATGCATGAAATCAATTGAAACAAGAGGGATTTTATTCCTAACTTCAATTTTAAGCCATTCATGAGATAACCTACCTTAATTAGTGCTCCTAGAGTGTCAATTACGGACTGGAAGTAAGTCCTAGTTCACTGCACATCTTGTACTAAATCAGCAACTTCACGTCCGTCTATCTCCTGATTCCCTTGTCCTAAAGACGTGAAATTTCAAGGATAAGAAGATGATACTATAAGGAACAAATTGTTCTAAAGAACCTATATATAATTACCTCGTTTAGGGCTTCGAGTTCCTCGATCAATCTGGGTCGGACGCACTAATTCCTAAGTTTCTTGGATTGAATCAGCGACTTTAGAAGCCTCTAACTCTTTGCAGACTTGATCTCCTAAAACAAAATTTGGAGGAGAGTTAGATCTAACTATAATGAACAACTTCTTAGAAAAAACTTATCTCCGATTCAACCTCTTTACCTTAGTTCCATGCATGCCAAAGTAGGGGTCGCGCATGTCAAATCTAGACCTATTTATAGGTTTTAGCTAGGGTTTGAGGATTAGAACAAACTTAGAGTCCAAATTAGACTTTCAATTAGACCTCCTAACCTTCTAGACTTATCTAATTAGTAGATAGAGTCGATCCTAGGTGATTTGGCTGCCAAAAATCTAATCTTTTTACGTTTTCTTACACCCACGGAACTGACAGGTCTTAGCGGTATGCTACTAGACCGTTTACCAGCGCCAAGCAGTCTCACGATAGACTGTTTTTCTTTATGAGCGTTGAATTTGCATTTAGTTCAAACTCTTTTAATATTATCCTATTTATTATACATTAACTTATCTTTCTAAGGAGACATTATCCCTTAATTATGTGATTACTCTTATTTTAGGGTTCTAGAATATGGGCTAAGGTCCAAAACAATCTTTTTGGGCCAATCGGATTTATTATATGGGCCTAGACTTCTTGGATTAATGTAGGGCCTAAATAATTGGATTTAATTAACCATAATTCAACTAATAGCCCAGTAAATGCTTAATAATTATTATAATTATATTTTAAATCTGAAAACTTCTTAGAAAATTCTTGGGCGTTACAGTCGTTGTTCGGCTATTGAGCCGTATCTTCTGCT
Organism: Amorphophallus konjac; assembly: GCA_022559845.1. Taxonomy (NCBI): domain Eukaryota; kingdom Viridiplantae; phylum Streptophyta; class Magnoliopsida; order Alismatales; family Araceae; genus Amorphophallus; species Amorphophallus konjac. The sequence continues at coordinate 161,323,081 of CM040120.1, read as the reverse complement.
ATGAGCATAAACATTTGCCTGCCGGCCATACGCTCGGAAGGCTGGTCTGCGAGGTGTCAGAGCTGGCACCTCAATTCTCTCTTCTTCTTATTCTTCTTTTCTATCGAGCCTACCAGGTCAAACAGGTTCTGGTTGAGCAACAGCCGGGGCCCGCATCTGCTTAGGCACCGACACTTGTTTAAACTTGGACTATTTCGGGGCCAGACCTCCCCTTGGTCTTGACTTGACACGGTCAGGCTTGTCTTGAGCCAGCGCTTGGAATGAGTTCCGTACTGGTACATTGTTGAATCACCCTATCGGTTGAAATCCTGGCCTATCGGCCATTCAGAAATACGTAGATGCCTCTAATCAGTACAGATTTGCCCGAGGTTGCCAGCTGGCGCTGTAGTATGCCGGTATTCTTCTTGGCAACCCTTCTGGTAGCTGGTGAGCGCTTCTTGTTGTAGGAAGCGCGGGAGTGGACGTGGTGGATGAAGCAACCCACCGTAACAACATCGGTCGTAGTCACTTTTGCAACAGCGATCGACTTCATCTCCTGGACGTCCAGGAGCTCAACGAAGGCTACCCCCAAAAAGTTGGGGAAGCCTACCACTGGATGTGCCAAACCTTTCATAGGCACGGCCAAGTAGCCATACTTGGAGTGATCAGCAACCACCAATGGTCCGATTGAGACAACCATCACGTTAATCAGGATGTAACCTATAATTTCAGATTTAAAGCGAATTAGTATTTTAGGAGGAGGCCCTTGGGCCCCTAATCCTAGCGAGAAGATGAAAGGAGGCTGCGTCCCACCGGGTGTGCCAAACCTGTTGGATGCACTCTAGATTACATGTTCATCCTTTCTATTCTTTTGATCATTCTTTTCATTCAATGAGTGGCTTATTCGGTTTATTATTAAGTGTGTGGGCGTGCCAGTCGCCGAAGTGACAATTTATTCTTGTTTCAAGACTGGGAGGGTCTGAAACAACGGATTCGCTCCTTCTGACTAACCAGATGATGTGGGTATCAAGTCGAGACTAAAATCCACCATGCCATAAAGGTAACAATGTTAATTACATCCCCTCGGAGGGGAGAAAACCATTGATTAAAGACCAGGAGAAGGGGCCCTTGGGCCTAAAACTGATATTCATTACAGAAAGTATCAAAAATTCTGCATTTCAGTGAAAACATCCCCCATTGAGGGGTAAGCATTCTGAAGAAAGCCGATCATTAATTGACCAATTAATATTTAGACGAGAGTCCCAACTTATAAATATATGTCTGCTAGAGATATGGCAAGTTTGATGTTCGGGAGTAGATCCCAATAGAAATGTGAAATATAGCGGGCTGTTGGCCCTAAAGCAGGATCAGGCATGACCATGATGGGATAACCCCAAGACTCAAGCATGACCTGCGGAGGCCTAATTAATATCCCCATGCATAGGGTCCAAGAGAGGTGAGAGCTTTATCATTTATTCTTTTGTTTTGTTGTATGTTTATTAGTTTTTTTGTTGTCTATGCATCATCATATTTTTTATCAAGGTTTATGCCATCAATATTATTATTTTATTATCTTGTTTAGCATTTATTATTTATGTGTATTTATTTTTGATTATTATCATTTCTTTCTTTTCTTTTACTTCTTTTAGCATGCCAAGATGGCCAAGGGCCAGTGCCTCGACGCATGGCTTAAGGCCAAATGAGGCCATATGGAAAGATGATCCTCAATTCTACCTATATCACCAATAGAGGGGGCACATTGGGGACTGCTATGTATTCAAAGATATCATTGAGGGCATGATTCAAAAAGGTGAATTACAAATGAGTGAATACAAGGTGGACCCACCTCGCCCGCACCAATTGCCCGTCCTTAAGACGGCGACCGACACGGCCTCGCTATACCCGCTAAAACAACACGCGCTCTAAAGGGCATTCCAAGCCCCTCATGCCATGGTAGGAAGCCAGAAAGAAAAGTACAAGATGCAGATGGTGCTCTATTCTGGGGGCCAATGTTGAAAACAAAAGCCAAAGATAAAAAAAAATCAGATATCCTATCGTTCGGCTTAGCCATTTTGGCCAAAGCTCGCTATCATAAGTTTCGGCTATTCTACCGCTCGGCTTAGCCATTTCGGCCAAAGCCCACTATCAAGACTAATCAATCCATGCCACCGCAAGAGCAAATACAACTCACTGGCTTGGACCTTTCAGCAAAGCCTACTTCACTACTATCCTTCGGATTATCCACCCAATCTATCTTGCTATCTTTCGGCTTATACAGCCAGCTATCCTACTATCGTTCGGCTTACGCAGCCAGCTATCCTACTATATTTTGACTTATACAGCCCGCTGTTCTACTATTGTTTGGCATTTACAGCCTGCTCTCCCACTGTCCCTTGGCTTTTACAGCCTGCTCTCCAACTAGCCTTTGGCTTTTACAGCCTACATTCCCGCTATCCTTTGGATTTTACAGCCTACTCTCCACCTCTCCTTTGGGCTTTTACAGCCTGCTTTCCTGCTATCCTTGGGCTTACACAGCCTGCTCTCCAGCTATCCTTGGGCTTTCACAGCCTTCCCTCTCAATTTCGGCTTTGCAAATCCTACTCTCCCACGATCATTTTGCTCTCACAGCCGGTTCTTCAATTTTCAGCTTGGACTTCCTCCGAAGCCCGCCCTTTTGCTCTCTGCTTAGACTTTCCGTCAAACCTTCTATCATATTCTTGGTCTCACCGGAATTCACCCCATATCAAAAAATAATAAAAAAAACTCTTTGGAGTGCACTTGATTTTGGATGTTTGCTTGCCCTACTTGCATGCTTGTTTATTATATATATTTAATACACTTCTTTTGAACTTTCTAGGACCATGCTTCCTTGCTAAATAATGCTGCCCCGATTCGGGGTATATATGCGCCGCGACGTATTCTAAGGGGGAAAAATCACTTTTGGATAGATGCATGCGTCAAGGGGAAGAGTCATAGCTATGTTGTTAGCATATCTCATAAAATACACCCGAGATAAAACTCCCACACTTTGCACAATGTGATTAATGATCTCTAACCATAGGGATACCCGATGTTATTCCTAACACTCCGTGGATGCTCAAATTCTTACACTCACACAAAAGGTAATCGTGAGGAAAAAGCTGCCTACCCCCTTCAAAAAAAAAAGAGAGAAAAAAAGAGAAGAAAAAAAATGATGATGAAAAGGTGAAATGTGAATCCAAGTAGCAGGGAATCCCCACTGAAACAAATGAGGAGACTCGCGTAAAAACGGTGAAGCAAATTGCAATAAAGACGAATCCTAGTAGCCGGGAATCCCCATTGAGACACATGAGGAAACTAACGTCGAACGGTGAAGTCCAGAATTCAAAATAAACAAGGGGGTTCTGTAAAGCTACCGAAAGTCAAGAACCTAAATTGTGTATGTAGGCGGTAAAGTAATTCTTTAATGTTACTTAGAACGTCTGTATATCCCTATGTTTAGGGATCGCTGCTCGCATACCTGCACTTTCGCATCATGGAGAAATTATCTTGGATGTAGAGTGTGATTTAAAATATGCGCATAGGCTATGCGAATGTCCTCTCGATAACCGTACAACTCTTTTAGTTGTGCTTCATGGGCCACACTTTACCTGTGAGTCATGAACATTGTTCTTATCCTATCCTCTATAGTGGAGAGCTATGCTATATATCTATTTTTGTGTGCTTGCTATCAATGGATGCCTGCATGTCTGAATAAAAAGACAATAACAAAAGAACACAAATGAAAATAAAACAAACGAATGAAAACTCTCCAAAATCATGGCTCTCACAGCCTACTTTCTTGAGTTTTGGCTCTCGCAGCCTGCTCTCTCGATTTCGGCTCTCACAGCCAGCTTCCCTAATTGTGGCTCTCGCAGCCTGCCTTCCTGATTGTGGCTTTCTCCTGATTTTGGCTCTCACAGCCTACTCTCTCGATTTCGGCTCAGACAGCCAACTTCCCTAATTTTGGCTCTTGTGGCCTACTCTCCCGATTTTGGCTCTCGTATCCTGCTCTCTCGATTTCGGCTCTCACAGTCAGCCTCCTAATTTTGGCTCTCGTAGGCAGCTTTCCTGATTTTTGGCCTTTGCAACCTACTCTTGATTTTGGCTCTCGCAGCCTGCTCTCCCACTTTTGGCTCTGCGGCCTACTCTCCTGATTTTGACTCTCACAGCCAGCTCCCCTAATTTTGGCTCTTGCAGCCAGCTTTCCCAATTCTGGCTCTCGTAGTCAGCTTTGCCGATCTTGGGCTCTCGTAGCCTGCTCTAGATTTTGGCTCTCCCAGCCTACTCTAAATTTCAGCTCTCGCAGCTTACTCCCTCGATTTTGGCTCTCATAGCCTGCTCTTTCAACTTTGGCTCTCACAGCCAGCTCTCCTAATTTTTGCTCTCGCAGCCAGCTTCCCGATTTCAGCTCTTGTAGCCTGCTCCCTCGATTTTGGCTTTCATAGCCTGCTCATGATTTTGGCTCTCCCAGCCTGCTCTTGATTTCGGCTCCCGCAGAGTGCTCTCCCATTTTTTTGGGCTCTCGTAGCCTGTTCCCTCGATTTGGGCTTTCACAGCTTGCACTTGATTTTGGCTCTCACAGCCTACTCTCGATTTCGGCTAAAACCCGCTCTCCTGAGCACGATAATGAATGAAGACAAAAAATAGATAGCGCTTTCAAGTACGCTATAACCTAAAGGTTTAGATCATCCGTCTAAGACCGGCTTAAACGATTTCCTTGCGTCAGCATAAACCCAATGTTGACGATATCATCATCAGTCCCACGAGATTTTTGTCTTAGTGAGACAATGAAGAAATCTACACCCGTGTGCCCCCCACGCTCATCCCTCTCCTGCGCCACCCATGGGTGGGGAGCATTTGTGGACGCTTAAAAAGTTGGCACTAAAAGCCAAGCAAAGACAGCTGAAGAAAAAAAGAAAGAAAAGCCTTGAACAACAGGCTGCATTGATGCAGCTCGGTAGCTGCGTCGACGCCCCTGAAGAATGAGACAGAAAGAGCCATACTGGCTTACTGCCCGCGTTGACGCACAACGCCAGTGGCATCGACTTAGACCTCAGAAGTCAACTGCTGAGCAAGCTGGACGACAGGCTATGTCAACACAGGACCCCAGCCGCATCGACACAGTTGAAGATAGAGAACAAAAGTTGCCCTTGACAACAGGCCATGTCGACGCAGCCTACAAGCTACGTCGACGCACCCTCAAGACACAGAAAACACTGTACCGACTCGAACTCGATCGCGGCACGTGGACTGGCTTCTGTACGGTGGCACCAGCTTCCAAAAAGTGCATGGAGGCCGTACAGGGCACGTGGATTGAAGGTCTCCAATGATTGGAGAATGTTCTTTCCCCCCTTGCCTTGGTAAAGAAGAAAAGTCCCTACGTTTCTTCTATAAAATAGGGGCTCCACCCAGAAGAAGCCCCCCCCCCCCCCCCGACTGCTGCGTTGTTCGAAGCTGCCATTTGGGTGATCTTCAGAAGTTTTCTGCTATTGCTCCAGTGCGTGAAGAGAAGAAAGGAAGAGAGAAGGGGCCGCTTTGGGGAGGAAATGTAGTCAATGCTCCTTCCTTTCTCCCCCCTTTCATTTTCTCCCTTTCCTTTGATGTATTTTCTGTTGTTTCCTTTTCTTTTCTTTTAGCTCCCAAGAATATTCATACAGGAGTAATGTATATCTATTCAATGTTTGAATGAAATCAATATTTTTCTCCTCAATGAATGTCTTCATTTGTGATGATGCGTTGCTAATTTCGTTTCTCGCGATTTAGCTCATTCAGTTTACTGTTTTCCCTTTTCTTACTCCCCATCGAATTTCATTGATCTCCGGGGGGAATCCGAATGCTCCGGTGGGAGAGCGGCCGAGACCAAGAGTCCATCCAGCTATAATGGATCGTATTTTTGGTTCTGGTCCTCGTAATCTATCAGATGAGGTCCAGTTGGTTGGCCATCACTCTGCCTTCTCACGTATGATGTTAGTTCCAGCTCCGTAGCCCAGTATGCTTGATCGAGCAACGCCCTGATCATGGGCAATGTCAATTAAATAAGTACCTTCCCCTATGAGTTAGATGGGTCTAGATGATTTGCCTCGATTCTGACATGTCCCATGCTCTCGATTCATATACCTGCTACTTGTTTGATGTGCATACTCACTCATTGCTCGAGGCACAAGATTCTTAGGGAGTGAAGAGGCGTAATCTCACGCTGATCCTGAACCGTGAGATCCAGGGAGGATCCTTGATCATAGTCAACACGTATGTATGAACTGCAAGGTAGGAGACGGATCAGAGGTGCCCACGGAGGATTCCCTAGGGAAAGACCCTTCGATACTTAAGTCAGCAAGTGCGATAGAGCTTGAAGGTGAAAAGAGTAGGAGGGAGAGGGCGCGAGGTTACTCTTCACCAATAGGGGTGGTGGTTTTCTCTCAGGACCTATGCCTTAACTTCTCGGAGGGTATCCTTGGAGTTTATATAGCCATCCATTTAACGTATTAGTCCAAGGAGCTGAGGGGGCTTTGGGGGGGTTACGTCCTTGTAGTGGGATCTTTATGGTGCGAGGACTCTTACCCTCTCCTATCCTTTGGAGTTCCCTGCTCCTGTTGGATGGGTAAAAGACGCCTGGATGAGCTTCCGACAGTCGGTCCGAGCCAAAGGCGCTCGCTTTTTGTCCCGAGCGATGAATATATAGCTCGGGTAGGCTATGTCAGGTTCTCGCAGGAGATATCTTGACCGATCTGTAGCTCGGACATCCGGACCTGAGGGGCCGCCTAGGAAGTGCTGCTCCGAGTGAGTTTTGGGCTTGAAGTGAGTGGGCCCAAAATGGGGCTGTCACTTTGGGGGAGCTGGGCCTGGTTTGGTCGAATTGGACCTAGTTGGGATGTGCTCTCGGGTGGTAGAATTTCTCCCTCTCCACTTGTCCCCCTCCTACTCCCGAGCCAAAATTGAGCTCGGGTGAGTAGTAGCTACAGGGATGACGTTGGTGGCTCAGTTTGGGTGGGAAATTATCTCCGACAGGGCCACTTAATGCAGTTGTCCTGGGAGTATGCCTGTAATGATGACTTCTTTTGAGTCGATGCAAGGAACCCCCTCCTTGGGTTTTGGAACGTCGCGTCGTTTCTCGCCAAGTTCATGGGGAGATAAATATCGCGCGTGCTTGCATTCCAAACCGCCTTCATTTAGGGTTTTCTTTTTCCACCGCATCAGTACTTCGGAAGGGCTCATGCACCGCGTGAGGGATCAGGAAGAGCAGCATCTTGCAGATGCCTTTGCAGAGTTAGCGAAGATTATGGCGGTGGTGATTCGCCAACTTCCACCTCCTCCTGAATCTTCTGATTCGGCGCTTTTTCCCTCTTCTTCCAGTTCCTCTCTTTCTTCCATGGCGGAGCAACGTCTTTCGACAGAGATACACGAAGCCAAGCTAGGCACTGGAAGTTCGGTGCCACAGCATGAGCATCCCATGCGCAGCGAGCTGGGCGAGGCCGAAGTAAAGATGATGGAGAAGCGGTATGGGTTGCCGTGGAAGTATTTCTTCTCTCCACCACAGCCTCATGAATCCAGCTTGTCCTATCATCTGGGCCTCTTATGTACTTTCCTTTTGTCTTGGAAGAGTGGGTTTTGCCTTCCTATCCACCCTTTTATCGTGCGGTTGCTTCAATTTTACCGACTGGCTCCTATCCAGTTGGTCTCCAACTCGTATACTTTTATCTTTTCTTTCATCTTTCTCTGCCACTCGTGCGGGCCTTGCCCTTCCTTGGAGCTTTTCAATTCTTTCTTTGAGTTGAAGGAGCAGACCCACGAGGGTAAGGGCTTTTTCTATCTTCAAGCGAGGAGGGGAAGGAGCTGCATGTCACTTTCTGCCAAAGTTTCTTCACACAAGGGGGTCGAAGACCCATTTTTTTGGGGTGGGTTTGTCCGTGGATGACGCCCCTTGGGATTTCCTGACGGTGGTTAATTTCCATCCGTCTATTCCTCCGAAGCAGGTGGCGATTCCTTCGGAGCTGGAGGAGGAGATTAAGGTTGTGCAGGAGAATCGTCAAACGACCGTCAAGTTGATGACTGCGGTCAATATCGAGGATTATCTGTCCCGTGTGTTGTCGTCTCAAGGTAAAAACCTTAAGGTTCCGTGTTGCTACTTCTTAGCCGGGCGCGTAGGCTTTCTTCTAACGTTCTGACTACGGCTGCTCAGATTCTAGGTGGATGAATGACGAAGGGGAACAGTCGTCGGAGCAGGAGATCATCGATCTGGAGGAGACGCCTGTTCCGAGTGAACCCCAAGTGTCCGGGGACCCTTCTTGCGGGCAAGACCGGGGCAAGTAGATTGCTCGGGGGGATGCTCTCGAGCACTGCGGGGCCAAGCGCAAGGATCCAGGGGAGCGGCTGCTCTTCTCTTCAATGAAGGCCTGGACTACTGAGAAGAAGCGGTTGAAGAAGGCGGGAGTCTCCTTCTTGCTCGCCCGATCGAGGAGCGTGCCCGCTCGGTCGAGGAGCGTTCAGCCGAGGATGTCCGCTACCAGGATCTCCCGCCCGTCGAGCCAGAGACGGCAACCGCTAGTGGGGGAGGTGTCATGGAACCTGACGGGCTGCAGACCGAGGCGATGGCCTCCGGGTGTCCACCCGAAGTTGGTGGGGCACAGAACGAGGCCACATCCCAATCTGTGCCAAGTGCTGTCATCCCGAAAGTAGGGACGCTGGGGGGGTGACTCGGTCCCGGCTCTTCCAAAGAGGATTCCTCCTCCCACGGTGGGTGCACCTATCGCCCAGGCTTCTCTATATCAACGGTGCCGATCCTCGGTGCCTTCGTTGAATCAGGAGGAGATCAGGCGCGGTCCCCATTCTTTGCTCTTCGAGAGGGTTATGGAGGGTGGTTTCATCATGGCCCAGCTAGGGACCGACATAACCGATTTCTTTGCCCGGCGGGAGAGTGATGAGAGGTCCCTTTCTCGGGTTCGTGCTAAGTCTGACCGGAAGATCAATCAATTGACTTCCGAGCTTGAAGTCTCTCGGCGGGAGGCCACCTCGTTTTGGGCCCAGCTCCGGTCGAGCCAAGAGGAGGCTCAGACAGTGGTAAATCAGCTGGCCCAGGCTTGCTATACGGCTGACCTGAAGGGCGAGCTCTTGGATGAGGAACGTCAGTCTAAGTTTGAGCGCTCCGAGCAGTGGAGGGCCGAGCGACAGGAGCTTAGCAATAAGGTCCGGGGGGCCGAGCGAGTGCGGGAGGAAGCCGAGGTTGCGCGGACTGATGCTGAGGCGAAGCTGTCCATGACCGAGAGGAAGTTCCTTGAGGCCGAGCAGAGAATAGCCGAGCTTGAGAAGGAGGCTGAGCGAGCTGAGGCGGGGGCGATTGAACGATACAAAGGTTTGAAGGGCTATCACGTATCTCTCGAGAAGGCCCCCTCTCGAGTTACGAGCCAGGCTACCGTCGGGGGCTACGGAAGGGATTTGCCCAAGGTTACCATCGAGCGAAACTTGAGGCCCAACAACAGGTGTCCGACGAGCTTATCTTTCCTTCCGGGCAATGCTATGACTCGGACGTGGATACTATGGATTCTTCCTCTTCGACCTCGAGTGAAGGAGACAGTGGGGATGCCTACAGCTCGGCAGAGGGATCGCCAACCCTGGCTACCTCTAGAGGGCACATGGTCAAGGCAGTTCCCATACAAGTGGGGTCAGTGTTTGGACCGGCCGTCACTGAGGCTACCGGGGGCAGATCCCCTAGCGCTGAGGATCCTCCAGTTGTCGAACCTCAAGAAAGGCTGCAGGCCTCTCAGAGTCCTCCTGGTTCTATAGGATAGGAGGAAAATGAGTTTGATGTGCCAACTCTTTTGTCCCCCATCCTTTTCTTTTTTTTTTGTTAGGTTGGCCCTTGCGATATGTAATGGCAGTAGTATTTAATACAGAGTTGACTGTTTCTTACCGCCTTTGGCGTGATTTGACCACCGTATCTGTAGTTGCTACAAAGGTGGGGATCTTTATTTGCGGATATCTCGCGTGCTGCGACTGTCGCAGTATTGGCGCCTTTTAGACTTTTCATGCCTTGAATGACTTGCTATTTCGCGCGTCCCAGGGGAGAGGTCATTGGAGGGAGAGCAACTGCCCCTTGGGGAAGGGTTGTCGCCCTTCACGTTTTTTCAAGGGGAGGGTAATTTAGGCAAGCATTCCTCCAGCCTATAAGAAGGGTCCCGGAGGGCGCTTCCTCCTCCTCTCTTCAACGTTTAAGGCTCTTTTTTTTTGAAGTTCTTCCACTTTCTCCCTCCTTGCGAATTGCTTGTCTCCGTGCTGGGGGGTTATCAGCAAAACATGGAAGGCGATTCGGAAGACAATGAACCTGGCGGCCGCCACAGGTGCTCATGCTACTTCGGCGTGAAAGAAGGGACAACGATGGGCGGGCGGCGTGCAAGAAGGGACAGCGCGTAGCAACGCACCTGTTCCTGACCGCTGGACCGCCGCCACCATCCAGGAAGGTAGAAGCAGATAGAAACTCGAGGAACGGGGCTTTGTCTTGCTCCTTCCTCACCTTTGCCCGCTTCTCCCTCCTCTTCCGTCCCCGCCGCAACCTTTCTTTCTTCGGGGGGGACCTTTCTCCCTTTTCTGCTCTTCAACCAACTTCTTCCCTCTTCTTTCACTCTTTGGAGGGTGCCTTTATCCTTGCTCGCACCACTTGGAGGTGCTTGCTTTCTATTCGGCTTCCATCCTCCTTCCAAAGAGTTGGCAGAGGAGGCCTTTTCTTATTTTTCTTCCTCTGATACCCCTTTTTATTATTTTTGAGTTTCTCGAGCGAATGAGGTCAGCTGCCCCGTTATCCGAACCAGTTTCTACACCGAGTAGAGTCAGTGGCTCAGCCTGGGGGTGCTAGCCATGTCCGCATTGAGTCATTAGCTCGTGCTGTTGTACTAGTGGATGTAGTATTTTTGCTTTTTGATACGCACTGTATTGGCTGTGGCCTATCTGATGTATGAAGAGACATTAATGAAAGGAAATTTATCGCCATTTGTTGCTTACATGTCTATGAAAAGCTCAAAAATAGAACTTTCATAATGTTGTTGCATTCCATGTTCGGGGGATAGGCGTTCCTTCCATGGTAGACAATCGATATGTCTCGTCCATTCGGTCGGGGCCTTCCCAATTAGGGGCCAGCTTCCCCGCAGCCTCCAATGGTCGAGAGGCTTCGGCTTTTCTCAGGATGAAGTCTCCTGGATGGAAAAGTCTATCCCGGACTTTGGTGTTGTAATATCGAGTAAGGCATCACTGATATTCCATGGCTTGGATGCTCACGATCTCTCTTATCTCTCTTGCCATATCGAGGTTTTCTTGCAGTTTATGCTCATTTGCCTCGGGCGAGAAGTTGATGACACGGAGAGACGGGCTACTGACAACCAAAGGAATCACGGCGTCCGTGCCATACACCAATTGGAAAGGAGTCTCATCGGTGGCGGTTCTTGGAGTAGTTCGGTGCGACCATAGTACGCTTGGCAATTCCTCGACCCAGTTACCCTTGGTCTGACCGAGCCTAGCCTTAATGCCATTTAGTATAGTTTTGTGGGCATTTTCGACCAGTCTGTTAGCCTGCGGGTGGGCTACCAAAGTGAAATGGTTGCGAATATTAAGGTGTTGTGACCGCTCTGTGTTGATGATGTTGACAATAAGTTTTACTTCATTGACAACAACTTGTTTTGATTGATTGGCAACTGTTCTTATGTTGATGAAATTGTTTTTATCAGGTTGTCTGTGTATATAATGCAGTCAGAGTCTATATATTGTTATGCACACACTCACAGGTCTACACAGTGCATTGCAGCATGAACATAGAGCCTATACTTTTCCTTGTTTAGTCTGGACAGTAGTGGGTCGACCCCCTTCTCAGGTGGGTCGACACCCCTAGAGTGCAAGTCTATACACTGTCTGTCTGTCTTGTGTCTCATGCAGCGTCTTAGGAATTTTGTTAAAGTCTATACAGTGCAGCTCACACGAACACTCAAGTCCATACATCGTGAAGTCTGCACATTGTGGCACCCAATGTCTATACATTGCTCATTCGTTCATTCAGCATTGTCAAGTCTATACATTGGTCGGTGCCAAGTCTGTACAGCGATCGTCTCATTGGCAAAGTCTGTACACTCACCAGTTGAACTTCAAAGTCCATACATTAGACTGTAGCTTGCACGAAGCTAAGCCCATACATCGCTCAAGTCTGTACAGAGTCCAGCTTCTTAGTTAGCGTCTCAGGCATTGGGCAAAGTTTGTACATCGGTATTTCAGCAAGTCTGAACATCGTCTATCTCTGTTAGCGTCTCAGGCATTGGGCAAAGTCTATACATCGGACTGTTACAGCAAGTCTGTACATTGTCCGTCTCAGTTAGCGTCTTATGCATTGGGCAAAGTCTATACAACCGATTGTTTAGTTTGTGACCAAGTCTGTACATCCTTCGCTGAGCCTTCCAAGTCTGTACAGTCACTAAGTCTGTACATCCTCTAGGCGCTCACGAAGTCTATACATTGGTTTTCATTTCAAGTCTGTACAGACTTTGTTTTGTGCAAGTCTATACAACCGACTGTTCAGTTTGTGACCAAGTCTGTACAGCCAGGGTGACTGTTAAGTCTATACATTGATCATTACCTACGTTCTGAACTGAACTGAGTAAGTCTATACATTTCTAATATCTTTTACCTACGCTCAGTTCAGTAAGTTTTTACATTGGTTGATTTACCGACGTTGCCTTGCCAAAGTCTACACATTGGAAGTCTATACATCATTCGTGAAGACTGAACAACAAGCAAGTGTATACATTGGACGATTCTGCATCGTGCATCAGTCCTGAAGTCTATACATCGTCTGTCTTCATTAGAATCTCATGGAGTCTGTACATTGCACTCGCCTTCACAAAGTCTATACACTGAAGTCTATACATTGCATCTCCATTCACGAAGTCTGTACATTGTATTTACGTTTCACAAAGTCTATACATCATGAAGTCTATACAAGGCATTTCATCTTACAAAGTCTGTACAGAGTTCTTCACTTAACCTGATAATCTGATACTCTGTCTGACAGGGATTCGTTACTGAGATTGCTGACATGGCTCGTGATCCCAGGAGGACAAGGTGACCAGATGCTGCCACGTGGATGAAAGCACCTCGGATCTGGCGAATTCCTTGGGCGGGAAAACGTGGAAGCCACGCGCCCTTATCCAATATGCTGCTGATATATATAGAAGTCTTCATCTTTTGTTAAAGGCTGATCGACCAGTGGCAAGTATATACAGTGAGACAAACCTGAGGCAGCAGAGAGCCACCGAGATCTAAAGAGAGGAAAAGTAGAGAAGAAGAAAAGGAGAGAAGAAGAAAGTGAGAGAGATGAGTTGAGAGAGTTATATGAGAGCTTGTGAATCAGTCTATTGGTTCTGATACCAGAGCTGATATTGCTCAATTTGAGCTACAGTCATTTTGGTTTTCATTCCATTCGATTCTACGTTTCTTGCTTTTCAGTCTTTGTTATTTTTATTTTGAAAACTCTTGTTCGATCAAGCTGTTAGTCAGTGGTGTCAAGCTGTGAGGCAGCGGTGTGCAGAGGTGTTACCTCTGGTCGGCTAAGCTGTAGAGCCCAGCAGAGCAAGCTGTGAAGCTCAGTTGTTGCAGAGGAGGTTCCTCTGGTCGGGATAAGCTGTAAGCCCCAACCGTTGTTGGCAAGCTGTAGTTCCCAGTAGATTGAAGCTGTGTATCAGCAGTAATCCACATTCGAGTTGAATGTGGGGTGGACGTAGGTCGGATTGACCGAACCACCTAAAATTCTTTGTGCCTCTCATGTGGTTGCTTGTCTGTCTAGCAGATCTTATCTCTATTGTCCGGTGCATTGACTGTGTTTGATCAGTGTTCTTTTAATTCCGCATCTGAATCTAGGCATAATTTTTTATTGGCCAGCTGATCTATTCACCCCCCCCTCGAGATCCACATTCTGTGGTAAAAGAGCCTTCCATCTAATTTCAACATTTGGTATCAGAGCCTAACTCTACTGTAGGACTTATAGCCTGAAGAGGAAGGTAGATATGGACGGAAGAGGGATGATAGCTGAAGGACACTCCACATCCAAGCCCCCGTACTTCGATGGATCCAACTACGCATACTGGAAGAACCGTATGCAGTTTTTTTTTAGGGCTAAAGATTATGATATCTGGAAGGTAGTTAGCAAGGGACCTTTCGAGCCGTCCCCTAATGAAGATGTATGGACCAAGGAGGAAATTAGAAGGTCCACGCTCAACTGGAGTGCAATCAATGCAATCCAGTGTTCTCTGCATCCCACCGAGTTCTCACGAGTATCTGCTTGCTCTTCAGCGAATGAAATGTGGGATGCACTTGAAGTTATCTACGAGGGGACTTCACAAGTTAGAGAGACCAAGACTAATCGACAGGTTTCAGAATACGAGGCCTTCAAGATGAAACCAAACGAGACAACCAAAGAAATGTATACTCGATTGACTATTATCACAAATAGTCTCAGAGGTTTTGGGAAGAAGTATTCTGAGTATGATATAGTCAGAAAGATCTTGCGATCCTTGACTCCAATTTGGCACACCAAGACCACTGTTATGGAAGAGTCAAGAGATCTGCATAATACAAGGGCAGATGAGCTTATCGGATCTCTAATGGCATATGAGATGAATCTGCCGAAGATAGAGGAGGCTGATAGAAAGAGGAAGCCAATAGCTCTGAACGCTGGTGCTAGCAAATCCAATCGATCCAGCCCTAATGGATCATCAATTGAAGAGAGCTTGTCTGAAGAAGAAATGGCAAATGATGATATTGCTATGATTACTAGGGAATTCCGGCGTTTTCTCAAGAAAGAAGGAAGAAGATTCAGCCAAAGAAATCCCAGTGGTGGCCACCGAGACACAAGGTATAAATCAAACCCTGTAAAGAAAGCTGAGACTAATGTTTGCTATCAATGCAGGAATGCTGGTCACTTTAAAGCTGAATGTCTGACAAATCAGAACCTTAAGGACAAGTCCAAGAAAAAGAACACAAGAGGGAAAGCTATGGTGAGTACCTAGAGTGATGAGGACGAGGGATCCTTGAGCAACACCTCGGACAGTGAAGTTGAAGCTGAGAAGACAATCTGTCTCATGGCAACCAGCTCAGAAGATAGAGAGGAAGAATCTGATGAGGTATCCTCTTGTAGCAACCCTGATAAATGAATATTGAAATAAAAGTAAAAACATACATAGTACAGAAGTAATACAGACAAAATAAAGCAAATTAAAAATAACGCCTCTGAGTAAGGCGTTAATTTAAATATAAACGCCTCTACATACGGCGTGACTAAAGAAAGGACGCCCACGCATGAGGTCGTCAACTCTCACGCGACCAAATAGGCAAGTAAAATAAACGCCCATGTCTTAGGCGTGTTTCAAAAATAAGGAACGCCCTTATGGAAGACGTTTCTTAAGAAACGACCTGAACAAGGTCGTTAATTTAAGAATAAACGCCCTGACCAAAGGCGTTAATTCAGTTCGTGACCCGTTCGAACCCAGAGCTTATCCAGGGAAAGATTAACCTAATCTAGTAAGTGTCTATTAGAGTAAGGACTCTATTAGGGATATGTTACCCTCAATCAAACACTACTTTTGTTAGGACTCCAAAATCCTATAAATAGTCTTGATCGAACAACCCTAAACCTATTTGGACGATCGAACTGCACAGGTACGTGAAGAACATATGTTCTTCTATTTTCTTCTTCTGTTCCTTTCTTATGAACGTAGCATGAGAAGAATTAATATTCTTCGTTTCCTCTCCAGGTTGACGGAAGAACGATTGTTCTTCTTCTATTAAGTTGCAGTTGAAGCTTCAAAGCCCTTTCATCTCCTTCATCTAGATCATAAGGTAGGATTTTCTCAAGTCTCGTAGCCCAAACTAAAAATAAATATAAGAAGCACCATGCATGATATATTTATACAGTTTGCATACGTTTTCTGTAAATTTTTCAAGAAACGCCCTTGAATAGGGCGCTACTTTAAAAGAAACGACCATCCCAGTGGTCGTTAATTAAAAGTATACGCCTTGTATACAGGCGTTAATTTCATGAACAATCGCATGTAATCAATAATTGATCCTGTTTAAAATTCAATAAATATGAAATATCGATTCTAAAATCTTGCATGACTCTACCTGTAAATTCCTGCTAATTTTCTTGTCATGATCATGTCTCCTGTCTTGGAAATTTATTTGTTGAAATATTGTAAATTCCTTGAATTCACGACCTTGACAACGTCGTTTTACACCTGTTAACGCCCCATCACAGGGCGTAAATTGAAAGGAAACGCCCCTTTCTAGGGCGCGTTTTCTGTAAATTCCTGAACTATGCATATCCTGTAAAATAAAATTAAACAGTAACGCCCCTTTCCAGGGCGTGTTTTAAATAAATCCTGAAAATTATTTATATTCTGTCAAATATTTAAATAATGAGACGCCTGCTTATATAGTCGTCAACTCTGAAGAAACGCCCCTGTCCAGGGCGCGTTTTATATAAATTATTGAAATAATAAAATTCTGCAAAACGGAACATATTTAAACGCCCTTATGTTAGGCGTTACTTACCTGACTAACGCCCCTGACTAGGGCGTGTTTTTCATGAATTAATAAAATTATTGAAAATTCTGTAAAATAGAAATATGTAAACGCCCTTCTGTTAGGCGTTAATTACTTGAGAAACGACTTGACCTAAGTCGTTATTTTACTGTAAAACTGATTTTTCCCTGTTTTTGTTAACCGATGATTTCATATGTTATATAATATATATATCGGCACTATTCTCCACTCCGTGAGTATAGTCCCACGTTTCACGTTGTTTCATCGATCACACTCAACTCTCATTGACATACAAGCTCTCCATTGGACATTCCGTTCCTTTGGACTAGCGAGTTAGTCATAGAGACCTCCGTAAGACTCCTCGTAGCCTTGGATTCCCTCAAGGCCGACTGAGCTGGTTGTACCCTAAAAACCCATTACACGATCCTTGCCATGTCAATCTAAAGAAACATGGTATACCGGCCCTTATGATTATACAAAGAGTATATCATAAGAAATTCTTAATGGGATGATGATATCATGCCATATCATGTCGTTCTTGTAAACCTCAATTCTATGATAAGAATGAGGGTATCTTGCTTGATCTAATGTTTATGTGGACCTCAATTCTATATAAAGAATATCCATATTGATTTGTCATGGGACCTAAGTTAAGGGAACCATATTCTACCTAGTTTTATTGATATCGTGATTTTACCGTTATTATCGCCAATCTATGTCCTTTGTCATATTTTTGGACTCTATTCTGTCAAAGTTGTCATACATGTCTACAAGCTTGAATATTGAAACTCTATATTGGCTATATAAACAAGAGTGGATGTCAAAAATACATGATAAATGCCTGTGCATATAGGGCCCGATCTGGTCCTGGGAGGAGCACCCGAAAGTACTTGTGCCCATGGGAGTTAAAATGATAAGGTATCTGGCATTATACCGAGTACTTGACTTGCTTGATTGGACATTCCACACACATCTTGTACTTGAATCGTACTTGACTTTACATGAAATGCGTGGCCCGAAAAAGGGTAATTTACTTGCTTGATACATGATAGCCAAAGTTCTTGACATGACTTGTTAAACGTGCTTGCTTGAATACCTTGAATATACTTGTCATCTTGTTGGAAGTTCATGATTAAGTTCATCTTATTTCTTGATATTACATTCTCTCTATCTTGTCGTTTTATGCGAGCATGCATAGCTTTATTGCATTCATGAAAGATGTAATTACTTAAACCCCTTGCTAGTACTTGAGATATAATTTCTACTGAGCGTTCGCTCATTCCGTTTGTCCCTTTGTACTTTTCAGGTAAGTCCGACGACGATGGAAGTCAATCGGATGGGAATGTTCAAGAGTGAAAGTGATAGAGCTGCTCAAGTGTCGTCTAGTCTTTCCTATAGTTTCTTGAGTCAAATATGTATTCTTTTTCTTTTTATTAAACAGAGTATTGGATTTGTAATAGTCTATCCATTATGAAATAAAGGATTGGGTTATCTTGCTATTTTGCGCATCTCTGTCTTTGCGTCGAATACACGACCACTCTGATTGATATGATTGATATAGACACGTCGCGCATCTCCGGGTATCTTCCGCGCTCGGGGCGTGACAGTCTTTGTGGTATCAGAGCCCAAGGTATTCAATTCCTAGGAAAAACCCAAGTCCAAGGATAAGTTGAACCTTTAAACCAGTGAGATTGGGTAGAACCAAGGGTTAGATTTAACATAGTATACGAGTCTTTAAATACGATCACGTACTAATATAGTTATTGTAATTGTAGGATAATGGCTGCCGAACGTGCTCAATGGCGCAACATGCAGCGTACCCTTCAAGGGATGACCCAAGTGCTACAACAGGTAGCACAAGGTGGTGCTCCACGAGCTGGAAGCTTACACCAAGCCTTTAAGAATATGAATCCCCCGAAGTTTATGGGATCGACCGATCCGGACGATGCCGAGCATTGGGTTCGAGAAACCGAACGCATATTCCGTGTCATGCAATGCACGGACCAGGACAAAGTGCTATTAGCTACATTCCAGTTAGAGAAAGATGCTAGATGCTGGTGGGAGTCTATTGAAGCAACCATCGATCCTACTCAAGTAACATGGGAAGAATTCGTGGAATACTTCAATGCTAAATATTTCTCGGACCGAGTCCAAGAAAGGAAGGCTGCCGAATTCGCTGCATTAAAGTAACGATCCTTATCATTAGCAGATTATGAAGCTCAGTTCTCCAGGTTATCTAGATATGCTAAGCATCTTATTAGCACAGAGAAGATGAAAGCCCGTAGATTTCTTAATGGGCTTAGGCCCCACTATATTACTCAATTGGCGCCTATGGACATCCAAATTTATTCTGAAATAGTGCGCCGAGCTCAATTACTTGAAGATGCCACGGAACTATCTGATAGGATCCGTGGAAAAGACAAGAAGGAACAAGTCACGGGTTCGGGTTCTTTCAAACCCAACTTTAAGAAGAGGCCCAATAATGGAGGTTCTTCCTCTCAAGATCAGAAATTCAAGAAGACCAAGCCTTTCTCTATCACCACTACCCCTTCGAATACAGTCTGCAAGCATTGTGACAAGGCTGGTCACAAGACGGAAGAATGCTGGAGGAAATTAGGAGCTTGTCTCCGTTGTGGAAGCCGTGAGCATCGGATTCCCGAGTGTCCATTAATGAACGACCAAGCCGGCGATGGTAAACGCCCGGTGACAAAGAATGCTCGTCTTCATGCAATACAGGAGACCGAACCTGAAGAAGAAGGCGGATTAGTGGAAGGTACATTGAAAATTTGTTCCAAATATGCACATGTCTTATTTGATACGGGTGCATCGCATTCTATTGTTTCTAAGAAGTTTGCTGACTCGTTACCTCTAGAACCGGAATGGATGAAAATAGTGTTGTCTACTCCTCTCGGAAACGAGACGGATATCACGCATCATTACCAAAACTGTGAGGTATTGGTTCGAGGAAAGAATTTTCCTATTGATCTTATCTGTTTAGATCTAAAAGAATATGATGTTATACTAGGAGCAGATTGGTTATCTAAGTACCAGGCAACGGTTGATTGCCGTAATAGCAAGATCGTTTTCAAAGAATTTCCAGAACTGACTTATACTAGTCCTAAGAGTGAAGCAAATCCCCTCTTATTTCGGCTCTTCGAGCAAGCAAGCTCGTCAGGAAGGGATGTGTATCCTTCCTTGCTTTTGTCACTGTTAAAGAAGCTAAGAAAATCAAGATAGAAGACGTTCAGGTAGTGCGAGAATTCCCAGACGTATTTCCAGAAGATTTGCCAGGATTACCCCCTCAAAGAGAAGTGGCCTTCACCATTGACTTAGTCCCTGGTGCTGGTCCTGTTTCAAAGGCACCATATAGAATGTCCCCTGCTGAACTCAAGGAGTTGAAGGAGCAGTTGATGGAACTAATCCAAAAAGGGTTTATTAGACCAAGTACTTCCCCGTGGAAAGCACCAGTCTTATTTGTAAAGAAGAAGGATGGATCCATGAGATTGTGTATCGACTATCGACAGTTGAATCATCTTACTATCAAGAACAAGTATCCACTGCCGAGAATCGATGAATTATTTGATCAGATTTCAGGATCCAAATATTTTTCCAAGATTGATCTCAGGTCGGGATATCATCAGTTAAGAATCAAGGATGATGACATTCACAAGACCGCATTCAGAAGCAGGTATGGCCATTACGAATTTGTTGTTATGCCTTTTGGACTAATAAATGCCCCTGCTACCTTTATGCAGTTAATGAATAGCATATTCAGGCCTTACTTGGATCAATTCATAGTAGTCTTCATTGATGATATATTGATATATTCTAAGACTAAGGAAGAACATGAAGAGTATTTGAGGATTGCATTGCAAGTCTTGAGGACAAATCAATTATATGCTAAACTCAGCAAATGCGAGTTCTGGCTTGAAGAAGTGGCTTTTCTCGGACATGTCATATCCAAGGACGGTTTATCTGTAGATCCTTCAAAGGTTGAAGCTGTAAGAAACTGGGAAAGACCCACTAATGCAAGCGAGATCAGAAGTTTCTTAGGTCTTGCAGGCTATTATCGGGGATTCATCAAAGATTTCTCTAAGATCGCCGTGCCCCTTACAAGGTTAACTCGTAAGGAGATCCGATATGAATGGAGTGAGGAATGTGAAAGAAGTTTCCAAACTCTTAAGGATCATCTCACTACAGCTCCGGTGTTAGCTCTACCAATAGAAGGAGAGAAATTCGAGGTCTACACTGATGCTTCTGGCATTGGCCTCGGATGTGTCCTAATGCAACAAGGAAAGGTCATAGCATACTCTTCACGTCAACTGAAGAAGCATGAGGAGAATTACCCCGTCCATGACTTAGAACTGGCCGCGGTAGTATTTGCCCTAAAGATATGGAGACACTATCTCTATGGAGTACAGTTCACTGTCTACTCCGATCACAAGAGTCTCAAATATCTATTCTCACAAAAGGAGCTAAACATGAGACAAAGACGCTGGCTAGAATATCTCAAGGACTTCGACTTCAATATACAATACCATCCCGGAAAGGGTAATTATGTTGCTGATGCCCTTAGTCGAAAGCCGAGAGCAATGATAGCCAATTGTATGATACAAGAATGGAGGTTACTTGAACAATTCTCCGAGCTCAATATAAACTTGGACACGGAATCCAAATTTGTTACATTATCTCATGTAAGCATACAGTCAGATTTATTATCTGAGATACAAGCACTTCAGGGTGATGATCCTATATTAGTGGAAATCAAGGGCAGATTAGAAGGACAATCTGATTTTCAACTAACTTCTGATGGAAGATTATTATTCAAAGGTAGAACTTGTATACCTGATTGTCCGGAATTAAAGAAGAAGATCTTAGATGAAGCTCACCGATCAAGGTACACTATTCATCCTGGATCAACTAAAATGTACCAAGATATGAAGAGGAACTTCTGGTGGCCCAATATGAAAAGAGAAATAGCAGACTATGTATCACGCTGTCTTACATGCCAACAGGTCAAGGCGGAACACCAAAAGCCTGCTGGAAAACTACACCCTCTAGATATTCCTAAGTGGAAGTGGGAGGATATTGGTATGGACTTCATCATGGGTTTGTCTAAATCTAAAGGAGGACATGATGGAATCTGGGTTATCATTGACCGATTAACTAAATCGACGCATTTCTTGCCAATAAAAAGTCGATGGTCAATTGATGTGCTAGCTGCACTGTACATCAAGGAAATAGTCAGGATACATGGAATTCCTGTCTCAATCGTGTCTGACAGAGATCCCCGTTTTACTTCTCATTTTTGGAAGGGATTACAACATTCGTTAGGAACAAGGCTCAACTTTAGTACTGCTTTCCACCCACAAACAGATGGTCAGACCGAGAGAACTAACCAGGTTGTTGAGGATATGCTTAGAGCATGCATCATTGACTTTGGAGGATGCTGGCACGATCATTTACCACTAGTGGAATTTGCATATAATAATAGCTACCAAGCTAGTATCCAAATGGCACCTTTCGAAGCCTTATACGGAAGGAGTTGCAGATCACCCATATGTTGGAACGAAGTTGGAGAAAAACAACTGCTAGGTCCAGACATGGTAAGGGATACAACTGAGAAGATACAAGTAATCAGAGAAAGATTGCAAGTTGCTCAGACGAGACAAAAAGCTTATGCTGATACAAGAAGGAGAGATCTTGAATTCCAAATCGGAGATCATGTATTTCTCAAGATATCGCCTGGACGTGGCATACGAAGATTTGGTGTTAAGGGCAAGCTTACGCCAAGATTCATCGGACCATTTGAGGTACTTGAAAGAGTTGGCGAGGTTGCTTATCGCATCGCATTGCCTCCTCAATTGTCCGATGTACATAATGTATTTCACATATCCATGTTAAAGAAGTATGTGCACGATCCATCTCATATTATTGAACATAGAGATCTGGTGATCCAGAAAGATCTCACCTATGAACAAAAGCCTATGAAGATCTTAGATCGAGAAATACGAGCTCTAAGGAATAAGGTTATTCCCATGCTCAAGGTGCAATGGAATAAGAATCCCGAACGCGAAGCGACATGGGAGACCGAGGAATCTATGAAGAAACGATTTCCCGAGTTATTCTAAGAGGTATATGTTCTACACTCTCCACGTGTATAATTATATATATTGAATTTGGGGACCAAATTCTTTTTAAGTAGGGGAGGGTGTAGCAACCCTGATAAATGAATATTGAAATAAAAGTAAAAACATACATAGTACAGAAGTAATACAGACAAAATAAAGCAAATTAAAAATAACGCCTCTGAGTAAGGCGTTAATTTAAATATAAACGCCTCTACATACGGCGTGACTAAAGAAAGGACGCCCACGCATGAGGTCGTCAACTCTCACGCGACCAAATAGGCAAGTAAAATAAACGCCCATGTCTTAGGCGTGTTTCAAAAACAAGGAACGCCCTTATGGAAGACGTTTCTTAAGAAACGACCTGAACAAGGTCGTTAATTTAAGAATAAACGCCCTGATCAAAGGCGTTAATTCAGTTCGTGACCCGTTCGAACCTAGAGCTTATCCAGGGAAAGATTAACCTAATCTAGTAAGTGTCTATTAGAGTAAGGACTCTATTAGGGATATGTTACCCTCAATCAAACACTACTTTTGTTAGGACTCCAAAATCCTATAAATAGTCTTGATCGAACAACCCTAAACCTATTTGGACGATCGAACTGCACAGGTACGTGAAGAACATATGTTCTTCTATTTTCTTCTTCTGTTCCTTTCTTATGAACGTAGCATGAGAAGAATTAATATTCTTCGTTTCCTCTCCAGGTTGACGGAAGAACGATTGTTCTTCTTCTATTAAGTTGCAGTTGAAGCTTCAAAGCCCTTTCATCTTCTTCATCCAGATCATAAGGTAGGATTTTCTCAAGTCTCGTAGCCCAAACTAAAAATAAATATAAGAAGCACCATGCATGATATATTTATACAGTTTGCATACGTTTTCTGTAAATTTTTCAAGAAACGCCCTTGAATAGGGCGCTACTTTAAAAGAAACGACCATCCCAGTGGTCGTTAATTAAAAGTATACGCCTTGTATACAGGCGTTAATTTCATGAACAATCGCATGTAATCAATAATTGATCCTGTTTAAAATTCAATAAATATGAAATATCGATTCTAAAATCTTGCATGACTCTACCTGTAAATTCCTGCTAATTTTCTTGTCATGATCATGTCTCCTGTCTTGGAAATTTATTTGTTGAAATATTGTAAATTCCTTGAATTTACGACCTTGACAACGTCATTTTACACATGTTAACGCCCCATCACAGGGCGTAAATTGAAAGGAAACGCCCCTTTCTAGGGCGCGTTTTCTGTAAATTCCTGAACTATGTATATCCTGTAAAATAAAATTAAACAGTAACGCCCCTTTCCAGGGCATGTTTTAAATAAATCCTGAAAATTATTTATATTCTGTCAAATATTTAAATAATGAGACGCCTGCTTATATAGTCGTCAACTCTGAAGAAACGCCCCTGTCCAGGGCGCGTTTTATATAAATTATTGAAATAATAAAATTCTGCAAAACGGAACATATTTAAACGCCCTTATGTTAGGCGTTACTTACCTGACTAACGCCCCTGACTAGGGCGTGTTTTTCATGAATTAATAAAATTATTGAAAATTCTGTAAAATAGAAATATGTAAACGCCCTTCTGTTAGGCGTTAATTACTTGAGAAACGACTTGACCTAAGTCGTTATTTTACTGTAAAACTGATTTTTCCCTGTTTTTGTTAACCGATGATTTCATATGTTATATAATATATATATCGGCACTATTCTCCACTCCGTGAGTATAGTCCCACGTTTCACGTTGTTTCATCGATCACACTCAACTCTCATTGACATACAAGCTCTCCATTGGACATTCCGTTCCTTTGGACTAGCGAGTTAGTCATAGAGACCTCCGTAAGACTCCTCGTAGCCTTGGATTCCCTCAAGGCCGACTGAGCTGGTTGTACCCTAAAAACCCATTATACGATCCTTGCCATGTCAATCTAAAGAAACATGGTATACCGGCCCTTATGATTATACAAAGAGTATATCATAAGAAATTCTTAATGGGATGATGATATCATGCCATATCATGTCGTTCTTGTAAACCTCAATTCTATGATAAGAATGAGGGTATCTTGCTTGATCTAATGTTTATGTGGACCTCAATTCTATATAAAGAATATCCATATTGATTTGTCATGGGACCTAAGTTAAGGGAACCATATTCTACCTAGTTTTATTGATATCGCGATTTTACCGTTATTATCGCCAATCTATGTCCTTTGTCATATTTTTGGACTCTATTCTGTCAAAGTTGTCATACATGTCTACAAGCTTGAATATTGAAACTCTATATTGGCTATATAAACAAGAGTGGATGTCAAAAATACATGATAAATGCCTGTGCATATAGGGCCCGATCTGGTCCTGGGAGGAGCACCCGAAAGTACTTGTGCCCATGGGAGTTAAAATGATAAGGTATCTGGCATTATATCGAGTACTTGACTTGCTTGATTGGACATTCCACACACATCTTGTACTTGAATCGTACTTGACTTTACATGAAATGCGTGGCCCGAAAAAGGGTAATTTACTTACTTGATACATGATAGCCAAAGTTCTTGACATGACTTGTTAAACGTGCTTGCTTGAATACCTTGAATATACTTGTCATCTTGTTGGAAGTTCATGATTACGTTCATCTTATTTCTTGATATTACATTCTCTCTATCTTGTCGTTTTATGCGAGCATGCATAGCTTTATTGCATTCATGAAAGATGTAATTACTTAAACCCCTTGCTAGTACTTGAGATATAATTTCCTACTGAGCGTTCGCTCATTCCGTTTGTCCCTTTGTACTTTTCAGGTAAGTCCGACGACGATGGAAGTCAATCGGATGGGAATGTTCAAGAGTGAAAGTGATAGAGCTGCTCAAGTGTCGTCTAGTCTTTCCTATAGTTTCTTGAGTCAAATATGTATTCTTTTTCTTTTTATTAAACCGAGTATTGGATTTGTAATAGTCTATCCATTATGAAATAAAGGATTGGGTTATCTTGCTATTTTGCGCATCTCTGTCTTTGCGTCAAATACATGACCACTCTGATTGATATGATTGATATAGACACGTCGCGCATCTCCGGGTATCTTCCGCGCTCGGGGCGTGACACCTCTCGTTTTGAAAACTTTACTATTGTTGATTGGATGGATGCTTATAATGAACTTGCTGATAGAGTAGATGATGTCAGAAAAGAAAATAGGCATCTACGAAGAAAAATTAACATCATGCAAAATGATACTTCATTGTCTGATAAAATTGCATGCTTAGAGAATGAGAACAGTAAGCTGAAACTCACATGTTCTGAATTTGAAGAAATCAAGAAAGAACTGAAAATCTCTAAGGAAGAAAATGTGAGATTAGACAATGAAATTGATGCATGAAAATTGAAAATTCAGAATTATGAAAGTGAGATAAAAATTACTTCTGAAAAATATGAAGCTGTCCTTAATGTAAATAATGAATTGAAAAAGTCTATTGATGAAATTCAGAAAGACAATGAGGATAAGCTGAAAACCATTGAGAAAATGACTCAAGGATCTGAAAACTTAGATGCATTATTGGGGTCAAAGGTTAATTTTAGGAGAGAGGGCCTAGGATTCAACTCTAGTGCAACTAAGAGCTTTGGAATGAAAACTATTTCCTTTGTTACACAAAAGGAGAAAGGACCACTGATTAATATGAATTCCAATATTGCTGTGAAAATAAATGTGAATCTGAAAAAACCCAATGTAGAGGAGAAGGGCAAACAGAAAGTTGGTGAGCCTAGTAGAATTGGCACTTCCAAACCTAGCTCTAATGCTCAATCCAAGGCTAGGGGTCAACCTGCTCTGGTAAACAAACCCCATGTCAATGCCAAAAAGTCTTCACCACCACCATCACAGAAAAAGACCCAACAAAAACCTATGAACAGGTTAGCAGGGTCAAGGGTGCAGGGAAGATAAAATGTTTTCAGGAGTCAGCCCAACAAATTCAATCCACCCAGAGTCCAGTCCTACTACCCCACACAGTCAATCTATCCTAATGGGTTTGGGTGGACTAGAACTCAAGGGATGCATACAGGGTACGTTCATCAATCTACACAATTTTACAAACCCTATGACAGAAATTGGGGTAATGGGTATGGTAGTCGAACAACTAGAAACTTCCAATCTTTCAGCCAGCCCAAATATCACCCTGACCAAAACTTTATGAATGCAACCTGGCCGAAGCATTGGCACAACAACAACAATTCTGTGAATAACTCTGTTGGTGCAAATAAAAAGAAAAACAACAAAAATAAGAGAAAGAATAACATAAGGAAATCTACAAAATCCACTGAACAAAGTTCTTTTAAACAAATGAGGATTCCCAAAGCCATGCCTTCTTCCTTTACTTGCACTTCATCTGTATTGGAGCCCAAACATACTTGGGTTCTAAACTTTTTGCCCTAATTGTGTGTGCAGGTATGCCTGGCAGCCAAGAGCAACTGGTGGTACTTGGATAGTGGCTGCTCCAGGCATATGACAGGAGATAAGGCCAAGTTCTGCATGCTGACTGAGAAGCTAGGAGGCCTTGTCACCTTTGGAAGCAACACAAAGGGTAGGATCATTGGATCAGGTAAGGTAGGTAAGTGTTCTACCTGCTGCATTGATGATGTTATGCTGGTTGAAGGGTTAGCTTATAATTTACTCAGTATCGGCCAGTTGTGTGATAAAGGACATAAAGTCTTATTTGATTCTCAATGCTACAAGGTTTTTGAATCTGATTCTGAAATTGTCAAATTTTCTAGAAAAAGAATAAATAACACATACATGATAGATTTAGATGATATTCAGCATTCTAACCTATGTCTTACTGCCTGTAGAGAAGATTTAGCATTTTTATGGCATCGTAGGTTAGGCCATGCGAGTTATACTGTTTTGCATAAACTAAACAAGCATAGCATGGTTAGAGGACTCCCTGAAGTCTCTTTTAAAAAGGACAATAAATTTTGTAATGCATGCATTCAGTCCAAGTTGACTAGAAAATCATTCAAATCTTGGACAGAAAACCTATCCACTAAACCTTATGAACTGATACACATGGACCTATTTGGGCCAACCAGGTCTGTCAATTTATCAGGGAAGAGGTATGGGTTTGTCTTAGTAGATGATTTTTCTAGGTATACTTGGGTATATTTTCTGTCACACAAGAATGATGCATTTTCAGAATTTCAGGAGTTCTGTATTAGAATAAATCAGAAAATTTAAAATATTTTGACTGATCATGGAGGTGAGTTTGAAAACTCACACTTTGAAGAATTTTGCAGGTCTAGTGGGATTCATCATAAGTTCTCCTCACCCAAGACACCTGAGCAGAATGGTGTTGTCGAGAGGAGGAACAGAACTCTAGTGGAGATGGGCCGAACACTTCTAGTTGAAGGTGAACTGCCAAGAAAATTCTAGGCTAAAGCAGTCAACACAGCCTATTATGTAATTAACAGGGCAATGGTAAGACCTTCTACCCAGAAAACCCCCTATGAGATTTTGAAAGGTAAGAAACCTTCAATTGCCCATTTCAAGGTCTTTGGTTGTAAATGTTTTATACATATAAATGATAAGAGGGACCTTGATAAATTTGAGCCAAAAGGTGAACCAGGAATTTTTCTTGGTTATTCTGAAAACACTCGAGCTTATAGAGTGTTCAACTTAAACTCAAAAATTGTTGAAGAATCTCCACACATTATCTTTGATGAATCCTTGATGGAAACTAACCATGGTCATTGCAGGAATGAAGATGGGAACATTTTAAAAGGTGATAACTCTGCAGGCCAGTCTGATGGTGAGGAAGAAAAAGAGGAGCAGAATGAAGAAGAACCTGAAGTTCAGGGGGAGGTAAGTGAAATTCCTGAAACTCAGATTGTTAATATCAGATATCTTAAAGATCACCCTGTGAATAATGTCATTGGCAATCTGAATGATCCCCCTAGGACTAGAGGTCACTTTAGAATTCAGGATGAATTGAATACATATGCTCTTGTCTCTCAAATTGAACCCAAGTCCATTGACTGTGCCCTCAAGGATGTGCATTGGATTAATGCCATGCATGAGGAGCTTAATCAGTTCGACAAGAACAAGGTGTGGCACTTGGTCCCACCTCCTGATCATGGAACAGTCATAGGGACTAAGTGGGTATTCAGGAATAAATCTGATGAATTAGGGAATATTGTTAAAAATAAAGCCAGACTTGTTGCTCAGGGGTATAACCAGGAGTTTGGTATTGACTTTGAAGAGTCATTTGCCCCTGTAGCCAGATTAGAAGCTGTTAGGATTTTATTGGCTTATGCATGCTCCCTAGGAATAATCCTCCAGTAGATGGATGTAAAATCTGCATTCTTGAATGGGGAAATTAGTGAGGATGTCTATGTAAGACAGCCCCCTGGGTTTGAATGTCTAGATTTCCCTAATCATGTTTAAAAATTAAATAAAGCTCTCTATGGTCTTAAGCAAGCTCCCAAAGCTTGGTATGACAGGTTGAGCAAGTTCTTTACTGATCAAAATTTTACTAGAGGAGTAGTTGATCAGACCTTGTTTACAAAGGTGAGTCATTCTGACATTCTTATTGTACAAATTTATGTGGATGACATTATTTTTGGGTCAACTAACCCCAAATTGTGTGAGGAATTTTCTAAAACAATGACTAATGAGTTTGAAATGAGCTCGATGGGTGAGCTCAAATTGTTTCTTGGACTGCAGGTTACACAAACAAAGGATGGAATGTTTATCACTCAGTCCAAGTACAAAGGGATCTACTCAAGAAATACAAGATGGAAAATCTCAATGAGATAGCTGCTCCAATGGGTACCTCTACAAGCTTGGATGAAGACACTAAAGGTAAACCTGTTGATCAAAAGCTATACAGAGGTATGATCAGATCCCTTCTCTACTTAACAGCATCTAGGCCTGATATTCAATTTACTGTAGGATTATGTGCTAGGTTTTAGGCCAGTCCTAAAGAAACTCATCTTAAAGCAGTAAAAAGGATTTTTAGATATCTGCTAGGCACCCAAGAGCTAGGATTATGGTATCCTGCTAGGTGTGAGTTAGAGCTTCTAGCTTACACTGATGCTGATTATGCTGGGTGTCGAGTAGATAGAAAAAGCACTAGTGGCTATTGTCAATTCCTTGGTGGCTGTCTAGTATCTTGGGCATCTAAGAAGCAACACACTGTAGCCTTGTCTACAGCTAAGGCTGAATATGTTGCAGCTGGTAATTGTGCTGCCCAAGTACTATGGATCAAGCACCAACTAGATGATTATCAGATAAAACTGGAATGTATTCCAATTTTATGTGATAATACTAGTGCCATATGCCTTGCTAAAAATCCTGTTCATCATTCTAGGACTAAACACATAGAGATAAAACACCATTTTCTTAGAGATGCTGTGAATAAAAAGGAAATCGAACTGAATTTTATTGAAACTGAAAAACAAATTGCTGATATCTTTACTAAGCCTCTTGGGAATGAAAGGTTTCAATTTCTTAGAAGAGAACTTGGTTTGTGTAAATTTCAGCATAATGAATAAATTGTCTGATGGCTTGAATAAAATATGTGAATGTTGAATGTAGTAACAGACTCATGATCATGCATGTCACTCACATTTCTTTTACACTCATGATCATCACTACATAACATTTAGTCATGAATGTGTCAAAAACCACATGCATATCATTCATAATTTTTTTTTGACATAGTTTTCATTGCATATCATTCATCTATGACGTATGTCGAAGCTTTCTCTCATTTAATTCTTGCCATTCATTTGCAAAACTTCATGCATATAGACAGGGGGAGTCTTGTCAGAAATTCAAGGTGAACTACTACGTCGACGCTGCTCTACTGTGGCGTTGATGCAGTGAACTAGATCTGTGAATGCCTCTGCTTCTTATTCTGATGAGTTGGCGCTGCAATAGCATGGAGTCGGCGCACTGATATCATCTCAGTGTTTTATATTGTTGCCTCTTCAACTGATGCGTGGACGCCTTGAACTCCTAGCGTCGACTCTGTTCATTCATCCTTTGACTCTGAATGATTGAGTCTGACAGTATGGCAATCTTTTAGTCAGTTCTAATATTAAGCAATAGAAAACAGACTTCTTCCCTCATAAGAACCTTAATTGCTTAAAGACTGACTTAATGGTTTAAATTTTATAATCTTTAGAGTTGAAAGACTACAATCAGTAAATAAGGATGCTAAAAATTGATAAAGCACGCAACCCTCATCTTATTTCATGTCAGACAAAGCTAATTATATCTAAAATCTGAAAACTCATCTGAAATCATGTTAGAGAAACTAAGTATGTGTATTGTCCTTAAACAAGTCATTCTGAAACAAATAAAGGACAGCTAAGAAAGATATTGAAAAACATTGAAAATTAATTGAAAAATAGCATTGGCAGAGCAATGACTGATAAATCACTGAGAAACTGAGTGATCCATCAAAGAAGTGGACAACACTCATGTCATGAGGTGTATCAGCTATCTCTGTATAAAATGATCAAAATAGTAGGTTGGTTTCACTGAGTACCTGGGGGTAACTGGCGTCTGATAAACGTGTACCCTCACACAAAAAGGTGTAAATTAGTTCTATTGAGTTTGATCATAGGTAAAATGGTCCATCATGTTGAGTATCTAGGGGTATTGGCGTCTGATAAATGTATACCCTTACGCAAAAAGACTTATGGTACCTGAATGCCCTAAATGAAATAATATTAAAAATGCTGTTCCTTCAAAAGAAATTTCATGGATGTCAATTTTTTTAATTTCAATACATGACCTGGTATCTCTTAGCACATTCTACTAAGTCTATGAAAGTAAGATATTCTGAAACTGAATCTCTCATGTAAACATGATTCTGGTTTATTGTTTTATCATGCACAGCTACCTTATCCAATGAATGTAGTGCATGAACTCTCATTTGTATAACCTTTAAACCAGCACTTCACTTTCTAAGCAGTTTCTCAATTCATATGACTAAAGGTTCTGTGCTTTAGCTGCTTAATTTCTGAACTACCTGCTAAGAATGCCAGTCAGCTGATTCTTCTTGTTCCTTCCCTTGCATCTTATTTCCCTTCTCTTTGTTGATGGCAAAGGGGGAGAATATATTGTCTATTTGATGAATTCATTCTAGGGAAGTGTATGCATCATGTCTATGGCAAAGGGGGAGATCTTGTGACCAGAGAGTTGTGTTCATGTCTTAGCATGTCATTCATAGCATCTGCATGACAAATCTGAATAATAAATCATGTCCTTCATCAAAAATGCATCTGCATAACAGGATGTTGCTATTCTATATAATAGGGTGTTGCCATCATCAAAAAGGGGGAGATTGTTGTGACCCCTCTGTGTTGATGATGTTGACAATAAGTTTTACTTCATTGGTAACAGCTTGTTTTGATTGATTGGCAACTGTTCTTATTTTGATGAAATTGTTTTTATCAGGTTGTCTATGTATATAATGCAGTTAGAGTCTTTATATTGTTATGCACACACTCACAGGTCTACATAGTGCATTGCAACATTAACATAGAGCCTATACTTTTCCTTGTTTAGTCTGGACAGTAGTGGGTCGACCCCCTTCTCAGGTGGGTCGACACCCCCAGAGTGCAAGTCTATACACTGTCTATCTGTCTTGTGTCTCATGCAGCGTCTTAGGCATTTTGTTAAAGTCTATACAGTGCAGCTCACACGAACACTCAAGTCCATACATCGTGAAGTCTGCACATTGTGGCACCCAATTGTAGACACGCCATTCCTGACGTCTCCTGAGAAAGTCTCATATTACTATACGACGCCCCGCGGCGGATTTCACATTTTGAATCACTTGAGTGCTTCCTTTTCTTGGGTCTTCTTCTACCTTTTTCGATATCCGGAATTGTCTCGTCATAGCATTCGGACGGCATCAACACCAGTCAGACGCTTCGGAAGGTCCCGAAACCAGGAAGGGTGCCTGTCGGGGAGTTGCCGACGAATTTTTAGCGGACCCGGGGGGTCTTAATGGAGGCGTCCAGGCCCCTGGACGCCTCCATTACTTTAATTTATTTTTTTTTAAGACCAAAATACATAAAAAATATATATATTTATGGAGGCGTCCAGGCCCCTGGACGCCTCCATGAAAACAAATATAAAAAATATATATGCCAGTTGGCATAAAAAACAAAACAAAAAAAAATTAAAAATATAGTTTCTTGGAGGCGTCCAGGCCACTGGACGCCTCCCTCAACTCACTCACGGGGCGCCGCCCACCGAACGATGGTTTGTCGTGTGTGAAAGTATCCAAATTTTGGAGACGTCCAGCCGAGTGGATACGCCCATTTCCAAATCACGGGTCGCCGCTCCAAAACCACGCGTTGTGTTAAACCGCGTGTAACTTTCGGTGGAGTTCGGTGGGACTTATGGAGGGGTCCGGGACCCTGGACGCCTCCACGAAAATATTCGGAAAAATGAATAAAAATATAATAAAATATTAGTTCAGCCCTGATGGAGGTGTCCAGGGTCCTGGACGCCTCCTGTAAGACCCCAAATTATTTAATTGAGCCCAATAATTCTTATTTAGCTTTTATTAATTGAGAATAGAATTTTATTGAATTAATAATTGAATTTCGGATTTATTAATATTTAATTCGTTAGAAATAGTATGAGTGAAAATTTGACTACCTTAGAAAAATCTGTAAAAATAGTAAATATGTTAAGGTCGAGGTAGATAACAACTTTTCCTTCTGGCATTAAGCCATTGTAAATCCGTGGTAAGATCTATTTAGAGTTTAAACCCAAAAGTGCACACTTTTGACCCATACCTAACCCTTAGATTAAAACACGAAATTCGACCTGAATACTCAACCAAATGAACTGAAATCAGTGGCAAATGGAAGGCCACAATGTAAGGAACATTTACCCTCAATTAATTTGAGGTAAACCTAGCCCCAAAACGTGTTGCCGACATAGTTTGGTCAAGTCAAGGATTTCGGCGCCGTTTCTAAACACGTAGCTTGCAACAGCGAATACTCCCAACTCCGAAGGCTCTAGAAGCTCTATGAGCTATCAAAATGAAGCCCTACGAGTCTTCTTTCATTTGGCTGCTGTGGGGTTCACTGAAGTTTCAGATCTGGGGAGATCTAGCTCGATTTGTGGAGGTGGGTCAGCAGGCCGTTGGCTTCCCTTCATCCTTCTTTGATCCATCGATTGAGGTAGGAATTCTCAACCAAATTTTGATCATGAGTATAGCAAGTTGTGCATCTCGTCGAGATCTATCCATTGGGACTGAAAGCCCCAATTTTCATCAGGTGTGGAGTGAGTTATCACGGGTTTTCTAAGGTGCTGTCCAAGTGTTCTTCATTCTAGGGTTTGAGTTTTCTCTCTCCGATTTGAGGTAGGATCTAACAACCAAACTCTAATTAACTTACATGATATAATCAGCATGTTATTATCCTTCATTTAACGTAGAAAGTCCCAAATTCCATTGAGCATGCCTCGTGAATTTCAAAATTTTGTAAGAGCATACCTAGAACATGATTCATATAGTGTTCCTTTAAGTCAGAGCTTGATTACGGGCTAATTTTGAGTCATGTATCCTGATCTTCATGTAGCATATTATATATGGTTGGATTCATAATCGAGTCAGCTTTCTTTTGACACCAAAAGCCCTAAATTCCGTTGTGTATGTTAAGAGAATTGCATGATTTAGTAGAAGTAGGTCAGGAACTAGGGTTTTCATGAATTTATCATATATAAGTTGAGATTCAATCATTTTCTGTAACAATCCATGTTTCAAAATTGTAGTTTTATGACCCTAGAATGTCTATTAATATTCCTAGATCTTGTGGTTTTGATTTCAACTCAATTGGACCCCATTTGGATGAGTTCATGTGGTTTTCGGTGGCAACTCACGTTGCTGTTCTTGCAGGGGTCGACCCCAGGGGTTGACCTATTTTCTGGGCAACCCTGCAGGCCCGAGGGTCAACCGCAGGGGTCGTCCCCTCCTGTTCCTGCATGGGGGTCGACCCCAGGGGTCGACCCATTGCACAGGAATGTAGGGGTCGACCCCAGGGGTCGACCCATCTGAAGGAAATGGTGGGGGTCGACCCCAGGGGTCAACCCATCTTCAGAAATTGCTGGGGTCGACCCCAGGGGTCGACCCATTCAGCTTCCAGACCCCAGGGGTCGACCCATCTGAAGGAAATGGTGGGGGTCGACCCCAGGGGTCGACCCATCTTCAGAAATTGCTGGGGTCGACCCCAAGGGTCGACCCATTCAGCTTCCAGACCCCAGTTTTTCAGGGGTCGACCCCAGGGGTCGACCCGTACACCAGAAACCCGGTTTTTATCATTTTTCGACCCGAAGATGGATCCGAATCAGTGGGGAATCAACCCATTTAACTTAGACCCACTGAAATTATATTTTTTGAAGAACAATTGACCTATTCATGTACCCCCCTTGATTTCAAATTTGCATTGGTCCTTTCTTGCAAACATAGTACAAAACACGATGTTTACCATCTCTATTACAACACTTACCTTGCTTAAATAGAAACTCACATAATTAATGATTAATGGTGTAACTAAAACCCCTGATAATGCATTCTATTTCACCGCTGTGAGAGCTTGTTCTTTACCTCGACAACTTGTTCTAGCTTGTTGGCACCTTGGCTAATACAAATGATAATGGTTAATCATGATGTCTTAACTTGGTGATTAGGATTAATATGTTGATTAGCTTGTTTGATTGCTGCTATTTTACAGTAGCGCAGCACGATTAACTCTTGTTGTGACTTGGTTTCGATCTCCTTGATGATTATACTTACCTTGAAATTCTGGAAATGAATCTCTTTCCTACTTGAAGTTGTTATTGCTACTTAGTTTAAACCTTGGAATTCTGGCCATAAACTGTGGAAGTCTAGATTTGTGGGATCTTTGATCCAAAGAAATCAATGCCTGGCAAACAATTAAGGGCTCGGTCTAGTCCTGGGAAGAGCGCCCGAACACTACGTGTACCCCCGGGGAGGTGAATGACTAGGTGTGGCATTTGGCACCAGTACTTGACATGTGTTAAATCTAGGACTATCCACTACTCTCTACATTACTTTCTACTACTTTTCACTTTCCACTCTTCACTGTTCTATACTCTACTTGTTGTTACTTTACTTGCTGATTACTTGGACGTGAAAATGAAATTACATACGTGCTTGACATGACTTGAATTATCTTGATATGGCCAACTTTTTATCGTTATCTCCTGTAGTAAATTCTTGTCTTACCATTCTATTCATTATATTTCTTGACCTTGCAAGATCTTTGAATTTTGTTTCGTGATATCATCGTTATCTTTTTATTATTTTATCATTTGTAGCATGACATTTTAAAATATAATTAAACTGTTAATCACTTATACCTGTCTGTTATTTCCTACTGAGCGTCAGCTCATAGTTGTGTTTTCCCCCTTTTCCAGGCTGTTCAGGTGACGCACTTACCGATGGGGAAGGACAGGAGTGATGTCTTGAGTGTATCAGTTCTAGTGTGTTAGTAGTGTGATATCTTACTTTTAGTTGTGTTTTGGAGAGCATTTAGTCTCAGTCATGTTATTGAGCTTTAGTGATTGATTATTCCAGTTGTATTAAGTTGAACATGAGGTTATTGTATCAGTTGTGGTTTGTTAATGATCATTTAGTATTTCCATCTTGTAGCACTTGTGTATTATTTTAGATTAGTTCTCTCTCTTGCCAGCGTGTCTCTAACTGTACGTCCCGATATTTTTGCCTTGTTCGGGGGGTGACAGTTTAGTTGGTATCAGAGCCCTAGGTTTCACATTCCTAGGTTCCCTAAGTTTTAGGTTTTCTTGCATTGCATCCCAATAATCGGTATATCAAAAGGTGTTGTCCGAACGTTAGGCTACGCCTATCGGAAAGGTCGCACACTTGCGCGAGTGGTCTTCGGACCGATTACCTCCGCCAGGTACCGAGTTTTGGTCGTGTCTAGGTGCACTAGATCCCTAACCTTGTGAAAGTTTAAGACCTGACCTGTGAGATTGGGTAGAACTTGGGTTAAGTTCGTTCCTTAATCGTGCTTTATCTATCTTATTGGACCTTAGTAACCTATTTCTCGTGTAGATGGCAGCTGATCGTGCTGAATGGAGGAACCTACAGCGTACGGTTCAAGGCCTTACTCAGGCCCTTCAGCAAGTAGCTCAGGCATGAGCGGCACAGCATGGCACCGGTGATCTATACCGGAACTTCCGAGGGATGAATCCCCCAAGGTTTGCGGGTTCGACCGACCCTGACCAAGCCGAGCACTGGCTAGATGAGATGGGGAGGATCTTTGAAGTTATGCAATGCACCAACCAGGAGCGTGTCCTTTTGTCCACATTTCAACTGGAACATGATGCACGTACTTGGTGGGATTCTATCAAGGCAACTCTCGGTGATCGGCAAGTTATGTGGGAAGAATTCTAAGAATTCTTCAACAGCAAGTATTTTTTTGATAGAGTGCAAGAGAAGAAAGCGACGGAGTTCGCGGCCCTGAAACAGCGAGGTTTGTCCGTGGCAGAGTATGAGGCTCAATTTGCACGGCTTTCTCGATATGCTACACATCTCATTTCCACCAAGAAAATGAAGGCGAAGCGCTTTCTCAATGGATTGAAGCTTCATTATATCAACCAATTGGCACCGATGGAGATTTTCACGTATTCTGAGGTGGTAAGGAAAGCGCAAGTTCTGGAGGATACTCTTGAAATGACGGAGAGAATCCGTGGGAAAGGCACCAAGAAAGAATTACCTACGGGTTCCGGGAGTGTCAAACCCGGGTATACCAAGAAGAGGCCTGTTAGTGGACCTGGTGTAGACACGCCAAAATTGACGTTACTGTGAGTACATCTCATTTTGCCTTGTAATGCCCCAATTTGACCCTCAAATTAGCTTCGTTTGAGTGATTTTTCCCACTTTTCTTAGATTTCTCACCTTTCCTCCTCTTTTCCTATTTTTCTGGATTTTTCTGGATTTTTCTGGATATTTTCTCTAATTTTTCAGAATTAACGACCTAGGCTAGGGCGTGTTTTAAATAACGCCTTCACCTAAGGCGTGTTTCAAATAAATAACGCCATCTCCTAAGGCGTGTTTTAAATAACGCCTTCCCCTAAGGCGTGTTTTAAATAAAGCCTCTTCCTAAGGCGTGTTTCAAATAAGAAATGCCTTCTCCTAAGGCGTGTTTTAAATAAAGCCTCTTCCTAAGGCGTGTTTCAGAATTTTCAAATAAAAGAAAGATTTATTTCCAAAATTGATCCAGGAAGAGACGCCTTAGCCTAAGGCGTGTTTTTAAGAAACGCCCTCTGGGCAGGTCGTCAATTCTTGAATTGACGCCCTGGTCCAAGTCGTGTTTCAGTTTTGTGTTCCGAACGAACGCAGCCTTTCCCCAGAGAATCCCTGCTTCGTTTGGGCTCTTGCCCAGTCTTATCTTCCCCTCTTTGGACTCTTGCCCCTTCTTATCTTTTCCTCCGTAGGGCTCTTTCCTTCTTATCTCTTCATTCGATTCTATTTTAATAGGGCATACCGCTCTGTTAATAGGTTGGATCCCCTCCGATTTCTTCTCTTCTTATTCTTCTGTTTCTTCCGTCTCCTATTCTTCTGTGTCTTCCGTACTGTGTCTTCCTCTTCTGTCTTCTTCTCCTCTTCTTCTTCTTCTTCCCAGTTTTTCTTCTTTCTTCTGTCTTCTTCTCATTCTTCTTTCCCCTTCTTCTTCTTCGGTTGTTTTTCTTCTGTTTTCTTTTTTTGTTTTTTTCTTCTTTTTACAGGAACCGAAGGGGCTTGTTGGGCTAAGGAGGAGGACTTTCAACATCAACCTCTTCATCTCTTTTGAAGCCTTCTCCCCATTGAGCATTCAAGCCAAGGAGCACCAACCATAAACAAGATTTTTTTATCTCATCTCCTTTTCATCATCTTGTATTTTCATTAATTCATGCATGCATCATGTTTCATTGTTATATTGATTTTTCTCAACCATCGTATTGAGATCTCCCCACAGTGCATCTCTTGCACTTTTTTTACTCTTTATTTTACATATTCATATCATCATATCATATATTTCCCACCCTTTTTGCATAAGGGGTTTAAGGGCCAACACCCACAAGGTGTGTCTTGCACATGTTTTCATGCTCATCTATATATATGGATTTGATGCTACACTCACCATGTTTCTAATCCATATCTTTGTTGGTGTTTGTGTCTCTTTTTGCAAGGGTAATTAATTGAAGAACTCTCTTCATCGGCCGGCCGATTTGAAGAGAAAGGAGCACTCACATCCCCCGCATCTTTTGAGGTATTTTGCGATCATCTCCCCATATCAATCTCCTCTTTGAGACCCTCGTGTCTCTGGCGATCACACACTCTCCACATTAGCACCTCATGCTATTTTATTGCTTTCACCATATCTATTGCTTTTTATATTAAAGTGGATTTCTAATTAGGATCTACAAATTGGCGATCACGGTGGGACACTTTATTGTTTTTCTTTGATTACCCTTTCCCCTTAGGCACCCGCGTGTGCCGTCTCCCCTTTCGCACCCTCGGTGCGTCTTCTCTTATGCCCCTCGGGCATCCTCCATTGTGCTTTGCACTCTTCCCCAAGTGATCCGTCAGTTTGTTGTTTTTTTTTAGAATTTCCACTTATTCAAAATCTTGATGAGCATGCTTCTATCTTATATTTGTTGATTGCCTGTGACTGCGAGTGCCCGTGGAGCTTTTCTGGGAATTAACGCCTCACCCAGGGGCATTTTTAAATTAACGCCCCCGGCCAGGGCGTCTTATTCGTGTTGAACGCCTTCTGACAAGGCGTCTTCTATCTTTCTCCTGGTTTTGTTGCTTGCTTGGTGAATTCACGCCCTTCTCCAGGGCGTCTTTTTCTTGCTTAGCGCCTCACATCAAGGCGTTAGTTTGGATTTGACGCCCTCCGGCAAGGGCGTCCTTTTATTGGTAGCGCCTCACACCAAGGCGCGTTTTTCACTGCCCCTGGGCCCCTCGCGTTGTTTCACGACAGTCACACTGTCGTGTCTTTGGTTAGTAGCGCCCCCTTCTAGGGCATCTTTTTACTGTGGGTTTGCAGAACCCCCCGTGGGTGACTCTTTCATCATGATTCATGCTTATAT
Organism: Amorphophallus konjac; assembly: GCA_022559845.1. Taxonomy (NCBI): domain Eukaryota; kingdom Viridiplantae; phylum Streptophyta; class Magnoliopsida; order Alismatales; family Araceae; genus Amorphophallus; species Amorphophallus konjac. The sequence goes on along the minus strand of CM040120.1, from coordinate 161,283,249 downwards.
TCATTGATTGATCATATTGTGCTGACTGGCTTGATTTACCTTGCTACATTCATTCATTTGCATTGGTTTGGGAGACCTCCTCTCTCTTCATTAGGATTCCACACACCCTCTTGGAATCGGGACGACCCTCCATTGAGCATTCCGTCTCTTTGGACCGGAGATCCCTTTTCCAAGCCTCCATAAGTCCCCGCACCCGTGGATTCCCTCACGGACGCCGGGCAGGTTGTACCCTTTGACGTCCCGAATTAGTTGGCCTAAACGTGGTGAGAGAGTGTTCCTAGTTGGCACTAGAATTAAATCATATTGAAACTAGGATCCCACCTTGTGAATCACATCAATCTTGTTAAAATTCATTAATTCACCAAGGTTCAAACATAAAAATCAAGGTAACCATCACCACTTGTGTGTTTCTTTGCAAATTGTTTGCACATTAAATTGCTTGCATAATGGCTTACTTTGATAGACAAAACAACATGTTCAATTCAATTAATGTTCATGAGGGTGATCAACCCAGCACATCTTATTCCCCTCAATTTCAACATGTTCATCAAAATTCTCACCATTCTTTCAAAGGGCCGCGTCCTCATTCTTATGGTCATGCCCGACCCATGGGCAATGTCCAATCCAATGGTCCTTCAACTCAATTCCGAGCCACTACTCCCTCGGGATCCTCTCGTCCCAATGATGAGAAGGTCTCCTAGATCATTCATGCATTAGATCATCTTACCCCTCAACAGATCCAAGCTTTTAAGGCTGCCGTTGAGGGTACATCTCATGCATCTATCCCTCCTTCCAATTCTATACGGGTGGCCCATCACCCACCTCCTTCCAATTCTATTCGGGTGGCCCATCACCCATCTCCCTCCAATTCTACACGGGTGGCCCATCACCCCCCTCCTCCTTCCAATCCTGATCGGGTAGCCCATTACCCATCTCCTCCTGTTCATTCTACTCGGGTGGCCCATCACCCGCCTCCTTCCATTCCCTCTCGATCACGGCCCCAAGGCCCATTTATTCATTACAATCCGGCCCATCCGGGTTCTTCTATGGGTCGGCCCATTGATTCCCCTCCACGGCCTTTTTATACGGCCCTTCCTCCTTCAAGGCCCTGCCAACCTTCTGTTGCTCAAGTCACACCCCTCCAACAATCTCTGCTTGATAAGATTACTTTGATGGAGGAACAAATAAAGAGGGTCACAGCTCCTCCTACTCCAGTCAATCCTCTCCATGCCGCTTTGGACGAGATTACAAAGATGGAGAATGAATGGAAAGACAGGATGGACGATTATGACTTCGGCATTCCAAGCGAGGAAGAGCCGGCAATTGAAGAATCTGAGGCAGTGTACGATGATGATGAAGCTCTGCAGGCACCCCTTCCGAGTTTCCTTAACTTTCCGCTTTCCCCATTTTCATTCGATGAACCTCCTGCTCAGGATGAAACCATCCCCGATCCAATCCCTATTTATGACACTAATTGGTGTTACGATGATGGGTCGATACTTCAATCACCCACACCGGCACATTGTAAGTCTCCTCCTATCCTTGACACCGCATACATTACACCTCCTCCTATTACACCATTAACCCACGCAACACTGGCCTCCCCCAAGCCTTCCACCATTAAACCTCCACCCGTTAAGCCATCTACCTCCACACCATTAGCCTCCGTCGAACCCATCATTAAACCTTCCCCAATCAGCCTCCCATTAGCCTCCACCTCGGCCTCCACTTCCCCAATTTCACCACCATTACCCTCCATTATGCCTTTAACCCCAAAACCCATACCTCCACCACATAGCCTTTCGCCTTTACCTATGGTTAATTCTGAGCAGGGTCCACCACTTTTTGCACTTGAGCTAACCCCGACCGCTTGCAAGCAAAGGGAGAAACTCGATGTGTTTGAACCTCCGCCTCCATTTACGCCAACACCTCCCCTTATATCTCCACCATCCATGGAGCTTTCTGCCTCCGCTTCACCTCCCTCTACTACTCGGAATGGGGGGCCTTCTGCAAGCACAGGTGCCGAAGATAATCAAGAGCCGGGCAGCAAGGATTTGGCCGTGCCATTCAAGATGCAAGAATTCATTTGCCGGATGCCAATCCGGGTTATTGTGCCAATCACGGCCGAAGAAGCCAAGTCGTCGCCATGCCGGGCGTTGATGCCGTCTAAGGGCCGGGCAGGGCACCCCTTGTTCCAATTTCCGAATTCTGAATTCATTATTCCTTACAAGGGGCGAATGCCCATTTTATTCAACATTCCATATTCATCACCATCAATGGGCATGGCGATGCTTCATGTTCCAACTCTACGACTCCCTCACCTTATTGATCTTCGCTTTCCAAGGGGGTGGTCATTTATTGAAGCTTCCTTTATTGGGCCAATTGGTCGTACATGTTCACTGCCGTGGAGGGGCAATTGTCTTAAGGGATCATCCCCTATTTCTTCCACTCTTGTTCATTCAACTTCATCCATATCCATTTCAATCACCTTTTCTTCATGGGCCACTCCAAGGGAAAAGAGGAGGATCTCACCTTCTCACTCTTCACATTCTTCATCTTCTTCGAATTTCATGCATTTTTCATTCATTCATTCATTCCATTCTTTGCATTCATTACATCCATCATTTTGCATACATTTGCACCTCCTGCTTCCCGGGTTTCCAAACCCGTATCTTCCCCGCCTTCCGGTACCTCCGAATATTCCGCATTTCTCATCCTGTTCATCTTCATCTTTTTGTCCACTCTCCCTGGGACATTACGTCCCTTTTCTTGTTATCTCCCTGGAACCTCCAGGAATTTTATCCCTCCTCTTTGGGCATCTCGCCCTTTCTGATTCTATTCCTCCGGAACCTCCGGATCCTTCTCTTGTCCTTTCAGGGCATCGCGCCCCTTTCTATTTGCTTCCTCCGGAACCTCCGGATCTTTCACCCCTCTCTTTGTCCTTTGGGCATCGTGCCCCTCTCCATTTGCTACCTCCGGACCTTCCCCTCGGGCATCGCGTCCCTTTCCACCTCATTTCTCCGGAACCTCCGGACTTTCTTGGGTATCGCGCCCCTGCTCATTTGCTACCTCCGGAACCTCCGGATTTTCCTCCTGATCCTCCTTCATTCCTTTCTCTTGGGTATCGCACCCCTTTCTATATCCTTCCTCCGGAACCTCCGGATTCTCTATCTTATTCTTTCTATCTTCTTCCAGGGCATCGCGTCCCTCGGCATTTTCTTCCTCTACCACCTCCGGACCCTCCATCTTTCTTCCGATTCATCTTTCTAATATTTCTGAACATCACATCCTTCATTTTTTTCTTCCTTTTCCATCATCTTTTTCCCTATTTCGTCTCAGGGCATCGCGTCCCTTCTTTTGTCATTCCTCCGGAGCCTCCGGATGATTTCTCCTCTCACGATGCTCCTTCGCCTCTGGACCCTCCGGATCCACCTCTTTCCATCTACCAATTTCTTCTTCTGATTCCTCCTAATTCTGGGTCTGACCCAACTTCTTCCACATCCACTGCCTTAGGCATTTGCCCTTTCTCCCATTGCTTTTGAGGCTTTAGTCCTCACTCCTCCTTCTAATTCTCTGCTTCTTCTGTAGACCTTTCATGTGATCAGGGTCTCCACACCTTAGTGAGGGAGTTCTAGCCCTCGCCTCTCTTCCTTTTCTCCTTATTCGTCTGAGTCTGGTTTGAGCACCACTCATTCTTGCTAAGCCACTCCCAAACCCTTTGCTGCCAATCCTTTTGATTGCCAAAGAGGACTATCCCATGATGATCAACCTCGCCTCTGACAGCTGCTTCAAGAAAGGTTGCAAGGTAAAATATTGGCGTGAGTACGCATTTTTATGATATCATTTTCTCATTACTTCACGCATGATTTTCAAAATGAAGTGCTTCTTAACAAGATTAAGAGTGGTGTTTTAAACCTTTATCTTAAGCTTTTGTTTAATTAAATCATCCTCAAAAAGAGTCTTTAGGCTTGCTTCTGCAGCACCTTTGGTTAAAAATAACCCCACGCTGGGAATTCAATATTCTCTCCCCGCTTGTTAAGAGCAACCCTTAGTTGGGCACCACACACACTTCACGGCGTCCTTAGCCGGCTCCTTGATAAAACACCGTTCCTACCTTGGCCATGCCATGAATTTCTGAAAGTCTTTTTCTCTTCTTTACTCGGCCGAATGCAGGGGCAAGAGGTTGACAGATGAGATGACCAATCTCGGTAATCCCCAATACGAGAGGAGTCTCAAACAGGGGCAGTCTTGACCCAAAATCAAAATCAATATGAGTTTTTCATATGAATTTCATGATATACATCTCGCCAAAAAAGGGCTATTATGAAAATCAAATCAAAAATTTTGGTAATTGCAAATCATGAATTATGGCATGTCAAGAGGGCAAAGTCCCCGCAGGGAAAACCCTGGTCGTATGCATGTCAAGGGTCTGAAAAGCAAAGGCACAAAGCCCCGGCACAACAGACTACCTCTTTGAAGGGAACACCTTGGAAGGAATTCAAGTCCCGATATCTCCCATCCTGCACAAAGTTTATCCCCAATTATTCTTCTCTTCTCCCTCCAAGACCGAATGTTTCTCGGGTATGGCCTTGGTAGGGGCACCGTTAATCAAAGACGGTCGGTTATAGGATGCCGCTTTCAATGCACGTCCAGCTCTGGGCAGTTTTTAGCGAAAAGGGAAGGAACAAGGACCCCTAGCCAGTGGTTCAGAACACCCTTTGATGCTGCATTAACAATATTTCCAAAATCTCCACAAAAATTTGAATATTTCCAAAATCTCCACAAAAATTTGAATATTTCCAAAATCTCCACAAAAATTTGAATATTTTCAAAATCCAGAAAAATTTGAATCTTTTCCGAAAAACTCATAAAAATTTGCATATTCCAAAATCCAAAAATTTGCATTGTATTTTCTGATGGTGTTTTGCAGGAACAACTTTGCAGAGACCAAAAGCACGGGATGGGTCCTCTCTCCACTTATTGCTATCAAGCTATTGATTCTTTTCCGATATTTTCATGACATGCCACCCTAGGCATCTTTTGGTTATCATCTCCCTATATCATTCTGATTACTATATCTCCTATTCATCTCCAAATCATTCAATCAACTCCTGCTGATTTCTCTTGATTAATTCTGCCGTTGGGCATTATCAGATCTTGATCATTCAATTCCAAATCTTGATTAGCCAGATTGTCTCCTCGTGATAAAACAAGAAACAATGCTATGATTTGACTTATGCTATTCATTACATGTTTGAATGATATTGATGATTGCTATGCTTAAATGCCTTCTTCATTGTTTGTTATCTTTTATATCTTGGCTAATGAATTTTTGAGCGCAGGATAAGAAGCTCTTGGTCCCGCCGACTGGGCATCATCATCAAAGTCCCACGGTGCTTGCAGCTCATTTCTCAGTCCCCATGCTTATTGATATCACCATCTCCCTGTATGCATTCTACTATATGTTACATATGTTACTAGATTATATCAAGGACCTTGTGGCTTTGGTAAATCTGGGATTTGAGTTCCCCTTCATCAAAAACAATGATGATTCCAGAGGCATCTTAGTCACACGGATAGGCCGTTGAGCCGTCCAAGGCTGGGGACGATGGTTCCTTTTTACGAATTGGTGCGTGGATAAACGGGCTTCGGCTTAGTATCAGCTCGCAGAATCGGTTTCTTGACCCAGTCTGGGCAGTTTAACAATATTATCCTTGATTACATTATATTTTAATTTGTTTTATTTTCCCTTTAAACCCAGCATGCATTCATGTAGGACTTTGAATTAACATTGGAAAATCATTCTGATAAGCTGATTTGGAGTCAAATTGATCTTAATCTTCAATATGAGATATTCCATGCCGAATTGTATCTTCAGTTTGTTTTGTCGCTGTTTTGGGTGATTTTCTCGAAAGCTCCTTGTTTAGATTTTATCATCTTATTTTTTATCTCCTTTCCTTTGATCCACCTTGGCTGCAGCACGTCCACTGGCTGGTAACCGCTCCCCAATGGTGAAACCTACAGGTTTGTGACCTGGGGTACTTCCACCGCGCTGGAAGTTGATCATTTATTTTATCTCCTTCGTGCACCGCGTGCACACCTCCCCGTTTTATCCAAACATCGTTGGTTTCATTGAATTTCCCGAGATTGCTTCATCTCGAGCTTTTGATTTCGATTCTCATCAAGTGATGTTGATTGCGTGTCTCATCACACCTTGGCATCTACTTTTCAATTTGCTCTGCTCCCTTGCAAAGCAGACGCCAAGGCGGGGCAGCTGTAGACACGCCAAAATTGACGTTACTGTGAGTACATCTCATTTTACCTTGTAATGCCCCAATTTGACCCTCAAATTAGTTTCGTTTGAGTGATTTTTCCCACTTTTCTTAGATTTCTCACCTTTCCTCCTCTTTTCCTATTTTTCTGGATTTTTATGGATTTTTCTGGATATTTTCTCTAATTTTTCGGAATTAACGACCTAGGCTAGGGCGTGTTTTAAATAACGCCTTCACCTAAGGCGTGTTTCAAATAAATAACGCCTTCTCCTAAGGCGTGTTTTAAATAACGCCTTCCCCTAAGGCGTGTTTTAAATAAAGCCTCTTCCTAAGGCGTGTTTCAAATAAGAAATGCCTTCTCCTAAGGCGTGTTTTAAATAAAGCCTCTTCCTAAGGCGTGTTTCAGAATTTTCAAATAAAAGAAAGATTTATTTCCAAAATTGATCCAGGAAGAGACGCCTTAGCCTAAGGCGTGTTTTTAAGAAACGCCCTCTGGGCAGGTCGTCAATTCTTGAATTGACGCCCTGGTCCAAGTCGTGTTTCAGTTTTGTGTTCCGAACGAACGCAGCCTTTCCCCAGAGAATCCCTGCTTCGTTTGGGCTCTTGCCCAGTCTTATCTTCCCCTCTTTGGGCTCTTTCCCCTTCTTATCTTTTCCTCCGTAGGGCTCTTTCCTTCTTATCTCTTCATTCGATTCTATTTTAATAGGGCATACCGCTCTGTTAATAGGTTGGATCCCCTCCGATTTCTTCTCTTCTTATTCTTCAGTTTCTTCCGTCTCCTATTCTTCTGTGTCTTCCGTACTGTGTCTTCCTCTTCTGTCTTCTTCTCCTCTTCTTCTTCCGCCTTCTTCTTCTTCCCAGTTTTTCTTCTTTCTTCTGTCTTCTTCTCATTCTTCTTTCCCCTTCTTCTTCTTCGGTTGTTTTTCTTCTGTTTTCTTTTTTTGTTTTTTTCTTCTTTTTACAGGAACCGAAGGGGCTTGTTGGGCTAAGGAGGAGGACTTTCAACATCAACCTCTTCATCTCTTTTGAAGCTTTCTCCCCATTGAGCATTCAAGCCAAGGAGCACCAACCGTAAACAAGATTTTTTTATCTCATCTCCTTTTCATCATCTTGTATTTTCATTAATTCATGCATGCATCATGTTTCATTGTTATATTGATTTTTCTCAACCATCGTATTGAGATCTCCCCACAGTGCATCTCTTGCACTTTTTTTACTCTTTATTTTACATATTCATATCATCATATCATATATTTCCCACCCTTTTTGCATAAGGGGTTTAAGGGCCAACACCCACAAGGTGTGTCTTGCACATGTTTTCATGCTCATCTATATATATGGATTTGATGCTACACTCACCATGTTTCTAATCCATATCTTTGTTGGTGTTTGTGTCTCTTTTTGCAAGGGTAATTAATTGAAGAACTCTCTTCATCGGCCGGCCGATTTGAAGAGAAAGGAGCACTCACATCCCCCGCATCTTTTGAGGTATTTTGCGATCATCTCCCCATATCAATCTCCTCTTTGAGACCCTCGTGTCTCTGGCGATCACACACTCTCCACATTAGCACCTCATGCTATTTTATTGCTTTCACCATATCTATTGCTTTTTATATTAAAGTGGATTTCTAATTAGGATCTACACCTGGTTCATGGAGCGGGTCCGGATCATGGAAGGGCAAGATGCCGAGGCATGAAGACAAGAAGCCTGGCCCTATTGTTCCATTCAAGGGCGTGTGCAACTATTGTGATCGTCCGGGTCACAAGATAGAGGAGTGCTGGCGCAAGCTAGGCGCCTGTTTGCAATGTGGAAGCAAGGAGCACCGTATCCCCAATTGTCCTCTCATATCGGAGCAAGCTACACCGGTAAAACCTCTAGTCTTCAAGAAACCACATGGCAAGCTTCAAGCTTTACATGCAGATGAAACTGGGATTTCTGATGATGGCGGACTCGTCGAAGGTACCCTTACTATAATCGATAATCCCGCATTTGCTCTCTTTGATACTGGTGCAACACATTCTTTTATTTCACGGAGATTTGCTAAGTCATTAGCTGTGGAACCTGTTTTGATGAATACTCCGTTAGAGATTTCAACCCCTATTGGCACTAGATCAACAATCCAGTATTTCTATCCTCCTAGTAAGGTTATGATTGGTGAGCAGAACTTTCCAGCTGATTTAGTCTGCATGGATATGAAGGATTATGATGTAATCCTAGGAGCAGATTGGTTGGCCAAGTATGAGGCCAATGTTCACTATAGTTCTAGCTCAGTGACTTTTACTGGACATTTTGGTTTATCTTTTACGGGAGTCAAGCACCATAACTCCGTACCGCTCATCTCAGCTCTTCGAGCTGATAAGCTTTTGAGGCATGGGTGTGAGGCTTTTCTAGCCTTTGTTTGTACAACTCCTGAGCAGCAGATGGAGATTAAGGACATTTCTGTTGTCCAAGATTTTCCTGATGTCTTTCCAGAAGAACTACCAAGACTTCCGCCTAAGCGGGAAGTTATCTTTTCTATTGATCTTATTCCTGGCACATCTCCTATTTCCAAGGCTCCTTATCGTATGTCTCCTGCGGAACTGCGGGAATTGAAGCAGCAGCTGATGGAATTGCTCGAGAAGGGTTTTATACGTCCTAGTACTTCTCCTTGGGGAGCCACTATACTATTTGTCAGGAAGAAAGATGGTTCGATGAGGCTGTGCATTGATTATCGGCAATTGAACCAGCAGACTGTCAAGAATAGATATCCATTGCCGAGGATTGACGAACTATTTGACCAGATAGCAGGAGCTCAATATTTTTCTAAGATCGATCTTCGATCTGGATATCACCAGTTGCGGATTAAGGAGGAGGATATCTATAAATCAGCTTTCCGCAGCAGGTATGGTCATTTTGAATTTGTCGTTATGCCTTTTGGTCTAACGAATGCTCCAGCAGCTTTCATGCAGTTGATGAACAATGCATTTCGACCCTATCTTGATCAATGGGTCGTGGTCTTTATTGATGACATCCTGATTTATTCTAAGAATGAGGAGGAGCATGCTGAGCATCTGAGAATGGCATTGCAACTGTTGAGAGATCATCAACTATATGCTAAGTTCAGTAAGTGTGAATTCTGGTTGCAAGAGGTGTCCTTTCTAGGACATATCATTACGAAGAACGGTATTTCTGTTGATCCTTCGAAGGTCGAGACAGTGAAGAATTGGGAACAACCTACCAGTGTGACAGAAGTTAGAAGTTTTCTAGGCCTGGTAGGTTATTATCGAAGATTTATTCAAGATTTCTCTAAGATTGCGGTACCTATGACAAGATTAACCCGCAAGGAAAGTAAGTTTGATTGGTCAGATGATTGTCAACGAAGCTTTCAGACTCTGAAGGAGTGTTTGACTACTGCACCTGTTTTGGCTTTACCTTCTGGTGAAGGAGGATTTGTTGTTTATACTGATGCTTCAGGTATTGGCTTAGGCTGTGTACTCATGCAGCATGGGAAGGTGATTGCCTATTCCTCTAGGCAGTTGAGGAAGCACGAAGATAATTATCCTGATCATGATTTGGAACTTGCTGTAGTCGTGTTTGCTTTGAAGATATGGAGGCATTACTTATATGGAGAAACCTTCACAGTGTTTTCAGATCATAAGAGTTTGAAGTATTTATTTTCTCAGAAGGAACTCAACATGAGGCAGCGGAGATGGTTGGAGTACTTGAAAGACTTCGACTTTTCGATTGAGTATCATCCTGGCAAAGGTAATGTTGTGGCAGATGCATTAAGCCGGAAGCCGGTAGCTAGATTGTCAAGTCTCATGTTACAAGAATGGAGATTATTGGAACAATTATCTAGTCTGGATCTTAATATCGACAATGATCGGGTCTTGATTGCTCAGATTCAACTTAAACCTGAATTATTGATAGAGATCAAGTCCTTGCAAGATAATGATTTCGAGTTGGTAGAGATCAAGGGAAGCTTGAGCAGCAGACCTGACTTTATGTTGGCCGATGATGGTAGATTATTATTTAAAGGCAGAACTTGTGTTCCGGATGAGGCTACAATAAAGAACAAAATTCTTGAGGAACCTCATAGATCCAGATATACCATTCATCATGGAGGCACTAAGATGTACCGAGATTTGAAAAGGTCCTTTTGGTGGTCGAATATGAAAAGAGAAGTTGCAGATTTTATGAGTAGATGTTTGGTATGTCAGCAAGTTAAGGCCGAACATTTCAGACCAGCAGGGAAATTGAAACCACTCGACATACCCCAATGGAAGTGGGAAAGCATTGGCATGGATTTCATTATGGGTCTACCTAGGACTCGTGGTGGATTTGATGCGATATGGGTGATTGTCGATCGATTGACAAAGTCGGCTCATTTCTTACCAATTAAGTCCAAGTGGACGATTGATGTATTGGCTACTTTGTATATAAAGGAAGTGGTGAGATTGCATGGTATTCCAGTGAATATAATATCTGATAGAGACCCCAGATTTACTTCACATTTCTGGAGGGGACTGCAAGAGTCTTTGGGTACTCGTATGAATTTTAGTACTGCTTTTCATCCACACACAGATGGACAGACTGAAAGAACCAATCAGATAGTGGAAGATATGCTGCGAGCTTGCATGATTGATTTCGGTGGTAATTGGAGTGAGCATTTGGCATTAATTGAATTCGCCTACAATAACAGCTATCAGTCTAGTATTCAGATGGCTCCTTTTGAAGCACTATATGGTAGAAGTTGTCGTTCCCCGTTGTGTTGGGACGAGGTAGGTGAGAAACAGTGGCTTGGACCAGATCTTGTTTCGGAATCATCACAGAACATCCGTGTTATCCGAGACCGATTACTAGCAGCCCAGTCAAGACAGAAGAGTTATGCCGACAACAGGAGAAGAGCATGTGTTCTTAAAGGTCTGTCCGACGAGAGGGATCCGAAGATTTGGCATTCATGGCAAGCTGAGTCCGAGGTACATTGGTCCATTTGAGATTCTAGATAGAGTGGGAGAGGTGGCATACAGACTGGCTTTACCACCGCATTTGTCTGGCGTACATAATGTTTTCCATGTGCCTATGTTGCAAAAATATGTGTACGATCCCACCCATATCATTCAGCAAGTGGATTTTGAACTGAAGGAAGATTTGACCTATGAGGAAAGACCTGTCAAGATTCTGGACCGGAAGCAACAGCAACTCCAGAATCGTTCGATACCGATGCTCAAGATTCAGTGGAGTCGGCGTGGGACCGAAGAAGCTACATGGGAGTCTGAAGAGACTATGCGAAAGCGGTATCCCGATCTATTCTAGGTGAGCGATCTTTTTCTACTCTCAGTTTTAGTGCAGTGAATTTGGAGGACCAAATTCCTTTAAGTAGGGGAGGGTGTAAGACCCCAAATTATTTAATTGAGCCCAATAATTCTTATTTAGCTTTTATTAATTGAGAATAGAATTTTATTGAATTAATAATTGAATTTCGGATTTATTAATATTTAATTCGTTAGAAATAGTATGAGTGAAAATTTGACTACCTTAGAAAAATCTGTAAAAATAGTAAATATGTTAAGGTCGAGGTAGATAACAACTTTTCCTTCTGGCATTAAGCCATTGTAAATCCGTGGTAAGATCTATTTAGAGTTTAAACCCAAAAGTGCACACTTTTGACCCATACCTAACCCTTAGATTAAAACACGAAATTCGACCTGAATACTCAACCAAATGAACTGAAATCATTGGCAAATGGAAGGCCACAATGTAAGGAACATTTACCCTCAATCAATTTGAGGTAAACCTAGCCCCAAAACGTGCTGCCGACATAGTTTGGTCAAGTCAAGGATTTCGGCGCCGTTTCTAAACACGTAGCTTGCAGCAGCGAATACTCCCAACTCCGAAGGCTCCAGAAACTCTATGAGCTATCAAAATGAAGCCCTACGAGTCTTCTTTCATTTGGCTGCTGTGGGGTTCGCTGAAGTTTCAGATCTGGGGAGATCTAGCTCGATTTGTGGAGGTGGGTCAGCAGGCCGTTGGCTTCCCTTCATCCTTCTTTGATCCATCGATTGAGGTAGGAATTCTCAACCAAATTTTGATCATGAGTATAGCAAGTTGTGCATCTCGTCGAGATCTATCCATTGGGACTGAAAGCCCCAATTTTCATCAGGTGTGGAGTGAGTTATCACGGGTTTTCTAAGGTGCTGTCCAAGTGTTCTTCATTCTAGGGTTTGAGTTTTCTCTCTCCGATTTGAGGTAGGATCTAACAACCAAACTCTAATTAACTTACATGATATAATCAGCATGTTATTATTCTTCATTTAATGTAGAAAGCCCCAAATTCCATTGATCATGCCTCGTGAATTTCAAAATTTTGTAAGAGCATACCTAGAACATGATTCATATAGTGTTCCTTTAAGTCAGAGCTTGATTACGGGCTAATTTTGAGTCATGTATCCTGATCTTCATGTAGCATATTATATATGGTTGGATTCATAATCGAGTCAGCTTTCTTTTGACACCAAAAGCCCTAAATTCCGTTGTGTATGTTAAGAGAATTGCATGATTTAGTAGAAGTAGGTCAGGAACTAGGATTTTCATGAATTTATCATATATAAGTTGAGATTCAATCAATTTCTGTAACAATCCGTGTTTCAAAATTGTAGTTTTATGACCCTAGAATGTCTATTAATATTCCTAGATCTTGTGGTTTTGATTTCAACTCAATTGGACCCCATTTGGATGAGTTCATGTGATTTTCGGTGGCAACTCACGTTGCTATTCTTGCAGGGGTCGACCCCAGGGGTCGACCTGTTTTCTAGGCAACCCTACTGGCCCGAGGGTCAACCCCAGGGGTCGTCCCCTCCTGTTCCTGCATGGGGGTCGACCCATTGCACAGGAATGTAGGGGTCGACCCATCTGAAGGAAATGGTGGGGGTCGACCCCAGGGGTCGACCCATCTTCAGAAATTGCTGGGGTCGACCCCAGGGGTCGACCCATTCAGCTTCCAGACCCCAGGGGTCGACCCATCTGAAGGAAATGGTGGGGGTCGACCCCAAGGGTCGACCCATCTTCAGAAACTGCTGGGGTCGACCCCAAGGGTCGACCCATTCAGCTTCCAGACCCTAGTTTTTCAGGGGTCGACCCCAGGGGTCGACCCGTACACCAGAAACCCGATTTTTATCATTTTTCGACCCGAAGATGGATCCGAATCAGTGGGGAATCAACCCATTTAACTTAGACCCACTGAAATTATATTTTTTGAAGAACAATTGACCTATTCATGTACCCCCCTTGATTTCAAATTTGCATTGGTCCTTTCTTGCAAACATAGTACAAAACACGATGTTTACCATCTCCATTACAACACTTACCTTGGTTAAATAGAAACTCACATAATTAATGATTAATGGTTTAACTAAAACCCCTGATAATGCATTCTATTTCACCGCTGTGAGAGCTTGTTCTTTACCTCGACAACTTGTTCTAGCTTGTTGGCACCTTGGCTAATACAAATGATAATGGTTAATCATGATATCTTAACTTGGTGATTAGGATTAATATGTTGATTAGCTTGTTTGATTGCTGCTGTTTTACAGTAGCGCAGCACGATTAACTCTTGTTGTGACTTGGTTTCGATCTCCTTGATGATTATACTTACCTTGAAATTCTGGAAATGAATCTCTTTCCTACTTGAAGTTGTTATTGCTACTTAGTTTAAACCTTAGAATTCTGGCCATAAACTATGGAAGTCTAGATTTGTGGGATCTTTGATCCAAAGAAATCAATGTCTGGCAAACAATTAAGGGCTCGGTCTAGTCCTGGGAAGAGCGCCCGAACACTACGTGTACCCCCGGGGAGGTGAATGACTAGGTGTGACATTTGGCACCAGTACTTGACATGTGTTAAATCTAGGACTATCCACTACTCTCTACATTACTTTCTACTACTTTTCACTTTCCACTCTTCACTGTTCTATACTCTACTTGTTGTTACTTTACTTGCTGATTACTTGGACGTGAAAATGAAATTACATACGTGCTTGACATGACTTGAATTATCTTGATATGGCCAACTTTTTATCGTTATCTCCTGTAGTAAATTCTTGTCTTACCATTCTATTCATTATATTTCTTGACCTTGCAAGATCTTTGAATTTTGTTTCGTGATATCATCGTTATCTTTTTATTGTTTTATCATTTGTAGCATGACATTTTAAAATGTAATTAAACTGTTAATCACTTATACCTGTCTGTTATTTCCTACTGAGCGTCAGCTCATAGTTGTGTTTTCCCCCTTTTTCAGGCTGTTCAGGTGACGCACTTACCGATGGGGAAGGGCAGGAGTGATGTCTTGAGTGTATCAGTTCTAGTGTGTTAGTAGTGTGATATCTTACTTTTAGTTGTGTTTTGGAGAGCATTTAGTCTCAGTCATGTTATTGAGCTTTAGTGATTGATTATTCCAGTTGTATTAAGTTGAACATGAGGTTATTGTATCAGTTGTGGTTTGTTAGTGATCATTTAGTATTTCCATCTTGTAGCACTTGTGTATTATTTTAGATTAGTTCTCTCTCTTGCCAGCGTGTCTCTAACTGTACGTCCCGATATTTTCGCCTTGTTCGGGGGGTGACAGTTTAGTTGGTATCAGAGCCCTAGGTTTCACATTCCTAGGTTCCCTATGTTTTAGGTTTTCTTGCATTGCATCCCAATAATCGGTATATCAAAAGGTGTTGTCCGAACGTTAGGCTACGCCTATTGGAAAGGTCGCACACTTGCGCGAGTGGTCTTCGGACCGATTACCTCCGCCAGGTACCGAGTTTTGGTCGTGTCTAGGTGCACTAGATCCCTAACCTTGTGAAAGTTTAAGACCTGACCTGTGAGATTGGGTAGAACTTGGGTTAAGTTCGTTCCTTAATCGTGCTTTATCTATCTTATTGGACCTTAGTAACCTATTTCTCGTGTAGATGGCAGCTGATCGTGCTGAATGGAGAAACCTGCAGCGTACGGTTCAAGGCCTTACTCAGGCCCTTCAGCAAGTAGCTCAGGCAGGAGCGGCACAGCATGGCACCGGTGATCTATACCAGAACTTCTGAGGGATGAATCCGCCAAGGTTTGCGGGTTCGACCGACCCTGACCAAGCCGAGCACTGGCTAGATGAGATGGGGAGGATCTTTGAAGTTATGCAATGCACCAACCAGGAGCGTGTCCTTTTGTCCACATTTCAACTGGAACATGGTGCACGTACTTGGTGGGATTCTATCAAGGCAACTCTCGGTGATCGGCAAGTTATGTGGGAAGAATTCGAAGAATTCTTCAACAGCAAGTATTTTTCTGATAGAGTGCAAGAGAAGAAAGCGACGGAGTTCGCGGCCCTGAAACAGCGAGGTTTGTCCGTGGCAGAGTATGAGGCTCAATTTGCACGGCTTTCTCGATATGCTACACATCTCATTTCCACCGAGAAAATGAAGGCGAAGCGCTTTCTCAATGGATTGAAGCTTCATTATATCAACCAATTGGCACCGATGGAGATTTCCACGTATTCTGAGGTGGTGAGGAAAGCGCAAGTTTTGGAGGATACTCTTGAAATGACGGAGAGAATCCGTGGGAAAGGCACCAAGAAAGAATTACCTACGGGTTCCGGGAGTGTCAAACCCGGGTATACCAAGAAGAGGCCTGTTAGTGGACCTGGTTCATGGAGCGGGTCCAGATCATGGAAGGGCAAGATGCCGAGGCATGAAGACAAGAAGCCTGGCCCTATTGTTCCATTCAAGGGCGTGTGCAACTATTGTGATCGTCCGGGTCACAAGATAAAGGAGTGCTGGCGCAAGCTAGGCGCCTGTTTGCGATGTGGAAGCAAGGAGCACCGTATCCCCAATTGTCCTCTCATATCGGAGCAAGCTACACCGGTAAAACCTCTAGTCTTCAAGAAACCACAAGGCAAGCTTCAAGCTTTACATGCAGATGAAACTGGGATTTCTGATGATGGCGGACTCGTCGAAGGTACCCTTACTATAATCGATAAGCCCGCATTTGCTCTCTTTGATACTGGTGCAACACATTCTTTTATTTCACGGAGATTTGCTAAGTCATTAGCTGTGGAACCTGTTTTGATGAATACTCCGTTAGAGATTTCAACCCCTATTGGCACTAGATCAACAATCCAGTATTTCTATCCTCCTAGTAAGGTTATGATTGGTGAGCAGAACTTTCCAGCTGATTTAGTCTGCATGGATATGAAGGATTATGATGTAATCCTAGGAGCAGATTGGTTGGCCAAGTATGAGGCCAATGTTCACTGTAGTTCTAGCTCAGTGACTTTTACTGGACATTTTGGTTTATCTTTTACGGGAGTCAAGCACCATAACTCCGTACCGCTCATCTCGGCTCTTCGAGCTGATAAGCTTTTGAGGCATGGGTGTGAGGCTTTTCTAGCCTTTGTTTGTACAACTCCTGAGCAGCAGATGGAGATTAAGGACATTTCTGTTGTCCAAGATTTTCCTGATGTCTTTCCAGAAGAACTACCAGGACTTCCGCCTAAGCGGGAAGTTATCTTTTCTATTGATCTTATTCCTGGCACATCTCCTATTTCCAAGGCTCCTTATCGTATGTCTCCTGCGGAACTGCGGGAATTGAAGCAGCAGCTGATGGAATTGCTCGAGAAGGGTTTTATACGTCCTAGTACTTCTCCTTGGGGAGCCACTATACTATTTGTCAGGAAGAAAGATGGTTCGATGAGGCTGTGCATTGATTATCGGCAATTGAACCAGCAGACTGTCAAGAATAGATATCCATTGCCGAGGATTGACGAACTATTTGACCAGATAGCAGGAGCTCAATATTTTTCTAAGATCGATCTTCGATCTGGATATCACCAGTTGCGGATTAAGGAGGAGGATATCTATAAATCAGCTTTCCGCAGCAGGTATGGTCATTTTGAATTTGTCGTTATACCTTTTGGTCTAACGAATGCTCCAGCAGCTTTCATGCAGTTGATGAACAATGCATTTCGACCCTATCTTGATCAATGGGTCGTGGTCTTTATTGATGACATCCTGATTTATTCTAAGAATGAGGAGGAGCATGCTGAGCATCTGAGAATGGCATTGCAACTGTTGAGAGATCATCAACTATATGCTAAGTTCAGTAAGTGTGAATTCTGGTTGCAAGAGGTGTCCTTTCTAGGACATATCATTACGAAGAACGGTATTTCTGTTGATCCTTCGAAGGTCGAGGCAGTGAAGAATTGGGAACAACCTACCAGTGTGACAGAAGTTAGAAGTTTTCTAGGCCTGGTAGGTTATTATCGAAGATTTATTCAAGATTTCTCTAAGATTGCGGTACCTATGACAAGATTAACCCGCAAGGAAAGTAAGTTTGATTGGTCAGATGATTGTCAACGAAGCTTTCAGACTCTGAAGGAGTGTTTGACTACTGCACCTGTTTTGGCTTTACCTTCTGGTGAAGGAGGATTTGTTGTTTATACTGATGCTTCAGGTATTGGCTTAGGCTGTGTACTCTTGCAGCATGGGAAGGTGATTGCCTATTCCTCTAGGCAGTTGAGGAAGCACGAAGATAATTATCCTGTTCATGATTTGGAACTTGCTGTAGTCGTGTTTGCTTTGAAGATATGGAGGCATTACTTATATGGAGAAACCTTCACAGTGTTTTCAGATCATAAGAGTTTGAAGTATTTATTTTCTCAGAAGGAACTCAACATGAGGCAGCGGAGATGGTTGGAGTACTTGAAAGACTTCGACTTTTCGATTGAGTATCATCCTGGCAAAGGTAATGTTGTGGCAGATGCATTAAGCCGGAAGCCGGTAGCTAGATTGTCAAGTCTCATGTTACAAGAATGGAGATTGTTGGAACAATTATCTAGTCTGGATCTTAATATAGACAATGATCGGGTCTTGATTGCTCAGATTCAACTTAAACCTGAATTATCGATAGAGATCAAGTCCTTGCAAGATAATGATTTCGAGTTGGTAGAGATCAAGGGAAGCTTGAGCAGCAGACCTGACTTTATGTTGGCCGATGATGGTAGATTATTATTTAAAGGCAGAACTTGTGTTCCGGATGAGGCTACAATAATGAACAAAATTCTTGAGGAACCTCATAGATCCAGATATACCATTCATCATGGAGGCACTAAGGTGTACCGAGATTTGAAAAGATCCTTTTGGTGGCCGAATTTGAAAAGAGAAGTTGCAGATTTTGTGAGTAGATGTTTGGTATGTCAGCAAGTTAAGGCCGAACATTTTAGACCAGCAGGGAAATTGAAACCACTCGACATACCCCAATGGAAGTGGGAAAGCATTGGCATGGATTTCATTATGGGTCTACCTAGGACTCGTGGTGGATTTGATGCGATATGGGTGATTGTCGATCGATTGACAAAGTCGGCTCATTTCTTACCAATTAAGTCCAAGTGGACGATTGATGTATTGGCTGCTTTGTATTTAAAGGAAGTGGTGAGATTGCATGGTATTCCAGTGAATATAATATCTGATAGAGACCCCAGATTTACTTCACATTTCTGGAGGGGACTGCAAGAGTCTTTGGGTACTCGTCTGAATTTTAGTACTGCTTTTCATCCACACACAGATGGACAGACTGAAAGAACCAATCAGATAGTGGAAGATATGCTGCGAGCTTGCATGATTGATTTCGGTGGTAATTGGAGTGAGCATTTGGCATTAATTGAATTCGCCTACAATAACAGCTATCAGTCTAGTATTCAGATGGCTCCTTTTGAAGCACTATATGGTAGAAGTTGTCGTTCCCCGTTGTGTTGGGACGAGGTAGGTGAGAAACAGTGGCTTGGACCAGATCTTGTTTCGGAATCATCACAGAACATCCGTGTTATCCGAGACCGGTTACTAGTAGCCCAGTCAAGACAGAAGAGTTATGCCGACAACAGGAGAAGAGCATTGGAATTTCAGGTTGGCGAGCATGTGTTCTTAAAGGTCTGTCCGACGAGAGGGATCCGAAGATTTGGCATTCATGGCAAGCTGAGTCCGAGGTACATTGGTCCATTTGAGATTCTAGATAGAGTGGGAGAGGTGGCATACAGACTGGCTTTACCACCGCATTTGTCTGGCGTACATAATGTTTTCCATGTGCCTATGTTGCGAAAATATGTGTACGATCCCACTCATATCATTCAGCAAGTGGATTTTGAACTGAAGGAAGATTTGACCTATGAGGAAAGACCTGTCAAGATTCTGGACCGGAAGCAACAGCAACTCCGGAATCGTTCGATACCGATGCTCAAGATTCAGTGGAGTCGGCGTGGGACCGAAGAAGCTACATGGGAGTCTGAAGAGACTATGCGAAAGCGGTATCCCGATCTATTCTAGGTGAGCGATCTTTTTCTACTCTCAGTTTTAGTGCAGTGAATTTGGAGGACCAAATTCCTTTAAGTAGGGGAGGGTGTAAGACCCCAAATTATTTAATTGAGCCCAATAATTCTTATTTAGCTTTTATTAATTGAGAATAGAATTTTATTGAATTAATAATTGAATTTCGGATTTATTAATATTTAATTCGTTAGAAATAGTATGAGTGAAAATTTGACTACCTTAGAAAAATCTGTAAAAATAGTAAATATGTTAAGGTCGAGGTAGATAACAACTTTTCCTTCTGGCATTAAGCCATTGTAAATCCGTGGTAAGATGTATTTAGAGTTTAAACCCAAAAGTGCACACTTTTGACCCATACCTAACCCTTAGATTAAAACACGAAATTCGACCTGAATACTCAACCAAATGAACTGAAATCATTGGCAAATGGAAGGCCACAATGTAAGGAACATTTACCCTCAATCAATTTGAGGTAAACCTAGCCCCAAAACGTGCTGCCGACATAGTTTGGTCAAGTCAAGGATTTCGGCGCCGTTTCTAAACACGTAGCTTGCAGCAGCGAATACTCCCAACTCCGAAGGCTCCAGAAGCTCTATGAGCTATCAAAATGAAGCCCTACGAGTCTTCTTTCATTTGGCTGCTGTGGGGTTTGCTGAAGTTTCAGATCTGGGGAGATCTAGCTCGATTTGTGGAGGTGGGTCAGCAGGCCGTTGGCTTCCCTTCATCTTTCTTTGATCCATCGATTGAGGTAGGAATTCTCAACCAAATTTTGATCATGAGTATAGCAAGTTGTGCATCTCGTCGAGATCTATCCATTGGGACTGAAAGCCCCAATTTTCATCAGGTGTGGAGTGAGTTATCACGGGTTTTCTAAGGTGCTGTCCAAGTGTTCTTCATTCTAGGGTTTGAGTTTTCTCTCTCCGATTTGAGGTAGGATCTAACAACCAAACTCTAATTAACTTACATGATATAATCAGCATGTTATTATTCTTCATTTAACGTAGAAAGCCCCAAATTCCATTGATCATGCCTCGTGAATTTCAAAATTTTGTAAGAGCATACCTAGAACATGATTCATATAGTGTTCCTTTAAGTCAGAGCTTGATTACGGGCTAATTTTGAGTCATGTATCCTGATCTTCATGTAGCATATTATATATGGTTGGATTCATAATCGAGTCAGCTTTCTTTTGACACCAAAAGCCCTAAATTCCGTTGTGTATGTTAAGAGAATTGCATGATTTACTAGAAGTAGGTCAGGAACTAGGATTTTCATGAATTTATCATATATAAGTTGAGATTCAATCAATTTCTGTAACAATCCGTGTTTCAAAATTGTAGTTTTATGACCCTAGAATGTCTATTAATATTCCTAGATCTTGTGGTTTTGATTTCAACTCAATTGGACCCCATTTGGATGAGTTCATGTGATTTTCGGTGGCAACTCACGTTGCTATTCTTGCAGGGGTCGACCCCAGGGGTCGACCTGTTTTCTGGGCAACCCTACTGGCCCGAGGGTCGACCCCAGGGGTCGTCCCCTCCTGTTCCTGCATGGGGGTCGACCCATTGCACAGGAATGTAGGGGTCGACCCATCTGAAGGAAATGGTGGGGGTCGACCCCAGGGGTCGACCCATCTTCAGAAATTGCTGGGGTCGACCCCAGGGGTCGACCCATTCAGCTTCCAGACCCCAGGGGTCGACCCATCTGAAGGAAATGGTGGGGGTCGACCCAAGGGTCGACCCATCTTCAGAAACTGCTGGGGTCAACCCCAAGGGTCGACCCATTCAGCTTCCAGACCCCAGTTTTTCAGGGGTCGACCCGTACACCAGAAACCCAGTTTTTATCATTTTTCGACCCGAAGATGGATCCGAATCAGTGGGGAATCAACCCATTTAACTTAGACCCACTGAAATTATATTTTTTGAGGAACAATTGACCTATTCATGTACCCCCCTTGATTTCAAATTTGCATTGGTCCTTTCTTGCAAACATAGTACAAAACACGATGTTTACCATCTCCATTACAACACTTACCTTGGTTAAATAGAAACTCACATAATTAATGATTAATGGTGTAACTAAAACCCCTGATAATGCATTCTATTTCACCGCTGTGAGAGCTTGTTCTTTACCTCGACAACTTGTTCTAGCTTGTTGGCACCTTGGCTAATACAAATGATAATGGTTAATCATGATATCTTAACTTGGTGATTAGGATTAATATGTTGATTAGCTTGTTTGATTGCTGCTGTTTTACAGTAGCGCAGCACGATTAACTCTTGTTGTGACTTGGTTTCGATCTCCTTGATGATTATACTTACCTTGAAATTCTGGAAATGAATCTCTTTCCTACTTGAAGTTGTTATTGCTACTTAGTTTAAACCTTCGAATTCTGGCCATAAACTGTGAAGTCTAGATTTGTGGGATCTTTGATCCAAAGAAATCAATGCCTGGCAAACAATTAAGGGCTCGGTCTAGTCCTGGGAAGAGCGCCCGGACACTACGTGTATCCCCGGGGAGGTGAATGACTATGTGTGGCATTTGGCACCAGTACTTGACATGTGTTAAATCTAGGACTGTCCACTACTCTCTACATTACTTTCTACTACTTTTCACTTTCCACTCTTCACTGTTCTATACTCTACTTGTTGTTACTTTACTTGCTGATTACTTGGACGTGGAAATGAAATTACATACGTGCTTGACATGACTTGAATTATCTTGATATGGCCAACTTTTTATCGTTATCTCCTGTAGTAAATTCTTGTCTTACCATTCTATTCATTATATTTCTTGACCTTGCAAGATCTTTGAATTTTGTTTCGTGATATCATCGTTATCTTTTTATTGTTTTATCATTTGTAGCATGACATTTTAAAATGTAATTAAACTGTTAATCACTTATACCTGTCTGTTATTTTCTATTGAGCGTCAGCTCATAGTTGTGTTTTCCCCCTTTTTCAGGCTGTTCAGGTGACGCACTTACCAATGGGGAAGGGCAGGAGTGATGTCTTGAGTGTATCAGTTCTAGTGTGTTAGTAGTGTGATATCTTACTTTTAGTTGTGTTTTGGAGAGCATTTAGTCTCAGTCATGTTATTGAGCTTTAGTGATTGATTATTCCAGTTGTATTAAGTTGAACATGAGGTTATTGTATCAGTTGTGGTTTGTTAATGATCATTTAGTATTTCTATCTTGTAGCACTTGTGTATTATTTTAGATTAGTTCTCTCTCTTGCCAGCGTGTCTCTAACTGTACGTCCCGATATTTCCGCCTTGTTCGGGGCGTGACAGTTTAGTTGGTATCAGAGCCCTAGGTTTCACATTCCTAGGTTCCCTAAGTTTTATGTTTTCTTGCATTGCATCCCAATAACTGATATATCAAAAGGTATTGTCCGAACGTTAGGCTACGCCTATCGGAAAGGTCGCACACTTGCGCGAGTGGTCTTCGGACCGATTACCTCCGCCAGGTACCGAGTTTTGGTCGTGTCTAGGTGCACTAGATCCCTAACCTTGTGAAAGTTTAAGACCTGACCTGTGAGATTGGGTAGAACTTGGGTTAAGTTCGTTCCTTAATCGTGCTTTATCTATCTTATTGGACCTAAGTAACCTATTTCTCGTGTAGATGGCAGCTGATCATGCTGAATGGAGGAACCTGTAGCGTACGGTTCAAGGCCTTACTCAGGCCCTTCAGCAAGTAGCTCAGGCAGGAGCGGCACAGCATGGCACCGATGATCTATACCGGAACTTCCGAGGGATGAATCCGCCAAGGTTTGCGGGTTCGACCGACCCTGACCAAGCCGGGCACTGGCTAGATGAGATGGGGAGGATCTTTGAAGTTATGCAATGCACCAACCAGGAGCGTGTCCTTTTGTCCACATTTCAACTGGAACATGATGCACGTACTTGGTGGGATTCTATCAAGGCAACTCTCGGTGATCGGCAAGTTATGTGGGAAGAATTCAAAGAATTCTTCAACAGCAAGTATTTTCTGATAGAGTGCAAGAGAAGAAAGCGACGAAGTTCGCGGCCCTGAAACAGCGAGGTTTGTCCGTGGCAGAGTATGAGGCTCAATTTGCACGGCTTTCTCGATATGCTACACATCTCATTTCCACCGAGAAAATGAAGGCGAAGCGCTTTCTCAATGGATTGAAGCTTCATTATATCAACCAATTGGCACCGATGGAGATTTCCACGTATTCTGAGGTGGTAAGGAAAGCGCAAGTTCTGGAGGATACTCTTGAAATGACGGAGAGAATCCGTGGGAAAGGCACCAAGAAAGAATTACCTACGGGTTCCGGGAGTGTCAAACCCAGGTATACCAAGAAGAGGCCTGTTAGTGGACCTGGTTCATGGAGCGGGTCCGGATCATGGAAGGGCAAGATGCCGAGGCATGAAGACAAGAAGCTTGGCCCTATTGTTCCATTCAAGGGCATGTGCAACTATTGTGATCGTCCGAGTCACAAGATAGAGGAGTGCTGGCGCAAGCTAGGCGCCTGTTTGCGATGTGGAAGCAAGGAGCACCGTATCCCCAATTGTCCTCTCATATCGGAGCAAGCTACACCGGCAAAACCTCTAGTCTTCAAGAAACCACAAGGCAAGCTTCAAGCTTTACATGCAGATGAAACTGGGATTTCTGATGATGGCGGACTCGTCGAAGGTACCCTTACTATAATCGATAAGCCCGCATTTGCTCTCTTTGATATTGGTGTAACACATTCTTTTATTTCACGGAGATTTGCTAAGTCATTAGCTGTGGAACCTGTTTTGATGAATACTCCTTTAGAGATTTCAACCCCTATTGGCACTAGATCAATAATCCAGTATTTCTATCCTTCTAATAAGGTTATGATTGGTGAGCAGAACTTTCCAGCTGATTTAATCTGCATGGATATGAAGGATTATGATGTAATCCTAGGAGTAGATTGGTTGGCCAAGTATGAGGCCAATGTTCACTGTAGTTCTAGCTCAGTGACTTTTACTGGACATTTTGGTTTATCTTTTACGGGAGTCAAGCACCATAACTCCGTACCGCTCATCTCGGCTCTTCGAGCTGATAAGCTTTTGAGGCATGGGTGTGAGGCTTTTCTAGCCTTTGTTTGTACAACTCCTGAGCAGCAGATGGAGATTAAGGACATTTCTGTTGTCCAAGATTTTCCTGATGTCTTTCCAGAAGAACTACCAGGACTTCCGCCTAAGCGGGAAGTTATCTTTTCTATTGATCTTATTCCTGGCACATCTCCTATTTCCAAGGCTCCTTATCGTATGTCTCCTGCGGAACTGCGGGAATTGAAGCAGCAGCTGATGGAATTGCTCGAGAAGGGTTTTATACGTCCTAGTACTTCTCCTTGGGGAGCCACTGTACTATTTGTCAGGAAGAAAGATGGTTCGATGAGGCTGTGCATTGATTATCGGCAATTGAACCAGCAGACTGTCAAGAATAGATATCCATTGCCGAGGATTGACGAACTATTTGACCAAATAGCAGGAGCTCAATATTTTTCTAAGATCGATCTTCGATCTGGATATCACCAGTTGCGGATTAAGGAGGAGGATATCTATAAATCAGCTTTCCGTAGCAGGTATGGTCATTTTGAATTTGTAGTTATGCCTTTTGGTCTAACGAATGCTCCAGCAGCTTTCATGCAGTTGATGAACAATGCATTTCGACCCTATCTTGATCAATGGGTCGTGGTCTTTATTGATGACATCCTGATTTATTCTAAGAATGAGGAGGAGCATGCTGAGCATCTGAGAATGGCATTGCAACTGTTGAGAGATCATCAACTATATGCTAAGTTCAGTAAGTGTGAATTCTGGTTGCAAGAGGTGTCCTTTCTAGGACATATCATTACGAAGAACGGTATTTCTGTTGATCCTTCGAAGGTCGAGGCAGTGAAGAATTGGGAACAACCTACCAGTGTGACAGAAGTTAGAAGATTTCTAGGCCTGGCAGGTTATTATCGAAGATTTATTCAAGATTTCTCTAAGATTACGGTACCTATGACAAGATTAAGCCGCAAGGAAAGTAAGTTTGATTGGTCAGATGATTGTCAACGAAGCTTTCAGACTCTGAAGGAGTGTTTGACTACTGCACCTGTTTTGGCTTTACCTTCTGGTGAAGGAGGATTTGTTGTTTATACTGATGCTTCAGGTATTGGCTTAGGCTGTGTACTCATGCAGCATGGGAAGGTGATTGCCTATTCCTCTAGGTAGTTGAGGAAGCACGAAGATAATTATCCTGTTCATGATTTGGAACTTGCTGCAGTCGTGTTTGCTTTGAAGATATGGAGGCATTACTTATATGGAGAAACCTTCACAGTGTTTTCAGATCATATGAGTTTGAAATATTTAGTTTCTCAGAAGGAACTCAACATGAGGCAGCGGAGATGGTTGGAGTACTTGAAAGACTTCGACTTCTCGATTGAGTATCATCCTGGCAAAGGTAATGTTTTGGCAGATGCATTAAGCCGGAAGCCGGTAGCTAGATTGTCAAGTCTCATGTTACAAGAATGGAGATTGTTGGAACAATTATCTAGTCTGGATCTTAATATCGACAATGATCGGGTCTTGATTGCTCAGATTCAACTTAAACCTAATTATTGATAGAGATCAAGTCCTTGCAAGATAATCATCCCGAGTTGGTAGAGATCAAGGGAAGCTTGAGCTGCAGACCTGACTTTATGTTGGCCGATGATGGTAGATTATTATTTAAAGGTAGAACTTGTGTTCCGGATGAGGCTACAATAATGAACAAAATTCTTGAGGAACCTCATAGATCTAGATATACCATTCATCCTAGAGGCACTAAGATGTACCGAGATTTGAAAAGGTCCTTTTGGTGGCCGAATATGAAAAGAGAAGTTGCAGATTTTGTGCGTAGATGTTTGGTATGTCAGCAAGTTAAGGCCGAAGATTTCAGACCAGCAGGGAAATTGAAACCACTCGACATACCCCAATGGAAGTGGGAAAGCATTGGCATAGATTTCATTATGGGTCTACCTAGGACTCGTGGTGGATTTGATGCGATATGGGTGATTGTCGATCGATTGACAAAGTCGGCTCATTTCTTACCAATTAAGTCCAAGTGGACGATTGATGTATTGGCTGCTTTGTATATAAAGGAAGTGGTGAGATTGCATGGTATTCCAGTGAATATAATATCTGATAGAGACCCCAGATTTACTTCACATTTCTGGAGGGGACTGCAAGAGTCTTTGGGTACTCGTCTGAATTTTAGTACTGCTTTTCATCCACACACAGATGGACAGACTGAAAGAACCAATCAGATAGTGGAAGATATGCTGTGAGCTTGCATGATTGATTTCGGTGGTAATTGGAGTGAGCATTTGGCATTAATTGAATTCGCCTACAATAACAGCTATCAGTCTAGTATTCAGATGGCTCCTTTTGAAGCACTATATGGTAGAAGTTGTCGTTCCCCGTTGTGTTGGGACGAGGTAGGTGAGAAACAGTGGCTTGGACCAGATCTTGTTTCGGAATCATCACAGAACATCCGTGTTATCCGAGACCGGTTACTAGTAGCCCAGTCAAGACAGAAGAGTTATGCCGACAACAAGAGAAGAGCATTGGAATTTCAGGTTGGCGAGCATGTGTTCTTAAAGGTCTGTCCGACGAGAGGGATCCGAAGATTTGGCATTCATGGCAAACTGAGTCCGAGGTACATTGGTCCATTTGAGATTCTAGATAGAGTGGGAGAGGTGGCATACAGACTGGCTTTACCACCGCATTTGTCTGCCGTACACAATATTTTCCATGTGTCTATGTTGCGGAAATATGTGTACGATCCCACTCATATCATTCAGTAAGTGGATTTTGAACTAAAGGAAGATTTGACCTATGAGGAAAGACCTGTCAAGATTCTGGACCGGAAGCAACAGCAACTCCGGAATCGTTCGATACCGATGGTCAAGATTCAGTGGAGTCGGCGTGGGACCGAAGAAGCTACATGGGAGTCTGAAGAGACTATGCGAAAGCGGTATCCCGATCTATTCTAGGTGAGCGATCTTTTTCTACTCTCAGTTTTAGTGCAGTGAATTTGGAGGACCAAATTTGTAGCAACCCTGATAAAATATTAATAATAATAAAGATTTTAAAATAAATCAAATGAATAGATAAATAAAACAAAATAAAATAACGCCTCGGATAAAGGCGCTATTCAAATTAGAAACGCCTCTGGCTAAGGCGTTATTCAAGAAGTGACACCCTGACCACACGGCGTCAAATTCTAAACGCCAAAAATGGTAAGGAAAAGTAACGCCCCTATCTTGGGCATATTTTAAAACATGAAACGCCCTTACTCAAGGCGCTTCTTAAGAAACGACCTGAACCAGGTCGTCAATTCAAGAATCGACGACCTGACCAAAGTCGTTAATTCCATTCCAGTCCCGTTTCGAATCCAGATCTTATCCAGGGTAATTGATAAGCATTAGAAAGAGTTTAAATGTGGTAATGACTCTATCATGGAAGTATTACTTCCACACAATCACTAACCCTAATAGGATTTCCAAAATCCTATAAATAAACTGTTCGATCCAACCCTAAATCTATTTGGACGGACGACTGCTGCACGGTACGTGAAGAACATATGTTCTTCTAATTCCTTTTGTTTTTTTGCTTCGGTTACATGAAGAACTAATGATTCTTCATCTTATGTTCCTTCTTACAGGTCGGGAAACTCCTACGAAAGAACCAGGTAATGTTCTTTCTTCCTTATCCTCTTGTTAGGTAGTTGAAGAAACTAATATATGTTTCTTCTTTCCCTGTAGGATCTACAGCAAAAATTGACAAAACCAAGAACAGGTGTTCTTCATCGAAAACGAACTCCTTCTTAAAAAGATTTTCTTCCTCCTGCTGCTACTGCGGTTGATTGGTTGCAGTAGAAGTTTCAGATCTTTCAAACCCTTCGTCAGTTCAATCATATTAAGGTAGGTTTTCTCAAGTTACTGTAGCCCAAATGAAATTAATGCAAGATATATATATATAAGCATGTCATGCATACGGTTATCATAGTTTCCATGCGTTTTCTGAAATATTTTGAAAGAGACGCCCCTGTCAAGGGCGCTAATTTACAAGACACGACCCTGACCAGGTCGTCAATTTAATATTTGACGCCCTATACACAGGCGTTAATTTCACTTAATCATGAATTAACCATGTTAAGAACTGATTATATATGAAATCCTGATTACATTAATGCATGATCCTCTGTCCTCAACCCTACTGATTTTATTATCAAGATTATATGATTGTTATCCTTGATTATCGTGCAAATCGTGCTTTCTGATATTCATTGAATTCACGACCTGTACAAAGTCATTTTTCAGCTGTTAACGCCCCATCATAGGGCGTGAATTGAAAGGAAACGCCCCCTCCTAGGGCGCGTATCTGTTAAATTCTTGAAAATATATATTCTGCAAAATAGAATTTAATGATAACGCCCCTGCCCAGGGCGCATTTTTGATAATTCCTGAAATTAATTATATCCTGTCCAATATTGTGAATAAAGGACGCCTTCTGGTACAGTCGTCAAATCGTGAAGAAACGCCCCTGCCAAGGGCGCGTTTTAGATAAATTATTGAAATATTGAAATTTTGCAAAATATGAAAAATATATAAACGCCCTTCTGTTAGGCGTTAATTACTTGATAAACGACTCTGCTTAAGTCGTTACTTTACTGTAAAACTGATTTTTCCCTGTTTCTGTTAACCGATGGTTTCATATGTTATATAATATATATATCGGCACTATTCTCCATTCCGTGAGTATAGTCCCACGATTCGCGATTGTTTTATCGATCACACTCAATTCTCATTGACATACAAGCTCTCCATTGGACATTCCGTTCCTTTGGACTAGCGAGTTAGTCATAGAGACCTCCGTAAGACTCCTCGTAGCCTTGGATTCCCTCAAGGCCGACTGAGCTAGTTGTACCCTAAAAACCCATTATACTATTTTGCCATGTCACTCTAAAGAAACATGGTATACCGGCCCTTATGATTATACAAAGAGTATATCATAAGAAATTCTTAATGGGATGATGATATCATGCCATATCATGTCATTCTTGTAAACCTCAATTCTATGATAAGAATGAGGGTATCTTACCTTGATATAATGTTCATGTGGACTTCAATT
The DNA here is from genome assembly GCA_022559845.1 of Amorphophallus konjac. Classification (NCBI taxonomy): domain Eukaryota; kingdom Viridiplantae; phylum Streptophyta; class Magnoliopsida; order Alismatales; family Araceae; genus Amorphophallus; species Amorphophallus konjac. The sequence continues at coordinate 161,253,488 of CM040120.1, read as the reverse complement.
CTACATATAGAATGTCCATATTGATTTGTCATGGTACCCAAGTCAAGGGAACCATATTCTACCTAGTTTTATCGAGATCGTGATTATACCGTTATTATCGCCATTCTATGTCCTTTGTCATATTTTTGGACTCCATTCTGTCGAAGTTGTCATACACGTCTACAAGCTTGATTATTGAAATTCTATATTGGCTATATAAACAAGAGTGGATGTCAAAATACATGATAAATGCCTGCGCATATAGGGCCCGATCTGGTCCTGGGAGGAGCACCCGAAAGTACTTGTGTCCATGGGAGTTAAAATGATAAGGTATCTGGCATTATACCGAGTACTTGACTTGCTTGATTGGACATTCCACACACATCTTGTACTTGAATCGTACTTGACTTGACATGAATTGCGTGACCAGAAAAAGGGTAATTTACTTGCTTGCTACATGATAGCCAAAGTTCTTGACATGACTTGTTAAATGTACTTGCTTGAATATCTCAAATGTCTTGATTATCTTATTGAAAGTTCATGATTTGTTCATCTTATTTCCTTGATATTACATTCTCTCTATCTTGTCGTTTTATGCGAGCATGCATAGCTTTATTGCATTCATGAAAGATGTAATTACTTAAACCCCTTGCTAGTACTTGAGATATAATTTCCTACTGAGCGTTCGCTCATTCCGTTTGTCCCTTTTTACTTTTCAGGTAAGTCCGACGACGATGGAAGTCAATCGGATGGGAATGGTCAAGAGTGAAAGTGATAGAGCTGCTCAAGTGTCAATTAATCTTTTCTATAGTTTCTTGAGTCAACTATGTACTTTTCCTTTTTATTTAACAGAGTATTGGATTTGTAATAGTCTATTAATAATAAAGGATTGGGTTATCTTGCTATTTTGCGCATCTCTGTCTTTGTGTCGAATACACGACCACTCTGATTGACATGATTGATATAAACTCGTCACGCGTCTCCGGGTATCTTCCGCGCTCGTGGCGTGACAGTTTTTGTGGTATCAGAGCCTAAGGTATTCAATTCCTAGGAAAAACCCAAGTCCAAGGATAAGTTGAACGTTTAACCAAGTGAGATTGGGTAGAACCAAGGGTTAAGAGTCAATAAGTCTTTTAATAAGATCACAGTGGTATAATACTAATATAGTTATGGTAGTTGTAGGATAATAGCTTCCGAACGTGCTCAATGGCGCAACATGCAGCGTACCCTTCAAGGAATGACTCAAGTGCTACAACAGGTAGCACAGGGTGGTGCTCCACGAGCTGGAAACTTACACCAAGCCTTTAAGAGCATGAATCCCCTGAAGTTTATGGGATCGACCGATCCGGACGATGCCGAGCATTGGGTTCGAGAAACCGAACGCATATTCCGTGTCATGCAATGCACGGACCAGGACAAAGTGCTATTAGCTACATTCCAGTTAGAGAAAGATGCTAGATGCTGGTGGGAGTCTATTGAAGCAACCATCGATCCTACTCAAGTAACATGGGAAGAATTCGTGGAATACTTCAATGCTAAATATTTCTCGGACCGAGTCCAAGAAAGGAAGGCTGCCGAATTCGCTGCATTAAAGTAACGATCCTTATCATTAGCAGATTATGAAGCTCAGTTCTCCAGGTTATCTAGATATGCTAAGCATCTTATTAGCACAGAGAAGATGAAAGCCCGTAGATTTCTTAATGGGCTTAGGCCCCACTATATTACTCAATTGGCGCCTATGGACATCCAAATTTATTCTGAAATAGTGCGCCGAGCTCAATTACTTGAAGATGCCACGGAACTATCTGATAGGATCCGTGGAAAAGACAAGAAGGAACAAGTCACGGGTTCGGGTTCTTTCAAACCCAACTTTAAGAAGAGGCCCAATAATGGAGGTTCTTCCTCTCAAGATCAGAAATTCAAGAAGACCAAGCCTTTCTCTATCACCACTACCCCTTCGAATACAGTCTGCAAGCATTGTGACAAGGCTGGTCACAAGACGGAAGAATGCTGGAGGAAATTAGGAGCTTGTCTCCGTTGTGGAAGCCGTGAGCATCGGATTCCCGAGTGTCCATTAATGAACGACCAAGCCGGCGATGGTAAACGCCCGGTGACAAAGAATGCTCGTCTTCATGCAATACAGGAGACCGAACCTGAAGAAGAAGGCGGATTAGTGGAAGGTACATTGAAAATTTGTTCCAAATATGCACATGTCTTATTTGATACGGGTGCATCGCATTCTATTGTTTCTAAGAAGTTTGCTGACTCGTTACCTCTAGAACCGGAATGGATGAAAATAGTGTTGTCTACTCCTCTCGGAAACGATGCCGAGCATTGGGTTCGGGAGACTGAGCGTATATTCCGTGTTATGCAATGCACGGATCAGGACAAAGTTCTATTAGCTACATTCCAGTTAGAGAAAGATGCTAGATGCTGGTGGGAGTCTATTGAAGCAACCATCGACCCTACTCAAGTAACATGGGAAGAATTTGTGGAATACTTCAATGCTAAATATTTCTCGGACCGAGTCCAAGAAAAGAAGGTTGCAGAATTCGCTGCATTAAATCAACGATCTTTATCATTAGCAGATTATGAAGCTCAGTTCTCCAGGTTGTCTAGATATGCTAAGCATCTTATTAGCACGGAGAAGATGAAAGCCCGAAGATTTCTTAATGGGCTTAGGCCCCACTATATTACTCAACTGGTGCCTATGGACATCCAAGTTTATTCTGAAATAGTGCGCCGAGCTCAACTACTTGAAGATGCCACGGAACTATCTGATAGGATCCGTGGGAAAGACAAGAAGGAACAAGTCACGGGTTCGGGTTCTTTCAAACCCAATTTCAAGAAGAGGCCCAATAATGGAGGTTCTTCCTCTCAAGACCATAAGTTCAAAAAGACCAAGCCTTTCTCCATCACAACTACCCCTTCTAATACAGTGTGCAAGCATTGTGACAAGGCTGGTCACAAGACAGAAGAATGCTGGAGGAAATTAGGAGCTTGTCTCCGTTGTGGGAGTCGCGAACATCGGATTCCCGATTGTCCATTAATGAATGACCAAGCCGGTGACGGTAAACGCCCGGTGACAAAGAATGCTCGTCTTCATGCAATCCAGGAGACCGAACCAGAAGAAGAAGGTGGACTGGTAGAAGGTACATTAACAGTTTGTTCCAAAAGTGCTTACGTCTTATTATATACGGGTGCATCGCATTCCTTTATTTCTAAGAAGTTTGCCGACCCGTTACCGTTAGAACCAGAATGGATAAAAATAGTTCTAACTACTCCTCTTGGAAGTGAAAATGATATTACTCATCACTACCAAAACTGTGAGGTAATGGTTCAAGGTAGGAATTTACCTATAGATCTCATATGCCTCGATCTAAAGGAGTATGATGTTATACTGGGAGCGGACTGGTTATCCAAATACCAGGCAACGGTTGATTGCCGCAATAGCCGAATTGCTTTCAAAGATTTTCCAGAGTTAGTCTTTACTCGCCCCAAGAGTCGGAACAAATCCCCTCTTATTTCGGCTCTTCGAGCAAGCAAGCTCGTCAGGAAAGGATGTGTATCCTTCCTTGCCTTTGTCACTGTTAAAGAAGCTAAGGAAACCAAGATAGAAGACATTCAGGTAGTGCAAGAATTTCCAGACGTATTTCCGGAAGATTTGTCGGGATTACCCCCTCAAAGAGAAGTGGCCTTCACCATTGACTTAGTCCCTGATGCTGGTCCAGTTTCAAAGGCACCCTATAGAATGTCCCCTGCGGAACTCAAAGAGTTGAAGGAGCAGTTGATGGAACTAATTCGAAAAGGGTTTATTAGACCAAGTACTTCCCCGTGGGGAGCACCAGTCTTATTTGTGAAGAAGAAGGACGGATCCATGAGATTGTGCATCGACTATCGACAGTTGAATCATCTCACTATCAAGAACAAGTATCCACTGCCGAGAATCGATGAGTTATTTGATCAGATTTCAGGATCCAAATATTTTTCCAAGATTGATCTCAGGTCGGGATATCATCAATTAAGAAGCAAGGATGATGACATTCATAAGACTGCATTCAGAAGCAGGTATGGCCATTACGAATTTGTTGTTATGCCTTTTGGACTAACAAATGCCCCTGCTGCCTTTATGCAGTTAATGAATAGCATATTCAGGCCTTATCTAGATCAATTTGTGGTGGTTTTCATTGATGATATATTGATATATTCCAAAACTAAGGAAGAACATGAGGAGCATTTAAGGATCGCATTGCAAGAATTGAGGGAAAATCAATTATATGCAAAGCTCAGCAAATGTGAATTCTGACTTGAAGAAGTGACTTTCCTCGGACATGTGATATCCAAGGATGGTCTATCTGTTGATCCATCAAAGGTTGAAGCTGTTAGAAATTGGGGAAGACCAACCAATGCTAGCCAGATCAGAAGTTTCTTAGGTCTTGCAGGCTATTATCGGCGATTCATCAAAGATTTCTCTAAGATCGCCGTACCACTTACAAGATTAACTCGTAAGGAGATCCGATATGAATGGAGTGAGAAATGTGAAAGAAGTTTCCAAACTCTCAAGGATCATCTCACTACAGCTTCGGTGTTAGCTCTACCAATAGAAGGAGAGAAATTTGAGGTCTACACAGATGCTTCTGGCATTGGCCTCGGATGTGTCCTAATGCAACAAGGAAAGGTCATAGCATACTCTTCACGTCAACTGAAGAAGCATGAGGAGAATTACCCCGTCCATGACTTAGAACTGGCCGCGGTGGTATTTGCCCTAAAGATATGGAGACACTACTTATATGGAGTGCAGTTTACTGTATACTCCAATCACAAAAGTCTCAAATATCTATTTTCACAAAAGGAGCTAAACATGAGACAAAGACGCTGGCTAGAATATCTCAAGGACTTCGACTTCAATATACAATACCATCCCGAAAAGGGTAATTATGTTGCTGATGCCCTTAGTCAAAAGCCGAGAGTAATGATAGCCAATTGTATGATATAAGAATGGAGGTTGCTAGAACAATTCTCCGAGCTCAATATAAGCTTGGACAAGGAAGCCAAATTTGTCACATTATCTCATGTAAGCATACAGTCAGATTTATTATCTGAGATACAAGCGCTTCAGGATGATGATCCTATATTAGTGGAAATCAAAGGCAGATTAGAAGGACAATCTGATTTTTAACTAACTTCTGATGGAAGATTATTATTCAAAGGTAGAACTTGTATACCCGACTGTCCGGAATTAAAGAAGAAGATCTTAGATGAAGCTCACCGATCAAGGTACACTATTCATCCAGGATCAACCAAAATGTATCAAGATGTAAAGAAGAACTTTTGGTGGCCTAATATGAAAAGAGAAATAGCAGACTATGTATCTCGCTGTCTCACATGCCAACAGGTCAAGGCAGAACACCAAAAGCCTGCTGGAAAACTACATCCTCTAGATATTCCTAAGTGGAAGTGGGAGGACATTGGTATGGATTTCATCATGGGTTTATCCAAATCAAAAAGAGGACATGATGGAATATGGGTTATTATTGACCGTTTAACTAAATCGGCGCATTTCTTGCCAATAAAGAGCCGATGGTCAATTGATGTACTAGCTGCACTATACATCAAGGAAATAGTCAGGTTACATGGAATTCCTGTCTCAATCGTGTCTGACAGAGATCCCTGTTTCACTTCTCATTTTTGGAAGGGATTACAACATTCGTTGGGAACAAGGCTCAACTTTAGTACTGCTTTTCATCCTCAAACGGATGGTCAGACCGAGAGAACTAACCAAGTTGTTGAAGATATGCTTAGAGCATGCATCATTGACTTTGGAGGAAGCTGGCACGATCACTTGCCACTAGTGGAATTTGCATATAATAATAGCTACCAAGCTAGTATCCAAATGGCACCTTTCGAAGCTTTATATGGAAGGAGTTGCCGATCACCCTTACGCTGGAACGAAGTTGGAGAGAAACAACTATTAGGTCCAGACATGGTAAGGGATACAACTGAGAAGATACAAGTAATCAGAGAAAGATTGCAAGTTGCTCAGACCAGACAAAAGGCTTATGCTGATACAAGGAGAAGAGATCTTGAATTCTAAATCGGAGATCATGTATTTCTCAAAATATCGCCTGGACGTGGCATACGAAGATTTGGTGTTAAAGGCAAGCTTACGCCAAGATTCATCGGACCATTTGAGATACTCGAAAGAGTTGGTGAGGTTGCTTATCGCATCGCATTGCCTCCTCAATTGTCTGAGGTACATAATGTATTTCACATATCTATGTTGAAGAAGTATGTGCACGACCCACCTCATATTATTGAACATGGAGATCTGGTGATCCAGAAAGACCTCACATATGAACAGAAGCCTATGAAGATCTTAGATCGTGAAATACGAGCTCTAAGGAATAAGGTTATTCCCATGCTTAAGGTGCAATGGAATAAGAATACTGAACACGAAGCCACATGGGAGACCGAGGAATCTATGAAGAAACGATTTCCCGAGTTATTCTAAGAGGTATATACTTTACACTCTCCGCATGTATAAATATTAGGTATTATGGAATTTGTTGACCAAATTCTTTTTAAGTGGGGGAGGGTGTAGCAACCCTGATAAAATATTAATAATAATAAAGATTTTAAAATAAATCAAATGAATAGATAAATAAAACAAAATAAAATAACGCCTCGGATAAAGGCGCTATTCAAATTAGAAACACCTCTGGCTAAGGCGTTATTCAAGAAGTGACGCCCTGACCACACGGCGTCAAATTCTAAACGCCAAAAATGGTAAGGAAAAGTAACGCCCCTATCTTGGGCGTGTTTTAAAACATGAAACGCCCTTACTCAAGGCGCTTCTTAAGAAACGACCTGAACCAGGTCGTCAATTCAAGAATCGACGACCTGACCAAAGTCGTTAATTCCATTCCAGTCCCGTTTCGAATCCAGATCTTATCCAGGGTAATTGATAAGCATTAGAAAGAGTTTAAACGTGGTAATGACTCTATCATGGAAGTATTACTTCCACACAATCACTAACCCTAATAGGATTTCCAAAATCCTATAAATAAACTGTTCGATCCAACCCTAAATCTATTTGGACGGACGACTGCTGCACGGTACGTGAAGAACATATGTTCTTCTAATTCCTTTTGTTTTTTTACTTCGGTTACATGAAGAACTAATGATTCTTCATCTTATGTTCCTTCTTACAGGTCGGGAAACTCCTACGAAAGAACCAGGTAATGTTCTTTCTTCCTTATCCTCTCGTTAGGTAGTTGAAGAAACTAATATATGTTTCTTCTTTCCCTGTAGGATCTACAGCAAAAATTGACAAAACCAAGAACAGGTGTTCTTCATCGAAAATGAACTCCTTCTTAAAAAGATTTTCTTCCTCCTACTGCTACTGCGGTTGATTGGTTGCAGTAGAAGTTTCAGATCTTTCAAACCCTTCGTCAGTTCAATCATATTAAGGTAGGTTTTCTCAAGTTACTATAGCCCAAATGAAATTAATGCAAGATATATATATATATAAGCATGTCATGCATACGGTTATCATAGTTTCCATGTATTTTCTGAAATATTTTGAAAGAGACGCCCCTGTCAAGGGCGCTAATTTACAAGACACGACCCTGACCAGGTCGTCAATTTAATATTTGACGCCCTGTACACAGGCGTTAATTTCACTTAATCATGAATTAACCATGTTAAGAACTGATTATATATGAAATCCTGACTACATTAATGCATGATCCTCTGTCCTCAACCCTACTGATTTTATTATCAAGATTATATGATTGTTATCCTTGATTATCATGTAAATCGTGCTTTCTGATATTCATTGAATTCACGACCTGTACAAAGTCATTTTTCAACTGTTAACGCCCCATCATAGGGCGTGAATTGAAAGGAAACGCCCCCTCCTAGGGCGCGTATCTGTTAAATTCCTGAAAATATATATTCTGTAAAATAGAATTTAATGATAACGCCCCTACCCAGGGCGCGTTTTTGATAATTCCTGAAATTAATTATATCCTGTCCAATATTGTGAATAAAGGACGCCTTCTGGTACAGTCGTCAAATCGTGAAGAAACGCCCCTGCCAAGGGCGCGTTTTAGATAAATTATTGAAATTTTGAAATTTTGCAAAATATGGAAAATATATAAACGCCCTTCTGTTAGGCGTTAATTACTTGATAAACGACTCTGCTTAAGTCGTTACTTTACTGTAAAACTGATTTTCCCCTGTTTCTGTTAACCGATGGTTTCATATGTTATATAATATATATATCGGCACTATTCTCCATTCCGTGAGTATAGTCCCACGATTCGCGATTGTTTTATCGATCACACTCAATTCTCATTGACATACAAGCTCTCCATTGGACATTCCGTTCCTTTGGACTAGCGAGTTAGTCATAGAGACCTCCGTAAGACTCCTCGTAGCCTTGGATTCCCTCAAGGCCGACTGAGCTGGTTGTACCCTAAAAACCCATTATACTATTTTGCCATGTCACTCTAAAGAAACATGGTATACCGGCCCTTATGATTACACAAAGAGTATATCATAAGAAATTCTTAATGGGATGATGATATCATGCCATATCATGTCATTCTTGTAAACCTCAATTCTATGATAAGAATGAGGGTATCTTACCTTGATATAATGTTCATGTGGACTTCAATTCTACATATAGAATGTCCATATTGATTTGTCATGGTACCCAAGTCAAGGGAACCATATTCTACCTAGTTTTATCGAGATCGTGATTATACCGTTATTATCGCCATTCTATGTCCTTTGTCATATTTTTGGACTCCATTCTGTCGAAGTTGTCATACACGTCTACAAGCTTGATTATTGAAATTCTATATTGGATATATAAACAAGAGTGGATGTCAAAATACATGATAAATGCCTGCGCATATAGGGCCCGATCTGGTCCTGGGAGGAGCACCCGAAAGTACTTGTGCCCATGAGAGTTAAAATGATAAGGTATCTGGCATTATACCGAGTACTTGACTTGCTTGATTGGACATTCCACACACATCTTGTACTTGAATCGTACTTGACTTGACATGAATTGCGTGGCCCGAAAAAGGGTAATTTACTTGCTTGCTACATTATAGCCAAAGTTCTTGACATGACTTGTTAAATGTACTTACTTGAATATCTCAAATGTCTTGATTATCTTATTGAAAGTTCATGATTTGTTCATCTTATTTCCTTGATATTACATTCTCTCTATCTTGTCGTTTTATGCGAGCATGAATAGCTTTATTGCATTCATGAAAGATGTAATTACTTAAACCCCTTGCTAGTACTTGAGATATAATTTCCTACTGAGCGTTCGCTCATTCCGTTTGTCCCTTTTTACTTTTCAGGTAAGTCCGACGACGATGGAAGTCAATCGGATGGGAATGGTCAAGAGTGAAAGTGATAGAGCTGCTCAAGTGTCAATTAGTCTTTTCTATAGTTTCTTGAGTCAACTATGTACTTTTCCTTTTTATTTAACAGAGTATTGGATTTGTAATATCCTATTAATAATAAAGGATTGGGTTATCTTGCTATTTTGTGCATCTCTGTCTTTGTGTCGAATACACGACCACTCTGATTGACATGATTGATATAAACTCGTCACGCGTCTCTGGGTATCTTCCGCGCTCGGGGCGTGACAAAATTCCTTTAAGTAGGGGAGGGTGTAAGACCCCAAATTATTTAATTGAGCCCAATAATTCTTATTTAGCTTTTATTAATTGAGAATAGAATTTTATTGAATTAATAATTGAATTTCGGATTTATTAATATTTAATCCGTTAGAAATAGTATGAGTGAAAATTCGACTACCTTAGAAAAATCTGTAAAAATAGTAAATATGTTAAGGTCGAGGTAGATAACAACTTTTCCTTCTGGCATTAAGCCATTGTAAATCCGTGGTAAGATCTATTTAGAGTTTAAACCCAAAAGTGCACACTTTTGACCCATACTTAACCCTTAGATTAAAACACGAAATTCGACCTGAATACTCAACCAAATGAACTGAAATCATTGGCAAATGGAAGGCCACAATGTAAGGAACATTTACCCTCAATCAATTTGAGGTAAACCTAGCCCCAAAACGTGCTGCCGACATAGTTTGGTCAAGTCAAGGATTTCGGCGCCGTTTCTAAACACGTAGCTTGCAGCAGCGAATACTCCCAACTCCGAAGGCTCCAGAAGCTCTATGAGCTATCAAAATGAAGCCCTACGAGTCTTCTTTCATTTGGCTGCTATGGGGTTCGCTGAAGTTTCAGATCTGGGGAGATCTAGCTCGATTTGTGGAGGTGGGTCAGCAGGCCGTTGGCTTCCCTTCATCCTTCTTTGATCCATCGATTGAGGTAGGAATTCTCAACCAAATTTTGATCATGAGTATAGCAAGTTGTACATCTCGTCGAGATCTATCCATTGGGACTAAAAGCCCCAACTTTCATCAGGTGTGGAGTGAATTATCACGGGTTTTCTAAGGTGCTGTCCAAGTGTTCTTCATTCTAGGGTTTGAGTTTTCTCTCTCCGATTTGAGGTAGGATCTAACAACCAAACTCTAATTAACTTACATGATATAATCAGCATGTTATTATCCTTCATTTAATTTCGAAATCCCCAAATTCCATTGATCATGCCTCGTGAATTTCAAAATTTTGTAAGAGCATACCTAAAACATGATTCATATAGTGTTCCTTTAAGTCAGAGCTTGATTACGGGCTAATTTTGAGTCATGTATCCTGATCTTCATGTAGCATATTATATATGGTTGGATTCATAATCGAGTCAGCTTTCTTTTGACACCAAAAGCTCTAAATTCCGTTGTGTATGTTAAGAGAATTGCATGATTTAGTAGAAGTAGGTCAGGAACTAGGATTTTCATGAATTTATCATATATAAGTTGAGATTCAATCAATTTCTGTAACAATCCGTGTTTCAAAATTGTAGTTTTATGACCCTAGAATGTCTATTAATATTCCTATATCTTGTGGTTTTGATTTCAACTCAATTGGACCCCATTTGGATGAGTTCATGTGGTTTTCGGTGGCAACTCACGTTGCTGTTCTTGCAGGGGTCGACCCCAGGGGTCGACCCGTTTTCTGGGCAACCCTGCAGGCCCGAGGGTCGACCCCAGGGGTCATCCCCTCCTGTTCCTGCATGGGGGTCGACCCCAGTGGTCGACCCATTGCACATGAATGTAGGGGTCGACCCCAGGGGTCAACCCATCTGAAGGAAATGGTGGGGGTCGACCCCAGGGGTCGACCCATCTTCAGAAATTGCTGGGGTCGACCCATTCAGCTTCCAGACCCCAGGGGTCGACCCATCTGAAGGAAATGGTGGGGGTCGACCCATCTTCAGAAATTGCTGGGGTCGACCCCAGGGGTCGACCCATTCAGCTTCCAGACCCCAGGGGTCGACCCATCTGAAGGAAATGGTGGGGGTCGACCCCAGGGGTCGACCCATCTTCAGAAATTGCTGGGGTCGACCCCAGGGGTCGACCCATTCAGCTTCCAGACCCCAGTTTTTTAGGGGTCGACCCCAGGGGTCGACCCGTACACCAGAAACCCGGTTTTTATAATTTTTCAACCCGAACATGGATCCGAATCAGTGGGGAATCAACCCATTTCACTTAGACCCACTGAAATTATATTTTTTGAAGAACAATTGACCTATTCATGTACCCCCCTTGATTTCAAATTTGCATTGGTCCTTTCTTGCAAACATAGTACAAAACACGATGTTTACCATCTCCATTACAACACTTACCTTGGTTAAATAGAAACTCACATAATTAATGATTAATGGTGTAACTAAAACCCCTGATAATGCATTCTATTTCACCGCTGTGAGAGCTTGTTCTTTACCTCGACAACTTGTTCTAGCTTGTTGGTACCTTGGCTAATACAAATGATAATGGTTAATCATGATATCTTAACTTGGTGATTAGGATTAATATGTTGATTAGCTTGTTTGATTGCTGCTGTTTTACAGTAGCGCAGCACGATTAACTCTTGTTGTGACTTGGTTTCGATCTCCTTGATGATTATACTTACCTTGAAATTCTGGAAATGAATCTCTTTCCTACTTGAAGTTGTTATTGCTACTTAGTTTAAACCTTGGAATTCTGGCCATAAACTGTGGAAGTCTAGATTTGTGGGATCTTTGATCCAAAGAAATCAATGCCTGGCAAACAATTAAGGGCTCGGTCTAGTCCTGGGAAGAGCGCCCGAACACTACGTGTACCCCCGGGGAGGTGAATGACTAGGTGTGGTATTTGGCACCAGTACTTGACATGTGTTAAATCTAAGACTGTCCACTACTCTCTACATTACTTTCTACTACTTTTCACTTTCCACTCTTCACTGTTCTATACTCTACTTGTTGTTACTTTACTTGCTGATTACTTGGACGTGGAAATGAAATTACATACGTGCTTGACATGACTTGAATTATCTTGATATGGCCAACTTTTTATCGTTATCTCCTGTAGTAAATTCTTGTCTTACCATTCTATTCATTATATTTCTTGACCTTGCAAGATCTTTGAATTTTGTTTTGTGATATCATCGTTATCTTTTTATTGTTTTATCATTTGTAGCATGACATTTTAAAATGTAATTAAACTGTTAATCACTTATACTTGTCTGTTATTTCCTACTGAGCGTCAGCTCATAGTTGTGTTTTCCCCCTTTTCCAGGCTGTTCAGGTGACACACTTACCGATGGGGAAGGGCAGGAGTGATGTCTTGAGTGTATCAGTTCTAGTGTGTTAGTAGTGTGATATCTTAGTTTTAGTTGTGTTTTGGAGAGCATTTAGTCTTAGTCATGTTATTGAGCTTTAGTGATTGATTATTCCAGTTGTATTAAGTTGAACATGTGGTTATTGTATCAGTTGTGGTTTGTTAATGATCATTTAGTATTTCCATCTTGTAACACTTGTGTATTATTTTAGATTAGTTCTCTCTCTTGCCAGCGTGTCTCTAACTGTACGTCCCGATATTTCCACCTTGTTCGGGGCGTGACACCTCCATCCTCCGGAGCCCTATAAATAGAGGCCCACCCCCTCAGTTCTGGAGGAGCTTCTAAGAGATCCGATAGGCTGCCGGAGCCCAGAGGCTACTGAGTCATTTCTAACCCGTGGGGTCTTTTGTAGGTGGAGGTTCTGCCGGCTTCTCGGGTGCCCACGCTCGCGAGAGGAAGGTTGTCTTCATCCACCGCGCTTCCACGTCGTCCCTACGCTGCCGGAGCTCGCCGGATTTCATCACCGGAACATCCAATAAGCCAATCCTTTCCTTTTCTTTGTAGTGCTTTTGCATTCATCATCTCGCATCCTCTATCCCCCTTCATAAGGGCGCCTCTTCTTATATATTTCTTGCATCCATCATCTCATTTTCCTCCTACTCGAGCCCGAGAGGGGTTTAAAACCACACCAACCAGGTGTGTGTCCTGCCGCGATTTCATTGTTTTCATCACAAGGGATTGATACTACACTGCCATTTCATAATTCTCTTTATCTACTGTCTATTGTTTTGCAAGTGTACCCAAGGAAAGCCCTCTCCGTCGGCCGGCCGAAGGGGGAGGAAGAAGCAACCCGCCATCTCCTGCTCTTGAGGTAGGCGCGATCACTTTCTTTATTTTGGGGTCTTTTGGCCCCTGGCGATCACATCATCTTCTCGAGGCCGCGGTGAGTCACTTCCCCAATGGCCGTTTAAATTCCCGTTCTTATATTCTGTTATATTCTTATCTGCTCATATTCTCGAGGCCGCGGCGAGTCACTTCCCCAATGGCCGTTTAAATTCCCGTTCTTATATTCTCTTTATATTCTGTTATATTCTTATCTGCTCATATTCTCGAGGCCGCGGCGAGTCACTTCCCCAATGGCCGTTTAAATTCCCGTTCTTATATTCTCTTTATATTTTGTTATATTCTTATCTGCTCATATTCTCGAGGCCGCGGCGAGTCACTTCCCCAATGGCCGTTTAAATTCCCGTTCTTATATTCTCTTTATATTTTGTTATATTCTTATCTATTCATATTCTCGAGGCCGCGGCGAGTCACTTCCCCAATGGCCGTTTCAATTCCCGTTCTTTATATTCTCCTTATATTCTATTATATTCTTATCTGCTCATATTCTCGAGGCCGCGGCGAGTCACTTCCCCAATGGCCGTTTCAATTCTTGCTATTTGATTTCTGCACCATTCCCGTCCCCCCGAGGCCGCTGCGAGTCACTTCCCGCTATGGCCGTTTAACCCCCTTATCTTGCTATATTACATTTGTCCCGCTCGCCCCGCCGGAGCAATCCCCCGTGGTGGCCCCTTCTCTTTTCTCTTATTTCTGTGTTGCAGCAAACAAAGAGGAGCCCGCGCGCTCCGCGTCTTCTTCACTCCTCGAACCGCGTGACGTCTCTCACAGATTGGCGATCATGGTGGGACCTCTACTGCTTCCTTTTGGCTACCCTAGCAAGTTCAGCACCGTCCATGCCTCTCCACCTTGGCGCCCTCGCGCGCCCCCGTTGTGCTCACGGCAGCACTATCAATTTGATTGGTTGGGTGTTTATTATATGTTTGTTATTTCTATTGTTTTTTTACTCTATATCTTTGTCAGCATTCCATTGCATACATCCATCCCTCTTTTATATCCTTTTTCATTTTTTCTAAGGATCACCCTTTCCCGGTGAAGGAAGGACTCTCCGTTTGAGAATTCCTCTCAACGGACTAGAATCTCCTCCACTGGGACCTCCGTAAGTCCCCGACATCGAAGAATCTCCTCTTCGTTCACTGGGCTGGTTGTACCATTGAAGTTCCCCGGCGTTAGCCATCCCATTCGTGGTGAGACGAGAGACCCTAGCTGACACGGCGGTGAAACAAAAATAAATTAGGGTCCCTATTTTGTGTGAACTTCGGATCTCGCTAAAAACATAAAAAAAAATCATCAAAATCAAAACATAAAAAAAAGGCGTAAAGGCATCCACTTGTTTGATAATCTCTGCTACCTACTTGCTAGTGTATGTTTTTACGTTCTGGGAAAACTGTGAGCATGGCTCACGAGTCTTTTGAGGAGAACCACCCTAGTCATGGTTTGTCAGCCGACCCGCGAGTCTATGCTATGGACTCGGGTCCTTCTCATGAGCCCTCGCATGAGGTGTAGGTTATTGCCAGGGACACGTCCCCACCACAGGATATCTCTTCCTTACTAGGCGTCCTCGCCAACATGGAGCTTACCTCTGAACAGCTCCGGGCCTTCTAGGCCATTCTGAAGGGGAAATCTGTTTCCCCCACGCCCCAGGAATCAACTCCGGCCATCGCACCTCTCCAAGAGTCCGTGCAGGCCATTCCATCTCCTTCATTGGCGCAAGCCATCCAGTCTCCCTCGCTTCAAGGACAAGCGAGCCAACAACCACCCTCATTCCAGTTCCCGTCACAATCTCAAACTCCCGTTGTTCCCCACATACCGCTTCAGTTGGGGCCGACTATCGGCGGTCCGGCAGCTCCCTCTTATTCGGGGTTCCCTCCTCAAGTCTCCGGGAGATAGTTTCTCCCCCAGTGGCAAGTGCCACCTTCACCTCCAGAGGAGCTCGCCCAATCGCTCCTCAATAGGTTCAATCGCATGGACGAGCAGTTTCAAAATCTGAGAAGAATGGTGGACGTGAAAGCCACCCCGGAGGTTGCTTTGCCAATCCTTCCCGTCATTCATCTTCCTCCCTCCGAAATGCCCACGTACCGCAGATACAATGGTATCGGCAACCCCTTCATTCACCTCAAGGATTTCATGTATGAGTCCTCCTATTGGCAAAACGATCAGAGGTCCCTAGCATACCTCTTTCGGAGATCATTGGATGGTCCCGCGCTTGAGTGGTTCTATTCCTTGGAGTCCGGCGAGGCCGAGAATTTTGAAATAGTCCAGAGAAGGTTCTTGCAGAAATATAGGGATAGGGTCGGTCCCTCACTCTCCATTACCGACTTAGTGGCCGAAAAGATGAAGCCCGACGAGGATTTTGTCCGCTATGCTGATAGATGGAGGTCTATGGCGGAAAGAATAAGGGATACCCTCTCCGAGCCCGAACAAGTGAAGATGATTGTGTCTAATGCAACCCCACAGTTCAGACACGTCCTGGCCATGAATAAACTTACTACAATGGAGGAACTCTATGAAAGGGCCCGATACATCCAAACCCAGTTAAAAGACTCCCCCATTATGAATATGTTTGAGTCGCCGAAGCCCAAAGTGATCAGAAAGACAGGCGCTGGTGTCCCGGGCGGAGCCACAGAAGGGGTCGTGACAAATGAGCAAGTGGGTGCGGTCAACAATGCCAACTATGCAGTCAACCCAAGGCCTCCACAAATGCCCCGACTTCCCCTCCAACCAGGTCCTTTCCCTCTTCGTCCTCCACCCCAAAATAATCCACCCCAGGATAATATGCCTCCATTACGTCAACCTCAGAAACAACAACCACAACCTCAGCAACAACAACCACCGCTTCAGTACAATCAAGTTCCACCCCCGGGGAACTATGGTCCCCAACAACAACAAAGGAGGCCGGTCGGTCCCAAGAGAGCCTACTATCCACCATTGCCAGAAACCTTAGCAGACATTTTTAATGCCCTCATGGCATCAAACCAACTCGCCCGACCCAGAGAAAGGCCCGTGTGGCCCCCGAATGTTGATACTTCCAAATACTGCGTCTACCAAAGGCAGCCAGGACACACAGTAGATTACTGCTTCCATTTCAAAGATTACCTCCACGATATGAATGATGAACATCAAATAGATTGGGATGAAATGAGACGATACGTCGCCACTCTCAAGGCTAGGAGACCTCCTCATAGGCCACAGCAGCAGTTACAACAGCAGCAGTTACAACAGCAGCAGCAGCAGCAACCACAACAACAACAACAGCCTCAGCAGGCCCCACAACAACAGCCCAACATGGGCATAATCCAGAATCCATTACCGGAGCACCAACAGCCCAATCATCAAGTTAACCCCATCTCCTCCTTCCCGGAAGTCGGGAGAGAGCAGGTGTGGCACCCGAAAACTACCTCCATTCTTTCTACCGCCAATCCTATCATCACGCAACACCCTTGCCTTGCTCGGGTAGCACCTCTCTCTCATCAACCCGCGTCAGTATCGCCTTCACCATTTCCACTACCATTACACCCTCTCATCCGCACCCCGATCTCCTATCAACCGACACTCTCCACTACACCTTCACACCCTCTCATCTTCTCTCACTCCCCCACTTTACCATCCACCTCTACCACATTTACCCCTACGCCTTCTAAACCCCTTATCATCCGTCAACCATACATAACCCCGTCTTTCTCCACCATATCACCACTAATGCCTTCAAAACTACTCATTACCCATCACCCACCTCAAAATCATTGCCCGCTTCAAGCCCTACCCACTTCTATTTCGTCTCCACCTCCACCTTCCAGACCCCTTATCCTCCATAATCCGTGTGATATCCCCTCTACCTCCACCATGCCTCCACCTAACAAACCCCTCATCAGAATCCCTGCTCCCGTCATCACCCCTGCTTCATCAACCATTCCTCCACCACTACCCCTCAAATCCCTGTTAAAACCCACTGCTACCCCTACAGAGGTACAAAAGCCACAGGCGATGGTGCTCCGGAGTGGAAGGATTTTCCACAGGGTTTTCCCCCACAACAGTCAGAATCCTGAGCAATCTCAGCCAGAGAAGGATGATGGAGAACAACTAGAAAGGGCTATCCCTGGAACACAGTATGATCTATTGAAACACTTGGACAAGACGCCTGCTCGGATCTCCATCCTGGAGCTACTTCAAAGATCCACATCCCACCAGGCGGCCTTGATGGAATATCTTCAAAAAGTCATGGTTAATGAGAACCTCCCCATGGAGAAGATTTCGACCGTCCTGACCCCAACAGACACATAACCGGCCATCATGTTCCACAACTACGAGCTCGCTCCCAAGGAAGCTCGGAAATATGCATTATGTATTTCAATAAAAATTAATGGGGTATCCATAAACCCGTGTCTTGTGGACATGGGTGCGTCCATAAATGTGATCTCCATAGACACCCTTCAGTTGTATGGGGTCAACGAGGAACAAATAAGACCTTCCTCGATCATGGTCACGGCTTATGACAATAGCAAAAGGCCACCGCAGGGGATGATTATTCTAAAGGTAGAACTAGGCCCCATGTCAATTCCCACGGAATTCCATGTCCTCGACATGGATCGCACATTCAAGGCTATACTGGGTCGCCCTTACATCGGAGCCATGGACGCTGTGCCTTCCACCAACCATCAGTGCCTGAAGTTTCCTTACAATGGGAGGATTATTAAAGTGGTCAGTACACCTGTCCTTCAAACAGTGGATGCTATCAACACCTCTCTGCCCTCTGTGTGGCCATCTCATCGGCCCATATTGTCATTGCTGGACGTGCGTGATCTATCTCACGTTCCACTAGCACCAAAGGAGCCGGTCAGGGCAACCACAACATCATATCTCCCTTTTCACTCCAAAGGGTTGGAGATTATGAGGAACATCGGCTATCAACAGGGTAAAGGTCTGGGCGCACAGTTACAGGGTAGACTCAAACCGCCAAAGGAAATTAGGCCGAACCGCAGGTTTGGCCTAGGCATCAAAGGGCCGTTCAAGGCGGATTGGAAGCCCCTCACATGGACTCTATCGAACCACTTCAACAGAGGGCCCATTGTTCAGATGGGAGATTACCCACGAGAAGCATATGGGGGATCACATGCTGTATATTTGGCTGAAAAATGTCTGAGGATCACCAAAAGAGGCAAGATCAAAGATCCGGAATGTGAGTGGAACAAATGGTTCGACATACGGGACATTTCCGTTGCACTGGAAAGGATGTTCTCGTCTCCGCAGCTTGAAGGACCACCATTGATCTCCGGAATACCAGAGAATATTACCACTCTTGCCAAGGTTCCAAACTATCCTCGTCCTCGCCAGAAGGACCCTGTCATCAACGGATCTTCATCCGTCCTCAACATTGCCGTCGACGGCTCAATAGCCACCATCTTCTCCATCCACTCGTCTCAGCCTTTGCTGATATTTTCTTCCTGGGCCAGACAGTTGTCTGATGATCTTCCCAGGTCCCCTTCTTTGCTTACATACCTACGCGGGCTTTTCAACCCGCGCCAGGTCTTCAACCATGATCTGCTCTATGAGCCTCACAATCCTCTAGCCATAACCACTTTTCTCTCTCCTCCAATCTCTTTTCACTGCTTTGTCATTAAAATAAAAATAAAAAAAATGTCAATTTTTAAACTCCCCAACAACACATCTTCGTTGAGAAAACCTCCTACATCTCCCATGGGTGCGTCCCGCCCTGCGGACCACCCGTCCAAGGTCCGATGAGCGACCTTTTCTACCCCTCTCTTGAGGGGTCTTCTCCTGTACATTCTACACCATCCTCTTCGTCTTCCTCTTCTTCTGTAAATAATGTCAGTCAATCTAGGAATGATAGGTCAAGGGTAGTACCTAAGAAGAAATCCAAGGGTAGGCAGATCCCTCGTCGACTCATGGATTTAGCCGCCAGGTGTCAGGCCCTTCTTGCCATCCCCCAGTTGCTAGAAAATCCCATCCAGCTACCGGAAATAGAATGTGAGGGCGACGGTGCATTTGATGAAGGGTACGGAGTCTACGAGATCACGGATGAAGAATGCCCCACTGACGACGAGGGTGAAGAATATGAGGATGCGGCGGGCGCATACGCTAGTGGAATAAAGAGATTCGACGAGCCGTCAACCGCCGTAGAAGAATCCACCAAAGAAGTCAACTTGGGAACTGAGGAAGACCCTAGGATCATCCTCATAAGTGATAATCTACCACCCTCTGAAGAAAAGGCATTAATTGAGGTTCTCAAGGAATATAAAGACATGTTTGCATGGAGCTACGAGGATATGTCGGGTCTAGATTCAACCTTGGTCGAACACTGTTTAACCCTAAAACTAGGGTCCGTCTCGGTAAAACAAAGGTTAAGGCGTTTCCACCCTCAGATGGCTTTGAAAATGAAAGAAGAGGTCGATAAGCTCCATAAAGCCAGGTTCATTAGAGTCGTCCTTTATCCTCAATGGGTGGCAAACATTGTCCCGGTCATGAAGAAAGATGGGAAAGTCAGGATTTGCATCGACTTCCGGGGCCTTAACCGCGCATGTCCAAAGGATGATTTTCCCTTGCCTCACATTGATGTGTTGATCGATAACACGGTAGGCTACGAAACCCTCTCATTCATGGATGGATTTTTAGGTTATAATCAAATTCGAGGATCAGGAGAAGACGTCATTCACTACCCCTTGGGGAACATATTATTATGTGGTCATGCCGTTTGGGTTAAAGAATGCTGGAGGTACTTACCAAAGAGCTATGATGGCCATATTTCATGACATGATGCACATATACCTGGAAGTGTATGTGGATGACTTGTTGGTGAAATCAAGGACCAGGATGGAACATCCAGAAGTTTTGGCTAAGGTCTTGCAGAGGTCAAGGGAGTTCCAATTGAAAATGAACCCGAAAAAGTGTGTGTTTGGTGTGTCGTCGGGTAAATTGCTGGGGTTCATTGTGAGTAAAAGAGGGATCGAAATAGATCCCGACAAAGCTAAGGCCATCAGAGATATGCCGCCTCCCAAGAATTTGAGAGAAGTCTGAGGTTTAATCGGGAGGTTGCAGTTTATTCGTCGGTTTGTGTCCCAACATTCACAAAGGTGTAGACCTCTCTACGAGTTGACCAAGCCAGGAGTAGAATTCCACTGGAATTCTAAATGTCAGAAAGCTTTTGAAGGGTTGAAAGAATATCTGGCTAGTCCACCCGTTCTCATTCCACCCAAACCAGAAAAATCTCTGATCCTTTACGTCTCAGTCTTGGATGACTCCGTGGGAGCCATCCTCGCACAAGCTAATGAAGAAGGCAAGGAACGGGCAACCTATTACTTGTCCAAATTTCTCAATCCCTGTGAGCAGAAGTACACCGTCATGGAGAAAACCTGTGCTGCCCTCGTTTGGGTAGTGCAGAAATTGAAGCACTACTTCTTGGCTAATGAGGTCCACTTGATTGCTCGAATGAATCCTATCAAATTCTTTCTGGAGGAAGCCGTCCTTACGGATAGGCTAGCACGCTGGCAAAGATTTCTCTCTCAGTTCGACATCACCTACATCCAACAAAAGGCGATTAAAGGCTATGCCATAGCCGAGCATCTCGCTCACCATCCTCTTCCCAAGTTCGATCCCGTCCAATCAGAGTTTCCGGATGAGGAACTATTGTCCATCACCCAATTTGATGAGCCAATGTGGACGTTATATTTTGATGGAGCTCTGAATTCTCAAGGGAGAGGAATCGGCGTCGCCCTATTGTCGCCTGAAGGCCTCACATTCCCATTGGCATACCAGCTCAAATTTCCAGTTACCAACAATATAGCCGAATATGAAGCTCTTCTAGCTGGCCTAGAACTCGCTCATTCTTTTTGTATCACTGAGTTGTGAGTCGTATGTGATAGTCAACTCATCCTTCGCCAGGTGCTCACTAAATATCGCACTCGCCATCCCAAACTCAAGCCATACCAAGAACTCACTGCTGCCTTTGCCAAACTGTTCACCAAACTGATCTTTGTTCATGTCCCTCGTCATCAGAATATTCTCTCCGATGCCCTCGCCTCGTTGGCATCATCCATAAGGTTCCCTCTAGGAAGATGGTTTGAGTCCATTTCTATATACAAACTTCACGCCCCTGTAATCGATGATGCTTCCTATGTAAATATCAAAGACAGGATAGCAAGGAAGATCCTGCAGGAAGATATCCTTGAGAAGAGGGAAATCATGTTGGCAGAGGCTGAAGAAGAACTGGCTGATGAAGAGAAACCATGGTTCTATGAAATCGTCAAATACTGCCAAGATCAGTCTTATCCTGAAGGGGCCACCACAGAGGACAAGAAAGCCATAAAAAGGGTGGCTCAGAAATACACATTGGTTGGAGGTCTACTCTATAGGAGGAGCCTTACTGGTATTCTGTTAAGATGTCTTGGTGACGATGAGGTTTGGAAATGTGTAGAGGAGACACACTCGGGTGTGTGCGGTGGCCACGTGAATAGTCAGATGCTCGCCAAGATGATCATTCGCCAAGGCTTTTATTGGCCCACTATGGAAGAGGATTGTGATGTCTATGTCCGTAGGTGTGTCAAGTGTCAACTTCACGCCGATAAAATCCATTCACCATCTTCCTCACTTCATCCAATATCCTCCCTGTGGCCTTTCTCCATGTGGGCATTCGACATCATTGGTCCCCTAGGTGATCCCAATTCCCTCACCAAGCAGAAATCTTTCATCCTTACTGCGACGGAATACTTCACCAAATGGGCCGAAGCCGAAGCTTACGCAGAAATCAAGGCGTCAACAGTCTGCAAGTTCATCATGAAGAACATCCTCGCCAGATTCGGCATCCCAAGCACAATCGTCACCGACAATGGGCCACAGTTCATTTCTCAGGACCTATACGACCTCTGCAAAAGGTACGCAATTGCATTGCATCATTCATCACCTTATTACCCACAAGGTAACGGCCAAACGGAGGCCACCAATAAAACATTACTCAAAATCATCAAAAAAACCTGCAAGTCTAGTAAGTTTTCAGACTGGCCAGAAAAACTTATCGAAGCCCTATGGGCCTATCACACTTCAATCCGTACCCCCACCGGGCAGACTCCATTTGCCCTTACTTATGGAATGGAAGCGGTAGACCCATACGAGACTCTGATCCCTTCTCTCAGGGTACAATTGGAAGAGGAATTTCCCCTCGACGATCGTCGTAATTCACTCCTCGCCCAGTTGGAACTCTTGGATGAGAAGCAGCTGGCCGCTGCCGAACATGCGCGTGTGTATCAAAATAGACTCGCTCACTTTTACCAAAAGAAAGTCATTGAGAGAAAATTCAAACTCGGGGAGATGGTCGTAAAAAGAATTTTTGTCAAACCTGGAGGGCCACGTTCTAAGCTCCAACCCAATTGGGAAGGACCATTTGTAATTCAAGCCGTGTACCCTGGCAACGCCTACAAGCTAATCAACGCCGAAGGGACCGAGTTATCCCACCCTTGGAATGTGCTTTATCTGAAGAAATACTACCCTTAGCTTAATGTCAAAAGACAAAAAAAGATGAAAAGATAGAAAACATCAAAAATAAGAAATATTGAAAACCACTAAAAATATGGAAAATTCAAAATGCCAATGCATGGTGGTCACCATGTGGTCAAGTCACTGCATCTAACCTTCATGTTAGGATAGGGCCCATTAAGGCTTGGTAGACACCGGGTCTTGGTTTGCCAGAACCGTGGAGATCCCTGTCCGGCCACGTCGGCCTATGCTTGCTCGAAGGAAACTAACATGTGCTCACTTATGTATTTTATTCAAAAAGTCGGTAGTATCACCTACGGTGGGGCTCCACCCAGAAGATCTCCGGAAGCTGTAATCTTTATTCTTTTCTCTTCGACCAAATGAGACAGTCGGCGCCCTTAAAACGCTGAGCATGAGAAACTGAAACTCAAACCCCAAAGGCAAGAGTAGGATCCATTTCCTCGACCATCGATCAGAGCACGAGAAGAGGGCAGTGTCCCCGCAGGCATACGAAAAGGGAGCCCACAAACGTCAAACGACTATATCTCCCTCACAAAAAGAAATATAAAATCAAAATCAAGAGAAAAGCCTGGTCGTGACCGTGCCTGTTGTGATAAATAGAACCCCTCAAAGCAAAAGTCTGAATCCACAAAAGGGGCTGTGGAATGTAAATGCTCGAGATTTGGTCTGAAGCTGTCTCAAAGGAGAGAGTTAAATGGACCCTTATTGGCTCGCCGGGTTAACGGTTTTGCCGATCCTCTCAGGAGGTTTATCCCCCACGCTCTTCCCTCTTCCTTTGAAGATGAAAGCTAGATGGAGTTTCTAAAGGGCGAAACCCGACAAGGTCTGCGACCTTATTTTAATATACATATATGGTTGCCTACTTTGAAAAGTAAAAGCTATCGCTGTGAAGGAGTCTCCGTGTTTCTGGCTGGTCAAGACCCCTGTTTACCACCTTGATGTCTTCTTGTTTAACCTCGGGCTTAGGCCAATGCAAGCGCGTCACCTATGGGTGCGACGGCGTCTGATTCCGGGTCAACGTCGCGCGGTTGGTCATTGGGGTTCCAGGGTGTTCCATCATATACCATCTAGAGTTGTGAGGAAATAGACCCGAATCGGGCAAATCTCTAACCTCAAACACCTTTTGGGTGAATCCTTATGGTCGGAAGCGACTGGGAGCCTAAGCATGGCATGACGGTATTGTCATCAGGGTAAGTCTTATCCGGCGGGATCATCATTCGAGGGGTCTAGAGGCCCAAATCAACCTAGATGTGCACTTAGGATACCTGGGAGGTTAGTAAGAAACCCCTGTTCTCACGTAGGTTAGGTGCCATTTGGGTGCTTGCCAGGCGTTAGCAACAAAAAAATTTATAATAAGAGCAACAAAAAAATGGAAAAGAGAAAATGCACATATTTGCAAACAAAAAAAATCTTTTTTATGATAAAACAAAAAAAAATGCCAAATATAAAAATGAAAACAAATCAATTTTGCATGATTGCATTTGCGTGCAGCATCTCACTTTAATACCGCTTGCATTCGTGTGCTTGCCTGTCGCATTTATCATCACCGCATCTTTCCCTTGCCTTCGCTAAATAAAGGCTTGGCCCCTTGACCAGTTATCAAGGACAGTCACAGTGACCATTTGCTTATTGAGCAAGGGGCCAAGTCAGAACAGAAATTCTGATTTGTTTGTTTCAGTGATGTGTGCAGGGATTCAGGCAACAGAAGCAAAGGTGAAAACCAAACAAACCGAACCTTGTATTTTATTCCAAAAAATAAAAAACAAATTACATCAAGTTCCGCCCTCTCTCTCTGCATTACTCGTCCCACTACTCTCCGGGCAAAACGCTCTCAAAGGTGCTACCCAACTACGAAAAGTGATACTCCTACCGCTCTGTACTCCCCTTCCTATTCCCACACCCCGGCGTTGATCCACGGAAGCAGCAGAGAAGCTATCAACACGAAAGCCACGCTCACGTGCTCTTCGGTAGCGCTCCTCACCATCTCTCAGCCACTGTTCAGCAAGACCAAGGCTGGTTCGGAGTTCGAATAGTTGGGCCTCCATGGCCCTTCATTCCTCCCTTTCAGTCAATCTGTTGGCTCTTTCTCTCTCTGCGTCTCTTTCTTTCTCTGCACGTTCTCTCTCGCGGTCTTCCCTCTCCAACTGGAGAGTGATCCTCAGTTCCACGGCATCCCTAGAGGAGTCGTCATCAGGATGACGCCACAGTTCCCTCTCCAGTTCTGCTATCCTAGCCTCCCTCTGCGCAGCTTGGGCAAGCACTTCTTCCGTCTCCTTTTCCTGCCGACTGTACCATCTCAGATATGCGATAAGGCGTAAACAAAGAAAACTCAACACTGAAACTTTTACCTGTATACAGAGCATCCCTTCTGCCTCCGCAGCACGCTGCGTGGCGTGAGCAAGTTACTCATGAAGCAAGTCAAGTTCTGAGGTGGGAATCCACAAGCTGGAAGAGGCACCACATACTCCCATCGCTGGGGAAGCCGCGCCAATCTGGGCATGCTACGACCGTGTGAATTAGCAGCCAACATCTGGAATCTGGGGTTTTAATTAGGAACGCACTGTACACCTACCAAGGCGCTCGTAGCTCTGCGGGCATCACCCAACCGTTGCTCCATCTCTGCCAAGCGAGTTCGTAAAGTCGCTATCATCGTATCACGGATATCCTGCAGCCATACAAGTCGGCATTTCCACCAGAAAACCAAAAAGGGAGAAAGAAGAAAACAGAAAAAAGGGGAAACCTACCTCCACAAGTCCCCGGGGTTGGAGCCGCTCTACGTACTTTGTCCTATATAGACGCAAGTAGTCCTCGCTATCCCGCGCATGTGATTCTATAATCGTGCCACCCCGTTGCCAGTCTTCATACTGTTCAGGGAACCGCACGCGCCAGTCAATGTAGGTCGCCGGTCCTCGCGTCTTTCTCCCGACACGAGGTGGCGCAGCCGTATCCACCCATTCCTGAGCCAGTCCTAAAGTCCTCATAACCAATCGTAGCCGAAGCGGCTCGATTTCATTCAGGCAGTGCATCCACAGTTCCCGTCCAAACCGGGCACGACTTGCTAGAACCCACGGCTGGTCGGCATCGACCATGTCTGAGTAGGGTCTCCAATTTACCATCGCTGTAGGGAACTCTTGTAGCTCCCGCCTTAGCACCATCAGTTGGTAGGTTAGGGGTGCCGCACTCATGATGGGTTCCCACCGCTTGGCTAGCGGCACCATCGCGGGTCGCCAATGTCGAGCTCTCCCCATGGGGAGGTAATAATAGCTCCACAGCTGCTCGGCGCAGGTCATCAGTACCTTGCAAAAATAAGAAAAAAAAATACAAAACAAGCAAAACCAAAAATACCTGGATGAATGGTGTGAAACCACTCACAGCCATCTCACGATCCGCTTCTTAGAACAGGCCTGCAAACAAGTGTGCCAGCATGGCAGCTCCCAAGGCATAGTATCCTACTCTTTCAAGGTCTGATAGCAGCTCCAGGAAGCGACATTGGATACCGTCCCCTTTCGAGCTCAGTACCAATCTCCCCAAAAGGAAGAGGAGAAATCTCTTCAAATCTATGTTGCATCTTTCCCAGTTGTCGAAATCTGTGCAGTACACGGCACAACATCCTATTTCCATCCTTTCCATGAATTCTTCTGAGGATTCGCCGTCCCGCCGACGAGTGTCGATGAGCCCTAATGCATCCATGAGGGACGCCCTAGCTACCGACCTATTTTTCTGACCATCTAGGTCCAAACCCAGTAGCTTCCGAGCACCTTCTCGGTAATCCGCATAAGTGACCCCGGTCACTGCCTCGCCCTCCACCTTCAGGCTTGTGATCCGGACCACATCCTCCAAGCTGGGCACCATGTGCCCCCAGGGCATCAGGAATGCCCGACTCACTGGGTCCCATCTCTCACACAAGGCTTGGATCAGGACCAGGTCGAGCTCGAGAGGCTCGATCCAAAGAAAGGTGTCAAATCCCATCACGTCTAACCTCGCCTTCGGAAAATCCGGGAGACCCCTATATGCGGCCACTGCTAACTCCCATGAAATGTGTGATTTCATCACACTCTGTGCGTGTATAAGAAATGGAGAAGGGTGTTGTCAAGAGGAAGGAAGAAAGAATGAGAAAAGGGCAGGAAAGCTCAGCTTATGAGTTGTGATTGGGCCCTTTTGCTGAAGTGCCCTTCGAGGTCCGAAAGCCTCCTGGAACTACTACCACTGGACCTGCTTCTCTTCGAGGAGTGGGAAGATTCGCCCTCCATCCAACTCTCAGAATTTTGAACTCCTCCTCTCCCGTGAGAACTTGTGCTCCTCGAGTTAGCTCTCGATATACCTGGGAGGATAAAAGGGACAAGAATTTATAAAAATGGAAGAAGTACAGGCCAAGATTGCCTCCATCACCTTTAATGATAGCCCTCGCAATGAGACACCTACCATGCGGTCCCGTGTGTCACTTCACCGCTCGCACAGGGTGATTGATTGGACGAAGAATATGACGACTAGCCCCCTATGTTGTCTAGGGATACCCTATCATGTTTTGGAGGACGTCCGTAAAATTTGACACAACATCCAGGAAAAGGGACTAGGGCCGTCATTGATGACTTCGACGGTAGATTCCCGTGGAAAATGGTCACAACAAGACGCGATTCTCCGCTCGGGGTGGAGTCTCGACAGACCCATCACATGGGAACAGTGCAAACGAGAAGAAGTGTAGGGAAGAAGGAACGCACAAGAGAACAAACAAGCAGTAGAAAATCAAATCACTCCATTCATAATTCTACATAAGCTGTCATAAACACTACAATCATAGAGATGAGGCGGGTCCAATGGCTCGCCAACTCGTGCCATTATCTTCATGCTCGTCCCTCTAGGCGTCCCTCTCCTATCCCCTGAGGTGAGGATCCCTCAGAAGCCTTCGGGATCCCCGTACAGTAGCACCCGCCTCGCCTCGTGGCGCCGGCTCCATAGCAATGACTCGCTGCTCCTCCCCTGGCGTGGCGAAGAAGCCACTAGCGACAAAGCGACCAGACTGGCGCAGTCACTCCCCGAACTCTCGCGCTCTCTCGTAGCGCGTCTCCATCCCTCCTAGCCTCTGCATGACGGCCTGAAGGCCCAGTTGGAGCTCCCTCACTTGGGCCTCCAAGGCCCTCCTCTCGGTCTGATCCCGCTGTCGCTCGGACCTTCTCTCCGCTTTCTCTCTCTCTGCCTCTCTCCTCATCATCTGCAAAAGAACCCTTAACTCCAGGATGTCTGGAGAAGGTCTCTCCTCACCGCGATGTTGCAGCTCTGCTACAGTCGCCACCCAGGCATCACGCTCCTCTTCCGCCCGGGCAGCCCGAGCCACCGCACCAGCAAGTTGCTCCTGAAGGGAGACAATCTCGAGAAAAGGGACCGAGGAACTGGAAGATGCGCCGCCAGTCACTCCCACCATCGCTGTCTGCTGGGCACGCTGGAATGAACAAACAACAGCCGTCAACTAAGCTCCACATTTAAAAATAAAAAATGCAGCACTTAGCTTACCAGGAGCAACAGTTCCTGTTGAGTGGCGGCCAGCTGCCGCCTGACCTCGGCTAATTGGGCACGAGAGCCGTTGACGTTGCGCATATCCCCGGATCGAGGAAGACCCACATAACTCTCTCTCTGCTGCCGCAGGAAGTCGGCACTATCCTACACCAGTACGCTCCCTTGCTGTCCAGGGAGATGAATGCGCCAGTCTTCAAGCTTCGCCTTGCCGCGACTCTCCTTCCTAACGCGGCTCGGCTCGTCTACACTCGCCCACTCATCGGCCAGGCCCAGGGTCCTCGTCATGTTCTGCACCAAGAAAGAAGGGCCTCGCAGCATAACAAAGAACGCGTCCCCTGTCTAGGACGCATCCATCATTTGAGTGCAACACCCGCCGAACCCTTTTCCCCCTCGCACGGCTCGCTTCAAAACTCAAAATGGATCAAAGGAGAAGATCCGAGGACCTACCAGACCGTGTTCACCTCCTTCCGCACCATCAGGCCCCTCGGGTCCCTCGGGGCCCGAAGCGGCCCTTCCTCCTCCATGGACGCCGTTCTGTGCTCTTGCGTGTCCCTCCTCGGGCGAGGAGTCCCTCATCCCTCTCCACCTTCACCATGGTCCGGCCCACCGAACTCCATCGATCGAGGGGAAGAAGACGAAGACGGGCGAGCGAGTTTCGGCGGAAGGCGGGCTCGTTTGCGGGTAAGGCACGGGAGAAGAAAGGCCCCCTGGTGATTTAAATTTAAATTCGAGGGTTAAGACGCGTCCTCGCGCCTGTACGCGCCCAAAAGAAAGCAACAGAATCCCTCCGTGCAAAGTAGTTCCCTTCTGTCTAGGGAAAAAGTCTCATAAGGCATGCCTCGAAACAACTTGGTGCAAGAGAAGAAGTGTAGGAAAGGAGAGGCGCTACAGTGGTCAGTCGTCAGAGTTTTGTCTAGACCCCCTTGTACTGTGGTGTGATTCTGTTATAAATCTGCTACTTTCTGATGTTACTAACCTACGCTGGCCTGTGCAGGTTTTACTAACGGACGTCTTTTGTCCTATCTCATGTCCCACCTTTCATTGGTTGGTCCCACCATGTCATGCATCATAATATATGATACCTACGTTACTAGAATATGTCAAGGACCTTGCGGCCCGAACGAATCTGGGATCTGAGTTCCCCTTCAACAAAAACGGTGATGATCCCAGAAGAATTTGGGTTGTACAGATAGGCCGTTGATTTGTGGTAGCATGGGGACGACGGTTCCATTCAGTGAGTTGGTGTGCGGATAAACGGGCCCCAGCCCAGTGTCGGCTCGCCGGATCGGTATCCTGACCCGTTCTTAACAAGTTGACAATATTATCCTTGGCTATTTTCTATTTTAGTTTGTTTTAAATTTTTCTTTAAAGCCCAGCATGCATTCATATAGGACTTTGATTTATTGCGGAAGATCATTCAAGTGATTCGATTGCGAAAGCCGCTGTGCTTCAATTCTTACAAATATGAGATATTCCACTCCGAATGAAATACTGAGTTTCCTTGAAACGGCCCTACGCTACTCTTCAAAGGAGACCCTTGTTTGGACAGACCCTCAGATATCCCTTTGCTTTTTACCTTGCTTGACCCACCTTGGCCGTAGCACTTCCACGTTGGCTGGTAACCGCTCCCCAAAGGTGAAACCTGCAGGTTTATGACCCAGGTACTTCCACACCGAGAAGTTGGTCTCTTTTTGTTTCATGCCTGAGCGCACATCTCACCCTCCCTTATTTGATCTCCGTCCAAGCAAATCGTCAAAATTTGAAAGACCTCCTTCAAGGTCGCCTCATTGAAACTTCAGGAAAGATTCCAAACAGTAACGTCAAAAGCGTGTCTCATCACACCTTGGCATCAACTTATCAGTCCGCTCCCACTTCACTCCACTTCGATATCATTCCACTACGTGTCGCTCCCTTGCAAAGCAGACGCCAAGGCGGGGCAGCTGTAGACACGCCATTCCTGACGTCTCCTGAGAAAGTCTCATATTACTATACGACGCCCCGCGGCAGATTTCGCATTTTGAATCACTTGAGTGCTTCCTTTTCTTGGGTCTTCTTCTACCTTTTTCGGTATCCGGAATTGTCTCGTCACAGCATTCGGACGGCATCAACACCAGTCAGACGCATCGGAAGGTCCCGAAACCAGGAAGGGTGCCTGTCGGGGAGTTGCCGACGAATTTTCAACGGACCCGGGGGGTCTTAATGGAGGCGTCCAGGCCCCTGGACGCCTCCATTACTTTAATTTATTTTTTTAAGACCAAAATACATAAAAAAATATATATATTTATGGAGGCGTCCAGGCCCCTGGACGCCTCCGTGAAAACAAATATAAAAAATATATATGCCAGTTGGCATAAAAAATAAAACAAAAAAAAATAAAAATATAGTTTCTTGGAGGCGTCCAGGCCACTGGACGCCTCCATCAACTCACTCACGGGGCGCCGCCCACCGAACGATGGTTTGTCGTGTGTGAAAGTATCCAAATTTTGGAGACGTCCAGCCGACTGGACGCGCCCATTTCCAAATCATGGGTCGCCGCTCCAAAACCACGCGTTGTGTTAAACCGCGTGCGACTTTCGGTGGAGTTCGGTGGGACTTATGGAGGTGTCCGGGACCCTGGATGCCTCCATGAAAATATTCAGAAAAAATGAATAAAAATAGAATAAAATATTAGTTTAGTTCTGATAGAGGTGTCCAGGGTCCTGGACGCCTCCACCCTCAGGAGCCCTATAAATAGAGGCCCACCCCCTCAGTTCTGGAGGAGCTTCTAAGAGATCCGATAGGCTGCCGGAGCCCAGACGCTACGGAGTCATTTCTAACCCGTGGGGTCTTTTGTAGGTGGAGGTTCTGCCGGCTTCTCGGGTGCCCACGCTCGCGAGAGGAAGGTTGTCTTCATCTACCGCGCTTCCACGTCGTCCCTACGCTGCCGGAGCTCCGCCGGATTTCACCACCGGCACATCCAATAAGCCAATCCTTTCCTTTTCTTTGTAGTTCTGTTGCATTCATCATCTCGCATCCTCTATCCCCCTTCATAAGGGCGCCTCTTCTTATATATTTCTTGCATCCATCATCTCATTTTCCTCCTACTCGAGCCCGAGAGGGGTTTAAAACCACACCAACCAGGTGTGTGTCCTGTCGCGATTTCGTTATTTTCATCACAAGGGATTGATACTACACTGCCATTTCCTAATTCTGTTTATCTACTGTCTGTTGTTTTACAAGGGTACCCAAGGAAAGCCCTCTCCGTCGGCCGGCCGAAGGGGGAGGAAGAAGCAACCCGCCATCTCCCGCTCTTGAGGTAGGCGCGATCACTTTCTTTATTTTGGGGTCTTTTGGCCCCTGACGATCACATCATGTTCTCGAGGCCGCGGCGAGTCACTTCCCCAATGGCCATTTAAATTCCCGTTCTCATATTCTTTTTATATTCTATTATATTCTTATCTGCTCATATTCTCGAGGCTGCGGTGAGTCACTTCCCCAATGGCCGTTTAAATTCCCGTTCTTATATTCTCTTTATATTTTGTTATATTCTTATCTGCTCATATTCTCGAGGCCGCGGCGAGTCACTTCCCCAATGGCCGTTTAAATTCCCGTTCTTATATTCTCTTTATATTTTGTTATATTCTTATCTATTCATATTCTCGAGGCTGCGGCGAGTCACTTCCCCAATAGCCGTTTAAATTCCCGTTCTTTATATTCTCCTTATATTCTGTTATATTCTTATCTACTCATATTCTCAAGACCGCGGCGAGTCACTTCCCCAATGACCGTTTCAATTCTTGCTATTTGATTTCTGCACCATTCCCGTCCCCCCGAGGCCGCGGCGAGTCACTTCCCACTATGGCCGTTTAACCCCCATATCTTGCTATATTACATTTGTCCCGCTCGCCCCGCCGGAGCAATCTCCCGTGGTGGCCCCTTCTCTTTTCTCTTATTTCTGTGTTGCAGCAAACAAAAAGGAGCCCGCGCGCTCCGCGTCTTCTTCGCTCCCCGAACCGCGTGACGTCGCTCACACCAATGTCTATACATTGCTCATTCGTTCATTCAGTATTGTCAAGTCTATACATTGGTCGGTGCCTAGTCTGTACAGCGAGCGTCTCATTGGTGAAGTCTATACACTCACCAGTTGAACTTCAAAGTCCATACATTGGACTGTAGCTTGCACGAAGCTAAGCCCATACATCGCTCAAGTCTGTACAGAGTCCAGCTTCTTAGTTAGCGTCTCAGGCATTGGGCAAAGTCTGTACATCGGTCTTTCAGCAAGTCTGAACATCGTCAGTCTCTGTTAGCGTCTCAGGCATTGGGCAAAGTCTATACATCAGACTGTTACAGCAAGTCTATACATTGTCTGTCTCAGTTAGCGTCTTATGCATTGGGCAAAGTCTATACAACCGACTGTTCAGTTTGTGACCAAGTCTGTACATCCTTCGCTGAGCCTTCCAAGTCTGTATAGTCACTAAGTCTGTACATCCTCTAGGCGCTCACAAAGTCTATACATTGGTTTTCATTTCAAGTCTGTACAGACTTTGGTTTTTGCAAGTCTATACAACCGACTGTTCAGTTTGTGACCAAGTCTGTACAGCCAGGGCGACTGTTAAGTCTATACATTGATCATTACCTACGTTCTGAACTGAACTGAGTAAGTCTATACATTCCTCATATCTTTTACCTACGCTCAGTTCAGTAAGTCTGTACATTGGTTGCTTTACCGACGTTGCCTTGCCAAAGTCTACACATTGGAAGTCTGTACATCATTCGTGAAGACTGAACAACAAGTAAGTGTATACATTGGACGAGTCTGCATCGTGCATCACTCCTGAAGTCTATACATCGTCTGTCTTCATTAGAGTCTCATGGAGTCTGTACATTGCACTCGCCGTCACAAAGTCTATACACTGAAGTCTATACATTGCATCTCCATTCACGAAGTCTGTACATTGTATTTACGTTTCACAAAGTCTATACATCATGAAGTCTACACAAGGCATTTCATCTTACAAAGTCTGTACAGAGTTCTTCACTTAACCTGATAATCCGATACTCTGTCTGACAGGGATTCGTTACTGAGATTGCTGACATGGCTCGTGATCCCCGGAGGACGAGGTGACCAGATGCTACCACGTGGATGAAAGCACCTCGGATCTGGTGAATTCATTGGGCGAGAAAACGTGGAAGCCATGCGCCTTTTTCCAATCTGTTGCTGATATATATAGAAGTCTTCATCTTCTGTTAAAGGCTGATCGACCAGTGGCAAGTATATACAGTGAGACAAACCTGAGGCAGCAGAGAGCCACCGAGATCCAAAGAGAAGAAAAGCAGAGAAGAAGAAAAGGAGAGAAGAAGAAAGTGAGAGAGATGAGTTGAGAGTGTTATATGAGAGCTTGTGAATCAGTCTCTTGGTTCAGATACCAGAGCTGATATTGCTCAATTGGCGCTATAGTCGTTTTGGTTTTCATTCCATTCGATTCTATGTTTCTTGCTTTTCAGTCTTTGTTATTTTTCTTTTGAAAACTCTTGTTCAATCAAGCTGTTAGTCAGTGGTGTCAAGCTGTGAGGCAGCGGTGTGCAGAGGTGTTACCTCTGGTCGGCTAAGCTGTAGAGCCCAGCAGAGCAAGCTGTGAAGCTCAGCTGTTACAGAGGAGGTTCCTCTGGTCGGGATAAGCTGTAAGCCCCAACCGTTGTTGGCAAGCTGTAGTGCCCAGCAGATTGAAGCTGTGTATCAGCAATAATCCACATTCGAGTTGAATGTGGGGTGGACGTAGGTCGGATTGACCGAACCACCTAAAATTTTTTGTGCCTCTCGTGTGGTTGCTTGTCTGTCTAGCAGATCTTATCTCTATTATCCGGTGCATTGACTGTGTTTGATTAGTGTTCTTTTAATTCCGCATCCGAATCTAGGCATAATTTTTTATATGCCAGCTGATCTATTCACCCCCCCTCTAGATTCACATTCTGTGGTGAAAGAGCCTTCCATCTAATTTCAACATAAGGTCGGCGCATTTGTTCCTGAAGTAATGAGAATCAAATTTCTGACCATTATTGCTCACAATTACTTGGGGGATGCCAAAGCGACAGATGATCGGTTTCCACACGAAGCGACACACGACCGACTCAGTAATCCTAGCAGTGGCTTCGACTTCAATCCATTTTGTAAAATAATCGATGGCGACGATGATGAACTGATGGGTCCCATAATGTAGTGGCACAGATCAAGAGGGGGGTGAATAGATCCCTCTCTAAAAATTATAACCAATTAAAAGGACTTAAAGGCTTCGCAATCCAACCTCACCAAGCATGTAGGTGACAAGATCACACAAAGAAAATTAGCAATTTGCACTAGCCGTATACATTAACAAATTTAGCATTGATGTGCAACACAGTTCATAATCCATCCTGTGAATGGTGGCAGAGGATAAGGAAAAAACACACAGCCAATCACACATGCACAAGGATTTTTTAGGTGGTTCGGGACCACGATGGGTACCTACGTCCACCCCTCACCACCTCGGTGAGGCTTCACTAAAACGCTACTCGAGGTAGCACGTGGGGACGAACCCCAATACACCACACGCTGCACGACAGCAGCAAACAACACACATACGAGCTCGACGCTCAACATGCTGCAGTGCAACACACACACGAGGGCGAACCCTCAACACGGTGCTCAGCACCACACACACACACCAAGACGAGAATGCCCCCCAACAATGATTCCACACTCGGAGACCCCGCTCTGAAAACACACACAATATTCTTCTGTTTAAAATTAACTCAGAAATACATTTGTAAGCTCAATAGCATAATCTAAGCATGAATAACTCTAAACATTGACGACTATTGAGTTGAGCAAACTCCTGATCGTCGATGATGGGACTTGGTTCTTTGGTGACTTCAGGCGCTGAAAGGACTGGAGGAGATGTCTCCACCAAGCTTCTCTGGTTCGGATCGGAAGAATGGACGCAGATTGTTCAAGCCCCTTTCACTTCTCTTGACTCAGGATCAAGACCATGGGTGATGAAGAGATGATATCCCCATGGTACTTCAGCAAACTTACTGCAGGAAGGTTGATTGCAAGCTTCTCTTCCCTTCAACCGAACTCAGAACGTCATGGGAGAAAGCTTCTTTCCCCTACGGCTCCACACCCTGCAAAAACCCCAAATTGTATATTCATTAGATGCTCTCTCTCACTTTCTCATGTTCGATGGAAACCCTATCTCAATGATTTATACACAAGGGAAATGGGCAGCCATGTGGAGGACAATATCCCCCAAGAACCAATCACAATAGCCCACCAAAAAGATGGGATCGAACTAGGGCTATGGCCGCCGTGCGAACCGGCGTCATTTCCAGTCGTCGGAAAGTGTCGACCCCTAAGGTCGACACTCGCATATGGGCAAGGCAGAACAAAGGCCGAAACAGAATCCAACGTAGAAAGTGTCGACACATGGGGTCTTCACTTTCCACCAGTGGCAATAATAATAGGCCACGACAGAAGGACCCGGAATAAGTGTCGACCTTGTGGGTCGACACTTATGTCCTGGATTCTGAAAAATAAACCCAGACAGAACCGAGCGATAA
This sequence comes from Amorphophallus konjac, assembly GCA_022559845.1. NCBI lineage: Eukaryota > Viridiplantae > Streptophyta > Magnoliopsida > Alismatales > Araceae > Amorphophallus > Amorphophallus konjac. The sequence continues at coordinate 161,217,261 of CM040120.1, read as the reverse complement.
AAAGGTCGACCCATTGGGTCAACTTTTTATCCCTAGGTTCGAAGACATAAGAGGGCTGACTGAAAACAGCATTCCCCTAGACAAAGTGTTGACACATGGGGTCGACACTTTTCCTTACATAAACAAGATATAGGAAAACACACAAAGGGGGTTATTCTAAGATCATGAGACATCAAAGATAACTATATGAATGGAAGAAGTAAGCAACTCTACCCCAAAAATCACAGTTAAGCCAAGTAGATATAGATAGGGAGTTACCTTGGGGTTTGTTCATCCAAACAACACAACCATCCTCTTTTAATCATCCAAACAAAATAACTTACCATTTTGTTGGTCCACATGCATGTGAAGATCCACTTGGAAGTTATCCAATGTGGTCTATATGTTCATTCCCTTTCTATAGACTTGTCACATTACGTACTGGAAGTTAGTCTTCCACATCATTCAAGTTTCAGAAAATGAAATATGTCTTTCATAATTCACTCAATTTCACACTTGAGAACCTGCACAACCGTTAAGTGAATTAAATGATTCAACCATGATCTAAGTGAACCAAAAGCACAGTAGGGTGATTCCATGAATTGGTTTGAATCACTCCCTGTCTTCATCTCTCCCTGTGCAAAATACAAGACAATGTCAATCTAATTCAGCACATAATTCATGAATTAAAATCATCCCATTGAAAATTTGCAAGGATATGGGAATGAGCTTCATTCAGCCATGAAGAAGTTAAAGCATATCATTCCTCATCCACAAATCACATATGCATTTATTTACATGGAGCACAATCACATGGTATTTAGTTCATCATCAAAATTCCTTAATGCATGAAAAGTGCACGGGGTTCAACAATCTCCCCCTTTTTGATGATGACAAATAATATGTGCAATTAGACAAAATAGTGTTGACAGATAAAGAGTGTTTCAAAGAATTTGACCCACATCTAGCATTCTAGACAAGGAACCATGCTTAACAAACCAATGATTCCAAGCACACTCATTCTCAAAAAGTAGTCAAAGTGCAGCTTACATTCTTTGAGCACACTAGGCGTCCTGTAGACCATTTGATAACACATTCAAGATATGATGCATTCTAACCATGAATAAATATGCCATTGAGCATCTATGATTAATCATCCAACAAACATAACATCCATCAACAAGCCATGTTCTTTAAGCATAGGTGATCATCCCACAAAATAAACACAAGTTCACAAAATATGACATTCACAAAATAACCACAACTACTATCCATACTTGGACAACCATGTCCACAAAATAAACACCAAATAAACACCAAGTCCTAGTCCTCCATAGAGTTAAACACAAGACAAGACACTTGCAACCATAACAACCTTAAATACAAGACAAGACACATGCAACCATAACAACCATAACAACCACATATCATCTCCCCCTTTCTCATCAACAAAAAGGAGTGGGAAAGGGGAAAGATCAGTCAGCTTGGTCGTGAAAGGTAGGATACTATAGATCAAGGCCTCAAGGAGAGTCAAGAGTCGTGCGAGGACGCCAGAGAAAATCAGAGAGATCGTCAAACTTGGAGTTTTAAATGCCAATGGCAGTGAACTTCTGAAGATAAGTATCATGATGAAGTTTCATCTCCTTGACCTCCCGTGTAAGGGCATCCACTGATTCTTTGACATTGCAAACTTCATCAGCTAAGTCGTCAAATTTGGCGTTCATTGATGGAGTCGCTGAAGATGTAGCTTGGGAAACTCTGGTTCGGGCAGTTCTACTGATGGGTTGTTCTTGATCCTCACCTTCACTCTGCTCAGACCCTGCTGCCGGGGCTTTACCTTTCTTTGACAGAAGTGTGCGAATGAGAACACCATTTATCAATTCATAACCCATGTTGCTACAGATGGATGGGATAGTATAGATGTTGTCACGCCCTGAGAGCGGAAGATACCCGGAGACGCGTGACGAGTTTTTGTCAATCATGTCAATCAAAGTAGTAGTGTATTCAACACAATGACAGAGTGCGCAAATATAAAGATAACCCAATCCATTAATTCCTTTAATAAGAATATATCTATTACAAACCCTTGCAAATACTAGACTCAATAAAATAAAATACAACGCTTGACTCAACAAAAATAGAGAAAAGACAGGACTAAATTGATGCTTGAGTAGCTCTAACTCTTTCACTCTTGACTATCCCCTTCAGATTGAGTTCCCTCATCGTCGGACTTACCTGAAACGTAGGGAAACACTGAGTGAGCGAACGCTCAGTAGGAAATTATATCTCAAGAACTAGCAATGGGTTTAAGTAATTACATCTTTCATGAATGCACTACAGCTATGCATGCTCGCATAAAACGACAAGATAGAGAGAGTGTATAACAATAAGATAGCAAGAAGAACTAGTCATGAACTTTCAAGAACTTATATCAAAAGATCTCAAGATATTCAAGCAAGTAAACTCATCATGTTATGTTGGAATTTGGCTATTTTGTTTCAAGTCAAGCAAGTATGCAATTACCCTTTCTCGGGCCACACAAGTCATGTAATATCAAGTCAAGTACAAGTACAAGATTTGTGGAATGTTCAATCAAGCTAGTCATGCACTTCGGTATAATGCCAATACCGTGATCAATCAACTCCCATGGGCACAAGTACTTTCGGGTGCTCCTCCCAGGACCAGATCGGGCCCTATATGCGCAGGCATTAATCATGTATTTTAACATCCACTTTTGTGTATAGCCAATATGGAATTTCAAGGATAAAGCTTGTAGACACGTAGGATAGACTTTGATAGAATAGAGTCCAAAAATATGACACTTGACATAGAATGACGATAATAACAGTATAATCACGATTATCGATAAAACTAGGTGGAATTGGTTCCCTAGCTTGGGTACCATGACAAACAAGTATGGACACTCTTTATATAGAATTGAGGTCCACATGAACAGCACATCAATGGCAAGACGTCCTCGTTCTTAATATAGAATTGAGGTCCACAAGAACATCATGTTGAATATAGAATTGGGGTTTACAAGAACAGCATCAAAGGGCATGATAACCTCATCCCATCACGAGAATTCTCATGATACACACTTTGAATAACATGAGGGCCGGTATACCATATTTCTTTAGAGTGACATGGCAACATAGTGTAATGGGTTTTTATGGTACAACCAGCTCAGTCGGCCTTGAAGGAATCCAAGGCTGCGAGGAGACTTACGGAGGTCTCTATGACTAACTCGCTAGTCCAAAGGAACGGAATGTCCAATGGAGAGCTTGTATGTCAATGAGAGTTAAGGGGGTAACATTAAAACATCATGAAACATGGGACTATATTCACGGACTGGAATATAGTACCGATATATATATATATATATATATATAAAAATAAGTATATATATATATATATATATGTATATAACCCTTCGGTTGACAGTAATCAGTGTAAAACAGTAATACAGAAAATAGCGACTTAAACTAAGTCATTAATTATCCAATTAACGCCTTTCTCAGGGGCGTTTATTCACAATTTGACGACTTATACATTAGTCGTCCCTTCAATATTTCTATTCTGCAGGAAATCAATATTCTGGAATTTTAATAAAAAAGCGCCCTGGTCAGGGGCGTTACTTTTCAATTAACGCCCTGGTCTGGGGCGTCAGTTCAATAAGAGACGACCTAGACAAGGTCGTGCATTCAAGAATTTACCAATTTTTTTTAAAATTTCAGGAAAGAGGGTACATGATCATGACAGAAAAAATAGCAGGATTTCACAGGTATACTCATGCAATATATTAGGTTCATGGTTACATAGATATTAAATTTTATACGTGGGTTTTTGTTAATTACATGTAATTGACGACTTACGGGCATGGCATCAAAATAATAATTAGCGCCCTAGTGTGGGTCGCTTATTTAAATTAGCGTCCTTGTCAAGGGCGTTTCTTTTTAAAATTACATGGAAAAACATCTGAAACCATAATCAAACTATATGCATGTATGACAGAAAGTATTACTAGCAACTGGAGTTGGTTTGGGCTACGTTCTTGAGAAAACCTACCTGGTTTAGAGGAAGATACGTAAAAGATGTGAAGAGATGATACTCTATTTGCAACAGAGTTTCCTGATCGCCGGAAGAAGAAAACAAGATGAAGAACTTCTCGTCCTTCAACTATATGAGAGTTTCTTCACGTTGCAGGCAACCTGCAGAGGAAGAAGGAAAGACGAACGATCATTATCTTCCTTAAACCGTGACTGAAGGAAAAGAAGAACACTACCTGTTCTTCGTGTACGGCAGCAGCAGACGATCGCCAAAATAGCGATCAGGGCTTGATTAGGGAGTATATTTATAGGATTTTGGGGATCCTAATAGGGTTAGAGTTGTATTGGAAGTAATACTTCCATGATAGAGTCCTTACCGTATTCCACCTTCGACGTAGTTATCCAGAACTTGCCCTAGATAAACCCCTGGGTCGAACGAAACTCGAACTGAATTAACGTCTTAAGTGAGGGCGTCGAATTTAAATTGACGCCTTGTCTAGCGTCGTTACTTATGTAAACGCGCCCATGTAGAGGGCGTTTCATTTCTTTTACTTAATTTTTATTTTTCCCGTCGTTTGAAATTTGACGCCCTATTGTCTAGGCGTCCCTTTTAAATTAACGCCTTATCCAGAGGCGTTTCATTTTGAATCAGTGCCTTGATAAAAGGCGTTATTTCTTCTTGATTAATGATTTACCCATTTAGACTCCTTGTCATCTATTTACTTATCTTTTATTTTAATTTAATTTATTTAAAAATCTTGTTTTTATTAGGGTTGCTACACCCTCCCCCACTTAAAGGAATTTGGTCCCCAAATTCAATAGTATATATATATATATATAAGTGGAGAGCATAGAGTATATACCTTAAAATAATTCTGGAAATCGCTTCCTCATGGATTCCTCGGTCTCCCATGTAGCTTCATGATCGGAACTCTTATTCCATTGTACTTTTATCATGGGAATAACCTTATTCCTTAGAGTACGGACTTCACGATCTAGTATCCTTATGGGCCTCTGTTCATATGTGAGATCCTTCTGGATAACTAAGTCTCCATGTTCAATAATATGTGATGGATCGTGCACATACTTCTTCAACATAGATATGTGGAATACATTATGTACATCGGACAGTTGAGGAGGTAATGCGATGCGATAAGCAACCTCGCCAACTCGTTCCAGTATCTCGAAGGGTCCGATGAATCTTGGTGTAAGCTTACCCTTAACACCAAATCTCCGTATGCCACGTCCAGGCGATATCTTGAGAAATACATGGTCTCTAACTTGGAATTCAAGATCTCTCCTTCTCGTGTCGGTATAAGCCTTTTACCTAGACTGAGCAACTTGCAGTCTTTCTCTAATCAATTGTATCTTCTCAGTGGTATCCCTACCATGTCTGGACCTAATAGTTGTTTTTCTCCAACTTCGTCCCAGCATAAGGGTGATCGGCAACTCCTTCCGTATAAGGCTTCGAAAGGTGCCATTTGTATACTTGCCTGGTAGCTATTATTGTATGCAAATTCCACCAACGGCAAGTGATCATGCCAGCTTCCATCGAAATCAATGATGCAAGCTCTGAGCATATCTTCAACCACCTGGTTAGTTCTCTCGGTCTGACCATCCGTTTGAGGATGAAAAGCTGTACTAAAGTTAAGCCTTGTTCCCAACGAATGTTGTAGTCCTTTCCAAAAATGAGAAGTAAAACGGGGATCTCTGTCAGACACGATTGAAACAGGAATACCATGTAATCTGACTATTTCCTTGATGTATAATGCAGCCAAAACGTCAACTGACCATCGGCTCTTTATTGGCAAGAAATGCGCCGATTTAGTCAATCGGTCAATAATAACACATATTCCATCATGTCCTCCTTTTGATTTAGATAGACCCATGATGAAATCCATACTAATATTCTCCCACTTCCATTTGGGAATATCTAGAGGATGTAATTTTCCAGCAGGCTTTTGGTGTTCCGCCTTGACCTTTTGGCAAGTGAGACAACGTGATACATAGTCTGCTATTTCCCTTTTCATGTTGGGCTACCAAAAATTCCTCTTCACATCTTGGTACATTTTGGTTGATCCTGGATGAATTGTGTACCTTGATCTATGAGCTTCATCTAAGATCTTCTTCTTTAACTCGGGACAATCCGGTATGCAAGTTCTATTCCTGAACACTAATCTTCCTTCACAAGTTATTTGGAAATCAGATTGTCCTTCCAATCTGCCCTTGATTTCTACAAATATTGGGTCATCATCCTGAAGTGCTTGTGTTTCAGTTAATAGGTCTGGACGAATGCTTATATGAGATAATGTGACACATTGAAAGTCTGTGTCTATGCTTATATTGAGTTCGGAGAATTGCTTCAGCAATCTCCATTCTTGAATCATACAATTGGCTAACAGTGCTCTCGGCTTTCGACTAAGGGCATCTGCTACATGGTTACCCTTTCCGGGATGATATTGTATATTGAAGTCGAAGTCCTTGAGATATTCTAGCCAACGCCTTTGCCTCATATTTAGTTCCTTTTTGAGAGAAAAGATACTTGAGACTCTTGTGATCGGAGTATACAGTAAACTGCACTCCATATAGATAATGTCTCCAGATCTTTAGTGCAAATACTACCGCGGCTAATTCTAAGTCATGGACGGGGTAGTTCTCTTCATGCTTCTTTAATTGACGAGAAGAGTAAGCCATAACCTTTCCTTGTTGCATTAGAACACATCCGAGGCCAATGCCAGAAGCATCAGTGTATACCTCGAATTTCTCTCCTTCCACTGGTAAAGCTAAGACAGGAGCTGTAGTAAGATGATCCTTGAGAGTTTGGAAGATTCTTTCACATTCCTCACTCCATTCATAACGGATCTCCTTGCGAGTTAACCTCGTAAGTGGTACGACGATCTTAGAGAAATCTTTGATGAATTACCTGTAATAGCTAGCAAGACCTAAGAAACTTCGGATCTCGCTAGCGTTGGTCGGTCTTTCCCAATTTCTTACAGCTTCAATTTTTGATGGATCTACTGATAAGCCATCCTTTGATATGACATGTCCGAGAAAAGTCACTTCCTCAAGCCAGAATTCACACTTGCTGAGTTTTGCATATAATTGGTTTGTCCTCAATATTTGTAATGCAATCCTCAATTGCTCCTCATGCTCTTCCTTAGTCTTGGAATAAATTAATATATCATCAATAAAAACCACCACGAATTGATCCAAATAAGGCCTGAATATACTATTCATTAACTGCATAAAGGCAGCAGGGGCATTCGTTAGTCCAAAAGGCATAACAACAAACTCATAATGGCCATACCTGCTTCTGAATGCAGTCTTATGAATGTCATCATCCTTGATCCTTAGTTGGTGATATCCTGACCTGAGATCAATCTTGGAAAAGTACTTGGATCCAGATATTTGATCAAATAACTCATCGATTCTCGGCAGTGAATACTTGTTCTTGATAGTGAGATGATTCAACTGTCGATAGTCGATGCATAGTCTCATGGATCCATCCTTCTTCTTTACAAATAATACAGGCGCTCCCCACGGGGAAGTACTCGATCTAATGAATCCTTTCTTAAGAAGTTCCATCAATTACTCCTTTAACTCCTTGAGTTCGGCAGGGGACATTCTATAAGGTGCCTTAGAAACTGGACCAGCACCAGGGACTAAGTCGATGGTGAAGGCCACTTCTCTTTGTGGGGGTAATCCAGGCAGATCTTCCGGAAACACATCCGGAAATTCTTGCACAACTGGGATATCTTCTATCTTAGTTTCCTTATTCTCCTTAATCGTGACAAATGCAAGGAAAGATACACATCCTTTCTTTATTAGCTTGCTAGCTCGGAGAGCCGAAATAAGAGGTGACTCGCTCCGACTCTTGGGGCTAGAATAGACTAGTTCTGGAAAGTTTCTGAAGGTAACTTTGCTGTTATGGCAATCGACTGTTGCCTGGTATTTGGATAACCAATCCGCTCCCAGTATGACATCATACTCCTTTAGATCTAAACATATGAGATCGATATGAAGATTTCTTCCTTTTACCAAGACTTCACAGTTTTGATAATGGTGAGTAATATCGGTTTCGTTTCCGAGAGGAGTAGATAAAATTATTTTCATCCATTCCGGTTCCATAGGTAGTGGGTTAGCAAACTTCTTGGAAATAAAAGAATGTGATGCACCCGTATCAAATAAGACATGTGCATTCTTGGAACAAACTTTCAGTGTACCTTCTACTAGTCCGCCTTCTTCTTCTTCGGTCTCCTTAATTGCGTGAAGACGAGCGTTCTTGGTTACCGGGCGCTTTCCGTCACCGGTTTGATCATTAAGTAATGGGCAATCGAGAATCCGATGCTCACGGCTCCCACAATGGAGACATGCTCCAAGTTTCCTCCAGCACTCTTCGGCTTTATGACCAGCCTTGTCACGATGCTTGCATATTATATTCAAAGGTGTAGTAGTGATAGAGAAGGGCTTGGTCTTCTTAAATTTTTGGTCTTGAGAAGAAGTACCTCCAGTACTAGGCCTCTTCTTGAAGTTGGGTTTAAAGGAACCCGAACTTGTAACTTGTTCCTTCTTATCCTTCCCACGGATTCTATCTGATAGCTCCGTGGCATCTTCAAACAATTGAGCTCGGCGTACTATCTCTGAGTAGACCTGAATATCCATTGGCGCCAGTTGGGTAATATATTGGGGCCTGAGCCCGTTTAGGAACCTCCTAGCTTTCATCTTCTCGGTGCTAACTAAGTGCTTAGCATACCGAGACAATCTAGAGAATTGTGCCTCGTACTCCGCCACTGATAATGACCGTTGCTTGAGTGCGGCAAATTCGGTAGCTTTCTTTTCTTGGACTCGGTCTAAAAAATATTTATTGTTGAAATGTTCAACAAATTCTTCCCAAGTAATTTGGTCTTGATTTAAAGTAGCTTCTATTGATTCCCACCAGCATCGGGCATCCCTTTCTAGTTGGAAAGTAGCTAATAAGACTTTATCTTGATCCGTGCACTGCATAACACGGAATATATGTTCCGTCTCCCTGATCCAGTGCTCTGCGTCATCCAGATCAGTAGAACCCATGAATTTGGGAGGGTTCATGTTCTTGAAGACTTGGTGGAGACTTCCGGCTCGCTGTGCCCCTCCCTGTGCTACTTGTTGCAGCACCTGAGTCATGCCTTGAAGTGTACACTGCATGTTACGCCACTGAGCACGTTCGGCAGCCATCGTCCTACAATTACAATAACTAGATCAATACGTGATCTCATTTTAGAAGCTAGCATTTCTATGTTAACTCAACCCTTGGTTCTACCCAATCTCCTGGTTAATGGTTTAACCTATCCTTGGACTTGGGTTTTCCTAGGAATTGAATACCCTAGGCTCTGATACCACAAAAACTGTCACGCCCCGAGAGCGGAAGATACCCGGAGACGCGTGACGAGTTTTTGTCAATCATGTCAATCAGAGTAGTAGTGTATTCGACACAAAGACAGAGTGCGCAAATATAAAGATAACCCAATCCATTAATTCTTTAATAAGAATATATCTATTACAAACCCTTGCAAATACTAGACTCAATAAAATAAAATACAACGCTTGACTCAACAAAAATAGAGAAAAGACAGGACTAAATTGATGCTTGAGTAGCTCTAACTCTTTCACTCTTGACTATCCCCTTCAGATTGAGTTCCCTCATCGTCGGACTTACCTGAAACGTAGGGAAACACTGAGTGAGCGAACGCTCAGTAGAAAATTATATCTCAAGAACTAGCAATGGGTTTAAGTAATTACACCTTTCATGAATGCACTACAGCTATGCATGCTCGCATAAAACGACAAGATAGAGAGAGTGTATAACAATAAGATAGCAAGAAGAACTAGTCATGAACTTTCAAGAACTTATATCAAAAGATCTCAAGATATTCAAGCAAGTAAACTGATCATGTTATGTTAGAATTTGGCTATTTTGTTTCAAGTCAAGCAAGTATGCAATTATCCTTTCTCGGGCCACGCAAGTCATGTAATATCAAGTCAAGTACAAGTACAAGATTTGTGGAATGTTCAATCAAGCTAGTCATGCACTTCGGTATAATGCCAATACCGTGATCAATCAACTCCCATGGGCACAAGTACTTTCGGGTGCTCCTCCCAGGACCAGATCGGGCCCTATATGCGCAGACATTAATCATGTATTTTAACATCCACTTTTGTATATAGCCAATATGGAATTTCAAGGATAAAGCTTGTAGACACGTAGGATAGACTTTGATAGAATAGAGTCCAAAAATATGACACTTGACATAGAATGACGATAATAACGGTATAATTACGATTATCGATAAAACTAGGTGGAATTGGTTCCCTAGCTTGGGTACCATGACAAACAAGTATGGACACTCTTTATATAGAATTGAGGTCCACATGAATAGCACATCAATGGCAAGACGTCATCATTCTTAATATAGAATTGAGGTCCACAAGAACATCATGTTGAATATAGAATTGGGGTTTACAAGAACAGCATCAAAGGGCATGATAACCTCATCCCATCACGAGAATTCTCATGATACACACTTTGCATAACATGAGGGCCGGTATACCATGTTTCTTTAGAGTGACATGGCAACATAGTGTAATGGGTTTTTATGGTACAACCAGCTCAGTCGGCCTTGAGGGAATCCAAGGCTGCGAGGAGACTTACGGAGGTCTCTATGACTAACTCGCTAGTCCAAAGGAACGGAATGTCCAATGGAGAGCTTGTATGTCAATGAGAGTTAAGGGGGTAACGTTAAAACATCATGAAACATGGGACTATATTCACGGACTGGAATATAGTGCCGATATATATATATATATATATATTTATATAACCCTTCGGTTGACAGTAATCAGTGTAAAACAGTAATACATAAAATAGCGACTTAAACTAAGTCATTAATTATCCAATTAACGCCTTTCTCAGGGGCGTTTATTCACAATTTGACGACTTATACATTAGTCGTCCGTTCAATATTTCTATTCTGCAGGAAATCAATATTCTGGAATTTTAATAAAAAAGCGCCCTGGTCAGGGGCGTTACTTTTCAATTAGCGCCCTAGTCTGGGGCGTAAGTTCAATAAGAGACGACCTAGACAAGGTCGTGCATTCAAGAATTTACCAATTTTTTTTAAAATTTCAAGAAAGAGGGTACATGACCATGACAGGAAAAATAGCAGGATTTCACAGGTATACTCATGCAATATATAAGGTTCATGGTTACATAGATATTAAATTTTATACGTGGGTTTTTGTTAATTACATGTAATTGACGACTTACGGGCATGGCGTCAAAATAATAATTAGCGCCCTAGTGTGGGTCGCTTATTTAAATTAGCATCCTTGTCAAGGGTGTTTCTTTTTAAAATTACATGGAAAAACATCTGAAACCATAATCAAACTATATGCATGTATGACAGAAAGTATTACTAGCAACTGGAGTTGGTTTGGGCTACGTTCTTGAGAAAACCTACCTGGTTTAGAGGAAGATACGTAAAATATGTGAAGAGATGATACTCTGTTTGAAACAGAGTTTCCTGATTGCCGGAAGAAGAAAACAAGATGAAGAACTTCTCGTCCTTCAACTATATGAGAGTTTCTTCACGTTGCAGGTAACCTGCAGAGGAAGAAGGAAAGACGAACGATCATTATCTTCCTTAAACCGTGACTAAAGGAAAAGAAGAACACTACCTGTTCTTCGTGTACGGCAGCAGCAGACGAACGCCAAAATAGCGATCAGGGCTTGATTAGGGAGTATATTTATAGGATTTTGGGGATCCTAATAGGGTTAGAGTTGTATTGGAAGTAATACTTCCATGATAGAGTCCTTACCGTATTCCACCTTCGACGTAGTTATCCAGAACTTGCCCTGGATAAACCCCTGGGTCGAACGAAACTCGAACTGAATTAACGTCTTAAGTGAGGGCGTCGAATTTAAATTGACACCTTGTTTAGCGTCGTTACTTATGTAAACGCGCCCATGTAGAGGGCTTTTCATTTCTTTTCCTTAATTTTTATTTTTCCCGTCGTTTGAAATTTGACGCCCTATTGTCTAGGCGTCCCTTTTAAATTAACGCCTTATCCAGAGGCGTTTCATTTTGAATCAGCGCCTTGATAAAAGACGTTATTTCTTCTTGATTAATGATTTACCCATTTAGACTCCTTGTCATCTATTTACTTATCTTTTATTTTAATTTAATTTATTTAAAAATCTTGTTTTTATTAGGGTTGCTACAGATGTCAGCATCCCTAATTGGATGACTGACTTGCTTGGTCAGATCAATATGCAAGGACTGAAATATTGGTGTTAAAGCAGCTCCCTAAGGTAAATTCCGGTTCTTGGACTTCCTGCAGCTGGTTATGTACTCCATCATCACCTCTGGGAAGTTAACCTGTTCTCCACTCATGATTTGTACAAATAGGAATTTGTGCCTGTCAGTGACCTGTTCCCGTGACCCTGATCTTGGCAATAGAATAGTGGTCATCATGTGATGTAGAATCTTCTGAAGAGGTCGGAATTCATTTGCATTGAGCTTCGGTACACACCCTGGTGTTGCTACCTTATCCGTCATGAGTTCATATGTAAGTTATTCAGAATAAATGGCTTCTCCATAAATCATCCGACTATCCCAAGGCAGATTCAGGGCCTTTCCAATCAATTGAGCAGTTAGTGGAATAGAGCGCCCATTTACCTCAGTGTACAGTTCATCATTTTTTACAACCATATTTGCATAGAATTGATGAACTAGGGAATGATAAACTTTCCGGTGATCTGACATGAAGGAAATCAAATTTGGCTGCTTCCTTAAGAGTTTGACTAACCTTCGCAGATTCTTTTCTATGCTTTTGAAATCAACCGCACGAGGGCGCAACACTTTCCTTTCAGCCAACATCTTCGTCTCAAAGGCTCTTTTCCTTCTTTCAGCCTGAGCCTCCTTGTCTTTACGCAGTAGCTCTGTTTGGATGTGGGCTTCTTCCCATTCTAGCACAGATCTTTTCTTAGGTGCCATTGTTGCAGTTGGTATACCTTCAAAGCAAGCAAAAGGAGGACTTCGATGCAGCTTGAGACCTCTGAATGACTGGTCTTCACCCCACGAACAGCACCTTCTTCCAAGAGAATGAGCTTCCAAGAAGAACCCTGCAACTGCTTCCGGAGGAGAAGGAGGGGGCGACGCCGCCGGTCACCGGAGGAAGCCTTCTGGAAGGGGTGACGTTGAAGGAGCTGTGGAGGGCACCGCGATAGCTTCAAGTGGAAGAAGGAGGTGGTGTGGAGGGAGAGGAACGAGGGGTGGAGGAAAAGTGTCGACTGTGGGCTTGAGGTCACGGATGGTCGCCTGTGGGAGGTCATGGAGGAAGGTTAGGGCAGGAGGAATGGTTGGTGAATGGGTTTTAGAGGTGGAGAAATGGTTTTACGTTCGATGGGGTTTGACCAAGTGAGGGAGTCAAGCCATTGGTTTGAGCCATATAGGAGTATGGCGTGAGAAGTGAACCCTGCGATCCGGTTCACAAATCGGGTTCTGAGATAAAAGTGTCGACCTTGTGGGTCGACACATTTTGGAGATGATTCTATCTCGCAAGAAACAGAGGGACACATGGTAAGAGTGTCGACCTTAGGGGTCGGCACTTCTTCTGCACTTTGAAAAATCAAGATATATGAAGTGAGTTGAAATCCTATTGAACCAAACATGATTTCCACTGAGTGATAAGCATAAATTAGGCAAAATGTGGGTAGTTCAACTGAGAGAAGTTGATTTTGGACATGGGAAATCAAGTACCCACACTAAGATGATCAATTCAATTAAACATGCAAGCTTTCATTTCTAATTTCCATTACAACTCATTGAGATTGAAATGTTGCAGGGAATTAAACCAGATGTGAGTTAAGCACATTCCATTCTCAAGAATATCATTCAAGCCAAGATTGCTTACCTTATCTCCTTCATTCTGAGCACTTCAATGAATTCAAGATTAAAGCATATTAGAGTCATCAATTGCAATCTATTAACTCTGAGCATCAGAAATCATGGTCAGTGAAATATGAGACAAGGTCCAAGTAATTGACACAATGTCAGAAAGTAACTCATTGCACAAAGCTATTCAGTCAAGGTTTGTATACCCATTCAGCCATCACATTTTATAGTTGGTCACATGAGAGCAATTCTGACCAACTATATTCAACGATCATCCAGACATTGTTTTCTCTTCAACAAAAATCCATCTTGGAGGAAATTCATGGAATATGAGTGGGATAGCAGATTCGAAGTGAGTCATATACTTTAATTTTAGGGGATTCAACAATTGAGTTCTCATTATGCATTTTAAGCATGTAGGCATACAAACAAGCATACAAGCATGAAGGTCCCTTAGGGACGGTGATAGTTTGGTGCGATAGATAAACACAGATCCAGAGGGGGGTGAATGGATCTTCTAAAGCGTTTTGACCAATTTAAAATTCATATGAAATGATAAGCACAAGATCAGTGGACAATTGCTCAAACATAAAAGATGCAAACCCAATTAAACTCTAGGACATGAATAATCAATCAGATCACGGTCCTAGCATGCATCTAGCAGAAGCAAGAAATCAAACAAACCACTGCACATGGGATTTTTTAGGTGGTTCGGTCCACAGACCTACGTCCACCCCTCACTCCCTACCGGAGTGAGGCTTCCACTAGAAATCAGCAAGAAAGTAGACTCAGTCTGCAAACAAGTTGCTGCCACACAGCTTGACCAGGGGAACAGCCTCCCTTCTTCCTCCAGACCAGAGGGAATCCACTAGTGACACACAGTCACTAGCAACTGGAGACCCAAGTCTTCCTTCCTCTGAAAGCCAGAGGGAACCACAAGTGACTCCCAGCCACTTGCGACCAGAGACTAGGTCTCTCTTTCTCCAGACCTGGAGGGAACACACAGGTAGCAACCACTACCTGCAACCGGAGTCAAGGACTCCCTTCCTCTAAAACCAGAGGGAACTCACAAGCGACACTCAGTCACTTGCAGACAGGAGACACAGTCTCCCTTCTACTGAGTCCACAGGAGGAACCCGATCTCCAACCAGAGAATCGGAAGAACAATGTTCAGTTTGAAAGGAAAATAGTAAAAGAAAATACAGCAACTAAAAGTTGGAAATATAAAATCAAAATGTGGTACTCGCAGGAGCTGGCTGGCCTGGATTTGATCCACGGTCCAGCAGAAACTGATCTTCAGTTGAAGCTTCTTTTACTCTAGCTCTCTCTTCTTCTCACTCTTCTTTTTCTTCTCTTTCGCAAGCTCTCTCTGTCTCTTCTTTTCTCTTCTTCTGTTCCTACTACTGCAGCTCACTCTGGCTCTCAGCTTCTCCCTTCTTCTTATTTTCTTTCTTCTGCTCTTTCTGCTCTTTTCCTCTCCACTTCGATCACTCTTCCTTTTTCTGCTCTCGATCAGTCTTCTCCAGATGGAGGAGGCTTCGTATTTATAGCAGCAGCAATTAGGGCGTTGTCCTTGGATTACGTGCCAGGTGCCAACCTCGGATCACGTGCCCTTCATAGGCTTCACGAATAGTACCAGTCACACAGTCATAAGAAAATAATCAGAAGGATGTACATACTTGCTGGGTAACTGAAGACCACCGTGTACATACTTAGTGTGAAGGATAGAATGTATAGACTTAGAAATAAGGAGTGTACAGACTTTAGCTTGAAGAACGTTCAGCCTTTGAGGCTGAAGAGTGTACAGACTTGCTGAAGAGTGTTCAGCCTTTGAGTGCTGAAGAGTGTACAGACTTGCTGAAGAGTGTTCAGCCTTTGAGTGCTGAAGTGTGTACAGATGAGAAAGTATATACAGCGAGAATGAATGTACAGACATTACATTCACGAGTGTACATACTTTAACTACATGAGATGCAGGCAACCAGTGTATAGACTTGAAGTGTATGCAATGCAGACACAAGAGTGTATAGACTTGAATGCTCAAAGGATTGTATAGACTTCTGAAGGAGATGCACAAACAGAATGAAAGTGTGCACATTGAATGCATGAGATGCTTAGACAAGCTGTCATCGAATGTACAGACTTTGTCTTACTGTTTATGCATGAGTCTGTCAACGAATGTGCAGACTTTCTATGCTGAATGCACAAGATGCTAAGCGACGATGTATAGACTTGACAATGCATGGACTAGCACATAGACGCAGCAAGACTCTGTGAGCGCCAAGCCAGTGTACAGACTTTGCAAGCGCCAAATCAATGTACAGACTTGCGAGCGCCAGGACCATGTACAGACTTAGTGCAAGCGGGATGTGCAGACTTGCTATGAAGCAACCAGAATGTACAGACATTGAAATCAAGGAATGCACAGCGATGTATAGACTTTGAAACACGATGCAATGTGTAGACTTTGATAAACGAATGTGTAGACTTGATAAAGCTTCAAAGCACAAGACACTTGGCCAATGTACAGACTTGGAAAGCTTGAAGGCCAATGTACAGACTTGGGAAGCTTGAGGGATAATGTACAGACTTGAAAAGCTTGAACCAATGTGCAGACTTGAAACAAGTGAACACGGCGATGTGTAGACTTGGCCAATGTACATACTTGAAAAGCTTGAAGGCCAATGTACAGACTTGGAAAGCCTGAACCAATGTACAAACTTGGAAAACTTGAAGGCCAATGTACAGACTTGGAAAGCCTGAAGGCCAATGTACAGACTTGGAAAGCCTGAACCAATGTGCAGACTTGAAACAAGTGAACACGGCGATGTGTAGACTTGGCCAATGTACAGACTTGAAGCTAGGGGATAATGTGCAGACTTAGTGTGTGCTGTGAGCAATGTATAGACTTGGTGTCTGAACATAGGTAAAGATAATCAATGTATAGACTTGAACCCGTGCATGCTAGAAACAGTGTATGGACTTTGACACTTGCATGCTATGCAATGTGTAGACTTGCCAGCAGCAAGTGTATAGACTTCGGCTAGGAATGTGTAGACTTGATGAGTGATGCATGTACAGACTTGAACTCTGCAATGTTGTGCAAGCATAGTCCAATGTACAGACTTGTTGAACTGTCGTATAGACATTACACCAATGAATGCTTGGACAGCCTTCAACGAATGTACACACTTTGTGTGCGTGCAAGGGCAGTGAACGTAGGCAAGGCAAGCGATGTATAGACTTGCTAGATGAGATGTTGTATAGACTTGCTTTGGAGGCTGTGTAGACTTAGCTACAGGCTGTGGGAGGAATGTCTAGACTCTACAGACATGCGATGCAACTGGATGTATAGACTTAGTTGTGCTGTGCAACCGATGTGCAGACATGGCGTGCAGGCAGCCAGACTATGTATAGACTTGGCGTGCAACGATGCAACAAGGCTCTGTATAGACTTAAGGCTCTGTACATACTAACATCAAACAATCAAGATAAAATGCAATTATGAAATGCATCAACAATTATGAAATGCACCAATGCACACAACACACAGCCGCAGCCTGTTCGTTAGTTATGTAATTCAGATAAGATGTTCAATGAAACATTCATATGCAACATAAACAGATTTATATGCAGACTCAAACAGTATGCAGACTAAAACATAGATTTATATGCAGACTCAAACAGTATGCAGACTAAAACAGACGATGACTTATAGTGTTTGCTATCATCAAAACCACAGGGACACAACAATCTCCCCCTTTTTGATGATGGCAACACTATGAACACTATGAGTCAATTTATTCTCCCCCTTTGACTTCAGCAAAAAAGATATTAAATTGAGAGGGAAGTATAAGAATGCATAAAATGATGGAATTAAAGACTCCCCCTTTGACTAAGCCATGAAATTTATTCTCCCCCCTTTTTAACAACAGTAATGAAAGGGACATTAATGATGCTGACTATATCTCCCCCTTTATGAATGACACTCAGCCTGACTGGAAAACTCCCCCTGATTAGATGGTCACTTATGAGTGTAGATGAGAAGGAGACACAGATAGTCAGATGAACCACAGGGACAACAAAAATTCTCCCCCTTAGATGGACAGTGATTGGAATGAAGCACAGGACATAAAGAAATCAACAATGAATCTATTTCAGAATGGTGTCCAATGAAAGGAAGTAAGCATTCAGAATGAATGAGAAAGGTTTTCAATGGGATATCAATTTCATAAATCTGAATATGTAACAGCTTTAGAGACTTCCATTATGAAGACTTATGAATGAAACTTAACAAGTCAAGCTTTGTTTAAAAGTGATGCAAACTCAGTTTTTCAATAAACATTATACTCACATCTGAATTCAGATTTTAATAGAAATGAACTAAGCATACATAACACTACTTCAATTAACCTCCCAGCATCTTAATCAATTGATTTCAATGACTTCTTTTAGGAAAAATCATACATCAGTATTGAGGTTAAACAAAAGATCATTTCAGACATAAACACTTAATGGGTTTAGCTAAAAGAAAATTATTTCACTTCATTTAGAGAACAGTCAGGGATGGTTCATGCCTTTTGTCGTAAAGGTAGACGCTAGTTAGACGCCAGTACCCCTAGCTTACTCAGCAGAAACTCCCATTCTGTTTCATATATGATATCATTTTTTTTAACATAAAAATTCTGAACAGAGTTGATCAAGAAGCCTCATGACTTAGGGCCCATCATCTTTGACAAGGATCCTAGTTTCTCAGCGCATTTGATCATTGCTCTGCCATTCATTTAGCACAATTTTTTTTATTTAAACAGTTATCCAAGGTGTTGAAGAAAGACTTGTTTAAAAATAATATAGATTCCATGCATTTCAACTAATTGGGTCATGATCTCAATATGACAGATTTTAGAAGGTCTTTCAAAGTATGACATGAAGTGCATGGTTAAGGTTTATTAATTCTTATTCAGATATTTTCAAGAAATTCATCTTCAAACTTGCATAATGCATTAAATCTAAACTAATTCAAGTCCTTTTAGACGTTCATAATTCCACATAATGCGAGATTTCTTTATTGATAGCAAAATCAGATTTATGATCATGATATGCAGATTGAAATCTTCTCATTTGATTATTGAGCTGAGATTTCTTTTGACAAGATAAAAGAGACAGCATGGAGACATCAATTTGAGATCCTCAATGTAAACTTGACTGAGAGACTGACCAGAAAGAGAGACAGAATCAAATGGAAAACTGACAATCCTATGGATGCTCCCCCTGAGTACATGCATGCAACCCCTTTTTTTATTTTTCAATATGTATTTCATGCAAGGTAACAGGAGGTCAGGCATGTTTCAAGGTCTTCAAGGTTTAATATGCAATGAATTTTGACAAAAGAGTATGCATCTGACAACCTGCATGCAATGCATTGACTCCTCCTGACAATATGCATTCAGACAAACTTTTTGGTATTTTCAATGAAATTAAATGCAATGCAATTAACTACATGTATGCAAAGACATGTAGAGACTCATGTTCATTCAGACTGTCCTACTAAACAGTATGACCCATGGTACTTGGCGGAGCACTTGGTCTAAAAGACCACCTCTCACATAGTAAGCACCTCTAGATAGATTTCCCTGCCTTTTGGTAGCTTACCATTTAATATACCATAGTGGTCATGAATGACAGTGCAATATTGACAGTCCAACTTGCATCAGATTTTCAATGACTGTATGTCTAATGTATGTATATGCAATTCACATATATGCACACACAGCTCAAAGTGCAAACAAGTAATTCCATGAAGCTCAATGCAAGTGTCAAACAAATAAAGGAGCATGTATGCATGAATCATGATATGCAAAAAAAAATATGACAATTATGCATGGACAGTTCATACCAGATATGCAGTTATCCAAGATTCACAATTTCAGATATGCAGTTTAAGACAAGTTTTCAGAACTGACCTGAGTAGTGCAATCCTCGGGGTTTCATTCTTGAATGCCTTGCTTTATTTACCCCTCTTTGTTCATTCCAAGGCACACCTGCAAAATATTGATCATTTTGATCCTGCAGGACCCAAGCAGCTTTGGGTCCTGCCTTACCCCTAACAGGTGTTCTAAATAATTTCATAGCAACATTATCATCAAATTTCATCAGTGAACAATTATCCATAGAATGTCCAAATTTTCCACAGTATCTACATGAAATGGCTGGTTTTTGGTTCTTATGATGCATATTAACAGCACGATGATGTTTATAAACATGTTCATAAGATTTTCTGTTGTATGCATGAACAGTTTGATGCTTGTTCTTACTCAGCCAACATTCAGCAGATCTATGGCCTGGCTTCCCACGGTTATAGCATGCAATATTCATAAATGGTTTTGCAGGGAATTTGACAAAATGGGGGTTAACAGAATTTTTTTGAACATACCAACAGTCCTTGACTGTATGCCCATTTTTCCCACATTCGAAGCATCTGATTTGCTTACTTTTAAAACCATTTTTACTCCAAGTGGATCTAAACCAGCACTCAGCAGCCCTGTGCCCAGGCTTATTACAGTTGAAGCACACAATGTGCTGACTAGAATTGTGTTTAGATCCATATGGACCATGAAAATGAATGGAAGACCTGGCATGCAGTTTATTGTCTTCTTTCATGATAAAACATTCACTCATGAGATGACCATGCTTCCCACAATAATAACATGCAGCATCAGGCTTCCTAGCAGCATGGTTTCTATCAAAAGAGTTTCTAGAATGTGATGTTTCACTACCATGCTCATCTTTTAGCATTAATTGGCAATCTTCCATTATGTGACCTACTTTCCCACAATAATAGCACGACCCCTTTTTAGTATGAGTGTTTGAGAGGTCATGTAAATTGTGTGCAGTAGTCTTTGTACCAACTGGAGTAGTTTTGTCATTTTTCTGTAGGTTTTCATCCTTTTTTAATTTTTGAGTTTGTCCTACAGTTTTGGGACTGAGAGTGGGTTTTTGTGCAGTAAATTGAAAAATAGAAGAACCAGCAGTTGTGTTTTGATCAAAAGCTTTTACAAACACAGTTGAAGTTTTATTGCTATTGATCATTTTGTTTGTTGAACTGTAACCCAGCCCCTCTCTCTGAGAGTTATCACTCTTTCCCAGAAGCATATTCAGATTGTCCTTTCCCTTGACAAATTTTGACAAGGAGTTGTTCAAATCTTGAATTTCAGAATTTAAGCCACAAATATTAGCTTCATATTTGGACAGATCTGTTTCACTGGAAATGACTTGTTGATGCAAGGCATCATTCAGACTTTTGAGTTTTTCAACTTCCTATTTTAATTTTATTTCATTGTCAGCTTCAGATATGGACTTATAAAGATCATCAACTTCTTGTTGAAGGGATGTGATTGTTAACTCATATTTAGCTATCTTTTATTTACAGCAAGTGACATTCCCACTCAACATTAGGTTTATATTTTTCAGATTTGTAATTTCATGTTCAGCATTCAGCAACTCACTAGAGCTCACCAGGCTTACACTCTTCCCTTTTTCTAAAGTGATTAGCCTCTCAGACATTGCTGAGTTTAAGTGATTCAGCTTATTAATTTCCTCTTTCAGTTTACTATTCTACTCTAGGAGTTCATCATCAAGCACCCATTCATCTAAAGAAAACTGACGTTCATAAAACTTTTCTTATTATTTTTCAGATTGAAGTTTGCCAAGATTTTTCTGAATCTCTGAATTTGTTACTCTATCAGCCTCTAATTTTTCATAAATCAATCTATTTACTTTTTCAAGATTATTTGATTTGTGTTCAGATTCTTTGAGCTGGTTTTTGAGTATTTCAATTTCAGATTTCATGTTTTCCAATTCAGAGTTGACAAGCTCTAAGTTTCTCACCAGTTCTTCATTTTGAACAAAATCATTGTTATGAGCCTGATCATCATCAGTTGAGCTGAGTCTTTCCTTTAGTTCAGCAATTTCACAAACAAGCTCTTGATTCTCCTTTTTGTGTAATCTAATTTGTTTCATAAGAGTTTGTTTTTCAGATTTCAAATGATCTAAGTCTGAACTAATAGAATCAAAATCTGTCATTTTCAATTTTTAGAATTTCAGGATTTTTACCTCGAGATTTAGCATCCTCATGATTCTTTAGCTTCTTTATCAGTTTTTTATTCTTCTTCTTTAGTCTTTCATAGGATTCTAACAGATTGGCATAGGCATCTTCCCAGTCCTCTAAAGTGTAACTAGAGAAAGGATTGGTTACCTCTTCAGCATCTTCGGATTCATCTTGATCACTGCCATGGTTGCTCTTGTCAGCCATCAGGCAGCTGTCCTCATTTCTCCTCTGAGCTAGCTTCAGCTTATCCAGAATGTCCTTACCGGACCTGCAGTCATGGAAAAAGGAATGTAGAGCCTTGTCAGTAGCTTCTTTCATTAATTTCAAAACTTTCTGATTCTCTCCATTTCTTGATCTGTGATTGTTAGTCTACTTGGACTCTTTCTTTGGCAGTCTGTGGGGACCATGTGAGATTAACTTCCACAGATCCGGATCCACAGATTAATGTAGCAGAGAGTAATTTCAGAAAAGCACCAAAGACAACAGGATCCTCTGCAGATCGTTGGATCTGATCAGTCAGAGAACCGCTCTGATACCAATTGATAGTTTGGTGCGATAGATAAACACAAATCCAGAGGGGGGGTGAATGGATCTTCTAAAGAGTTTTGACCAATTTAAATTTCGTATGAAATGATAAGCACAACATCAGTGGACAATTGCTCAAACATAAAAGATGCGAACCCAATTAAACTCTAGGACATGAATAATCAATCAGATCACGGTCCTAGCATGCATCTAGCGGAAGCAAGCAATAAAAAAAACCACTACACAGGGGATTTTTTAGGTGGTTCGGTCCACAGACCTACGTCCACCCCTCACTCCCAACCGGAGTGAGGCTTCCACTAGAAATCAGCTAGAAAGTAGACTCAGTCTGCAAACAAGTTGCTGCCACACAGCTTGACCAAGGGAACAACCTCCCCTCTTCCTCCAGACCGGAGGGAACCCACTAGTGACACACAGTCACTGGCAACCGGAGACCCAAGTCCCCCTTCCTCGGAAAGCTAGAGGGAACCACAAGTGACTACCAGCCACTTGCGACCAGAGACTAGGTCTCTCTTCCTCCAGACCAGGAGGGAACACACAGGTAGCAACCACTACCTGCAACCGGAGTCAAGGACTCCCTTCCTCTTAAACCAGAGGGAACTCACAAGCGACACTCAGTCACTTGCAGACAGGAGACACAGTCTCCCTTCTCTTGAGTCCACAGGCGGAACCCGATCTCCAACCAGAGAATCGGAAGAACAATGTTCAGTTTGAAAGGAAAACAGTAAAAGAAAATACAGCAACTAAAAGCTGGAAATATAAAATCAAAATGTGGTACTCGCAGGAGCTGGCTGGCCTGGATTTGATCCACGGTCCAGCAGAAACTGATCTTCAGTTGAAGCTTCTTTTACTCTAGCTCTCTCTTCTTCTCACTCTTCTTTTTCTTCTCTTTCGCAAGCTCTCTCTGTCTCTTCTTTTCTCTTCTTCTGTTCCTACTACTGCAGCTCACTCTGGCTCTCAGCTTCTCCCTTCTTCTTATTTTCTTTCTTCTGCTCTTTCTGCTCTTTTCCTCTCCACTTCGATCACTCTTCCTTTTTCTGCTCTCGATCAGTCTTCTCCAGATGGAGGAGGCTTCGTATTTATAGCAGCAGCAATTAGGGCGTTGTCCTTGGATTACGTGCCAGGTGCCAACCTCGGATCACGTGCCCTTCATAGGCTTCACGAACAGTACCAGTCACACTGTCATAAGAAAATAATCAGAAGGATGTACATACTTGCTGGGTAACTGAAGACCACCGTGTACATACTTAGTGTGAAGGATAGAATGTATAGACTTAGAAATAAGGAGTGTACAGACTTTAGCTTGAAGAACGTTCAGCCTTTGAGGCTGAAGAGTGTACAGACTTGCTGAAGAGTGTTCAGCCTTTGAGTGCTGAAGAGTGTACAGACTTGCTGAAGAGTGTTCAGCCTTTGAGTGCTGAAGTGTGTACAGATGAGAAAGTATATACAGCGAGAATGAATGTACAGACATTACATTCACGAGTGTACATACTTTAACTACATGAGATGCAGGCAACCAGTGTATAGACTTGAAGTGTATGCAATGCAGACACAAGAGTGTATAGACTTGAATGCTCAAAGGATTGTATAGACTTCTGAAGGAGATGCACAAACAGAATGAAAGTGTGCACATTGAATGCATGAGATGCTTAGACAAGCTGTCATCGAATGTACAGACTTTGTCTTACTGTTTATGCATGAGTCTGTCAACGAATGTGCAGACTTTCTATGCTGAATGCACAAGATGCTAAGCGACGATGTATAGACTTGACAATGCATGGACTAGCACATAGACGCAGCAAGACTCTGTGAGCACCAAGCCAGTGTACAGACTTTGCAAGCGCCAAATCAATGTACAGACTTGCGAGCGCCAGGACCATGTACAGACTTAGTGCAAGCGGGATGTGCAGACTTGCTATGAAGCAACCAGAATGTACAGACATTGAAATCAAGGAATGCACAGCGATGTATAGACTTTGAAACACGATGCAATGTGTAGACTTTGATAAACGAATGTGTAGACTTGATAAAGCTTCAAAGCACAAGACACTTGGCCAATGTACAGACTTGGAAAGCTTGAAGGCCAATGTACAGACTTGGGAAGCTTGAGGGACAATGTACATACTTGAAAAGCTTGAACCAATGTGCAGACTTGAAACAAGTGAACACGGCGATGTGTAGACTTGGCCAATGTACATACTTGAAAAGCTTGAAGGCCAATGTACAGACTTGGAAAGCCTGAACCAATGTACAAACTTGGAAAACTTGAAGGCCAATGTACAGACTTGGAAAGCCTGAAGGCCAATGTACAGACTTGGAAAGCCTGAACCAATGTGCAGACTTGAAACAAGTGAACACGGCGATGTGTAGACTTGGCCAATGTACAGACTTGAAGCTAGGGGATAATGTGCAGACTTAGTGTGTGCTGTGAGCAATGTATAGACTTGGTGTCTGAACATAGGTAAAGATAATCAATGTATAGACTTGAACCCGTGCATGCTAGAAACAGTGTATGGACTTTGACACTTGCATGCTATGCAATGTGTAGACTTGCCAGCAGCAAGTGTATAGACTTCGGCTAGGAATGTGTAGACTTGATGAGTGATGCATGTACAGACTTGAACTCTGCAATGTTGTGCAAGCATAGTCCAATGTACAGACTTGTTGAACTGTCGTATAGACATTACACCAATGAATGCTTGGACAGCCTTCAACGAATGTACACACTTTGTGTGCGTGCAAGGGCAGTGAACGTAGGCAAGGCAAGCGATGTATAGACTTGCTAGATGAGATGTTGTATAGACTTGCTTTGGAGGCTGTGTAGACTTAGCTACAGGCTGTGGGAGGAATGTCTAGACTCTACAGACATGCGATGCAACTGGATGTATAGACTTAGTTGTGCTGTGCAACCGATGTGCAGACATGGCGTGCAGGCAGCCAGACTATGTATAGACTTGGCGTGCAACGATGCAACAAGGCTCTGTATAGACTTAAGGCTCTGTACATACTAACATCAAACAATCCAGATAAAATACAATTATGAAATGCATCAACAATTATGAAATGCACCAATGCACACAACACAAAGCCTCAGCTTGTTCGTTGGTTATGTAATTCAGATAAGATGTTCAATGAAACATTCATATGCAACACAAACAGATTTGTATGCAGACTCAAACAGTATGCAGACTAAAATAGAGATTTATATGCAGACTCAAACAGTATGCAGACTCAAATAGATGATGACTTATAGTGTTTGCTATCATCAAAACCACAGGGACACAACAGACGGGTATAGGAAGAATGCAATAAATTTGAGCAATCATGTCCATGAACCATATTAACATGGTTGGGCTTACAATAAGACGTACTGCTTGACCATTGATGATCAACTAATTCAGGAAGTACATTCAAACAATCAAGCTCAGATTCAACATGAGAACAATGAATAATGACCTTCAAAGCAATATGGATAGTCATATGTTTTAAGTAACACTAACAAGAATGTCTCCTCCCTACATTTCACTACAAAATGCTCGGCTATTGGTAGCTTCGCACAGTCCCAAACAATTTTATATTTATTAAATAGCAACATGACTAACCTTTTGACACGAGGTGTGCCCTTTGTCTCAGGGGCAATTCCCGGTTACTCGGTATCATCATTTATGATAATGTGGATAAGACACTTTCCGATGCGAGTTTTCTCATTTATTTCAAGGGGGATTCGCGATGTACTTGATGTCAAATCACACTTATTCAACTTTTGGAGGGACTGACAGCTTTTTCCTTACGAGTCATTAGACATTAACGTAGGGATTTAAGAATCCTTAAAAGTGTTGAGTGGAATAACAGAGATCCTTATTGAATGAAGTCAGTTATATCAAGGTTTCATCTCCCCCTAAGTGTATGCATGGTTGAAAACCAAAATGACCTTGTTAAAATGTGTCATGAAGCATTCATGCCTGAATCAATGCAAGTTTATTTAACAAGGTTGCTCAGTCGTAGAAGAGTTCAAAAAGAAACGGGTGTATATTATATACAATCAAGCATGTCAAAATGGTGTATTCAAGCAATTTGACTACCAGTACGTGGCGGAGTACGTAGGTCCGAAGACCACACTCACGCATGATGAAAGCTTCCAAGTGGACTTAATCTACCTTTCCACTGACACCATTTTATATATCGGTTAATCATGGCATTCATGCACACGAATATGAAATGTATGCGAGTCAGTGCATCAAGATGACAGATGATTAAAAATTTTATTTGTATTTACAAGTATGCAAAAAGATGTGTGTGCTCTTCGTGTAAAATTCAACTTTTATCCACATAAAGAGACGAGTATAGCTAGAAAAGACTTTGTGAACAACTGCAAAATTATAGTTATTCACACAAGAAAACATGAGTGAAAGCCGATAAACTCTATGAACAATAACAAAAGATTGTTATTCACATGTGTAAGTAAAAGTGGAGTGCCTTACCACATAGGCTCATCAATTTCTTGCCTTGGAGGAGTTTAATTCTATTGATAGCTTCTTCCATCACAAGGCATTCCTGCAAAACATGGATTTCACTTTGATGTTTTGGGAACCCAAGCCATCTTGGGTCCCTGGGGGTTAGGTGCACCACGATTTGTGGCTTTCCACATTTTCCTTGCATTCAGATCGTCAAGGTGCAACAAAGAGTAATCATCCATTAGATGTCCCACATAACCATAGTAATGACAATACACACGTCGTTTCAGTTTCTTGGGTTGAGCATAAGCATTGGACTTTTGAGCATATCTGGGGACTCTATGATCTTGATTATGAAACTTTGGTTTCACATTTAATGACCAACAATTTTTCATAGTGTGGCCCATTCTTCCACAATGAAAGCATTCAACTTCCCTTTTCTTACCAACATGGAATCTATTGTTATGCATCTTAGAGGCATTCAAATCATCTTCTTTCATCACACTACAGTCATACATTAAATGTCCAAGCTCACCACAATAGTGACATGAAGCAATGTTTTGTTTTGGAGCTTGGGATTTCACATCAAATTTCTTTGCATGCATAATGGGCTTTTGTTTCACAGATGAAGACGTATTTGGTGTACTTGAGGAACTAGAAGCATGCACAAATGAAGTTTTTGTTTTCAGATTAAATGCTTCCTTTTTAATAGGATTGTATCCTAGTCCCCTTTGGAAGTTCACCTTAGTTCCCAAGAGTTTGTTTTGATTCTCCTCCCCACTCACAAACTTGCCCAATGATTTGTTCAGGTCAACGATTTCACTTTGAAGTGAAGCAATTAGAAGTTCACAAGTGAGAATTTCATGTTCACAAGAAGTGACCTTTTCATTTAGAGTGGCATTTATCGTCTTGTAAGATTATATTTCCTGCTCTAGAATACTTACATTCTCGCTTTCTTGAGCGACCATGGACTTGCCTTTTTCAATTGTCAAAAGTCTTTCACACATGGTCGTATTTAATTGTTTCAGATTTTCAAGTTCTGATTTCAACAGATCATTTTCTTTTTCAGATTTCTCAAGGTACTTCAATTTTCCCTCTAGCAAGGAGATTTGAATGAGCAAAACATCGTTGTCCCCTTTTAGTTTTTCATTTTTATCCAGAAGGGACTTAGCATCTATTTCAGAATCAAGAAGTTTATCAAAGAGTTTATCATCATCTGAAAAATAATCTAACTTGCTTTTTAAACTCTCTTCAGTTTTCTTAAGCAATGAAACTTGGCATGTCAGAAGTTCATTTTCTTTTTCCAGTTCTTCAATTTTTAAACTTTGATCAATGCATTTCACACAAGAAGAATTGTCATGGATATTTTCATTAGACCTTTTCTTCAGGGCTATGTTTTCATGTTTCACCTTTTGATATTTTTCTAACAATTCTTCATAGGCATCTACTAAATCTTTGAAAGACAGTTCATCTTCATCTGATTTAGAGCTTACCTCCTCAGCACTCTCATCACAGGTTTGATAGATATCATCAGCCATTAATCCCTTTAGTCCTTGCTTCTCTTGAGGTAGCATCAATTTGTCCATTAGTTCTTTGGCGGTTCTGCAAGAGGAGACAAACGTGAACCTATTAGCATTGACAGAATTTTTCATCAACCTCAAAATTGTAGCATTTTCATGACTCTTTAGTCTATCTCGGTTGGACCACTTGGTTTCATCCCGAGGCAACTTATGAGGACCATCATTAACTAACTTCCACAAATTTGGATCAATTAAGTTTATGGTCCTACACATTCTTCCCAGCCATGAGTTAAAGTCATCACCATTATAAACAGGTAAAGAAGTCAAAGAAGCAATATCTGAAGAAGCATTCATCATCATTCAAAACTACACTAGGATCCCTCTGAAGATCGCTTGATCTAATATAACAGAGCTGGGCTCTGATACCAATTGTTGGGTCCCATAGTGTAGTGGCACGGATCTAGAGGGGGGTGAATAGATCCCTCTCTAAAAATTATAACAAGTTAAAAGGACTTAAAGGCTTCGCAATCAAACCTCACCAAGCGTGCAGGTGACAAGATCACACAAAAAATATTAGTAATTTGCACTAGCCGTATACATTGACAAATTTAGCATTGATGTGCAACACAGTTCATAATCCATCTTGTGAATGGTGGCAGAGGATAAGGAACAAACACACAGCCAATCACACATGCACAAGGATTTTTTAGGTGGTTCGGGATGACGATGGGTACCCTACGTCCACCCCTCACCACCTCGGTGAGGCTTCACTAAAACGCTACATGAGGTAGCACGCAGGGACGAACCCCAATACACCACACGCTGCACGATAGCAACAAACCACACACACACGAGCTCGACGCTCAACACGCTGCAGCGCAGCACACACACGAGGGTGAACCCTCAACACGGTGCTCAGCACCACACACACGCACCAAGATGGGGACGCACCCCAACAATGATTCCACACTCGGAGACCCCGCTCCGAACACACACACAATATTCTTCAGTTTAAAAGATGAACTCAGATATAGATTTGTAAGCTCAATAGCATAATCTAAGCATGAATAACTCTAAACATGGATGACTATTGAGTTGAGCAAACTCATGATCGTCGATGATGGGACTTTGTTCTTTGGTGACTTCAGGCACTGAAAGGACTGGAGGAGATGTCTTCACAAAGCTTCTCTAGTTCGGATCGCAAGAATGGACGCAGATTGTTCAAGCCACTTTCACTTCTCTTGACTCAGGATCAAGACCATGGGTGATGAAGAGATGATATCCCCATGGTACTTCAGCAAACTTACTGCGGGAAGGTTGATTGCAAGCTTCTCTTCCCTTCAATCGAACTCAGAACGTCATGGGAGGAAGCTTCTTTCCCCTGCGGCTCCACACCCTGCAAAAACCCCAAATCATATATTCATTAGATGCTCTCTCTCACTTTCTCATGTTCGATGGAAACCCTATCTCAATGATTTATACACAAGGGAAATGGGCAGCCACGTGGAGGACAATATCCCCGAAGAACCAATCACAATAGCCCACCAAAAAGATGGGATCGAACTAGGGCTACGGCCGTCGCGCGAACCGGCGGCATTTCTGGTCGACGGAAAGTGTCGACCCCTAAGGTCGACACTGGCATACGGGCAAGGCAGAACAAAGGCCGAAATAGAACCCAGCGAAGAAAGTGTCGACACATGGGGTCGACACTTTTCACCTATGGCAATAATAAAAGGCCACGACAGATGGACCCAGAATAAGTGTCGACCTTGTGGGTCGACACTTATGTCTTGGATTCTGAAAAACAAACCCAGATAGAACCGAGCGATAAAAAGGTCGACCCATTGGGTCGACTTTTTATCCCCAGGTTCGAAGACATAAGAGGGCCGGCTGAAAACAGAATTCCCCTGGACAAAGTGTCGACACATGGGGTCGACACTTTTCCTGACATAAACAAGATATAGGAAAACACACAAAGGGGGTTATTCTAAGATCATCAGACATCAAAGATAACTATATGAATGGAAGAAGTAAGCAACTCTACGCCAAAAATCACAGTTAAGCCAAGTAGATATAGATAGGGAGTTACCTTGGGGTTTGTTGATCCAAACAACACAACCATCCTCTTTTAATCATCCAAACAAAATAACTTACCATTTTGTTGGTCCACATGCATGTGAAGATCCATTTGGAAGTTATCCAATGTGGTCTATATGTTCATTCCCTTTCTATACACTTGTCACATTACGTACTGGAAGTTAGTCTTCCACATCATTCAAGTTTCAGAAAATGAAATCTATCTTTCATAATTCTCAATTTCACACTTGAGAACCTGCACAACCGTCAAGTGAATTAAATGATTCAACCATGATCTAAGTGAACCAAAAGCACAGTAGGGTGATTCCATGAATTGGTTTGAATCACTCCCTGTCTTCATCTCTCCCTGTGCAAAATCCAAGATAATTTTAATCTAATTCAGCACATAACTCATGAATTAAAAAAACATCCCTTTGAACAATTGCAAGGATATGGGAATGAGCTTCATTCAGCCATGAAGAAGTTAAAGCATATCATTCCTCATCCACAAATCACATATGCATTTATTTACATGGAGCACAATCACATGGTATTTAGTTCATCATCAAAATTCCTTAATACATGAAAAGTGCACGGGGTTCAACATGAAGTTCTTTTTAGCTTGGGCCATGGGAAACGGCCCCAGGATGTCAATCCCCCACCGAGCAAAAGGGTATGGCGTAAGGGTGACGAGCTTTGAGGCAGCTTAATGGACCAGATGATCGAAACGTTGGCATCGGTCACACCTTTGTACGTAGGTCGAGCAATCACGTTGGAGAGTAGGCCCCTAGTAGCCTTATTGTAACAAGATCCTGGCGAGCGCTCTTCCTCATTGATGTGCGCCGCAGACACCTTCGTGGACCTCTTGAATTGCTCGGCCGGCTTCCTTGATACCGAGGCACTTGAGGAGGGGACCGAAAAAAGACCTTCGGTACAAAGCATCGTCTAAGATGACGAAGCACCGAGCTTGATACTGCAGTCTTTGAGCATCCCGAGGGTTAGAAGGCTCTCAAGAATCCCAGAGCCAGGATATAAATAGGGTCCGCCAGTAGCTCGATAATGCCTGGTCAACGGTCATGAGTTCCGCTGCTATGCTCGGTCGTTCTAGCTCTTTGAGGAAAACTGATCGTGTACCTTCTGGGGCAACAGAGGAGGCCAATCGAGATAGGGCGTCCGCTCAGGAGTTTTTCTTCCGAGTGATCCGGATAACCTGAAAGCTCTCCAATGGTGGGGCTATTCCTCTTACCAGTTGGAGATATTTGACTGTCGGTGCTTCCTGAGCTTTGTAGTCACCGTTGACTTGGCTGGCGACAAATTGGGAGTCAGTGTGGATTCTGACTCGTTCGGCCCCCAGTAGTCATGCCATCCTGGCTCCCGAGATAAGGGCCTCATACTCGGAGACATTGTTGGATGCCGGGAAGTTGAAATTCAAGGCATATTGCAGTTCTACCCCTTCCGAGGATTGGAGAAGAATGCTGGCACCGCTGCCAGCAGAGTTGGAGGACCCATCGATGAAAAGATCCCAGGTGGGCCCAGGGGTCGGTGAATGAACTTCCTTGGTCGGGACAATACTCTCGACGATGAAATCCGTGAGTGCCTATCCCTTGATGGCCGAGCGGGGTCGGTAGGAGATGTCATAGGCCTCGAGCATTATAGCCCACTTGACAGGGTGACCCGAAGCTTCGTGGTGAGCGAGGATTCTCTTCAGAGGCTCATTGGTGAGCACGATGATGGAGTGCTCTTGGAAGTAGGGCTGGAGGCGCTTGGCGGAGGTTACCAACACTAGCACGAGTTTCTCGGTTGCAGGGTACCGTCGTTCGGCCTCCCTAAGCACCTTACTGGCATAATATACTGGTCTCTGCACTCCTGTGTCATCTCGAACTAGGACCGAGCTCACCGTAGAAGGGGTCGACGAGAGGTATAGGTGTAGTGTTTCGCCCGAGACCGGCTTCGATAGCACCGGGGGCGAGGCCAAAAACTCTTTCAGCTCTGTAAAAGCTTTTTGACATTCATCGTCCCAAGCGAACGTAGCAGATGCCAGTTTGGGCCCTCTCAATAACTTGAAAAATGGCAGGCATCGTTCGACCGCTCGGCATAAGAAACGGTGGAGCACATCAATCCACCCGGTCAAGCGTTGGACGTCTTTGACGCAAGCGGGTGGCTGCATATTCAAGATAGCCTGGACATTGTCGGGGTTGGCCTCGATCCCATGCTGAGTGACTAGAAAACCCAGAAACTTTTCGGATCGAACTCCAAAGGTGCATTTAGCTGGGTTAAGCTTCATGTTGTACCTTAGGAGAGTGTCGAAGGTTTTTGCCAGGTCGGCGAAGTGGTCCTCAGCCTTGGGTGTCTTGATGAGCATGTCGTCGATGTAGGCCTCGATGTTCTGACCGATTTGTCCTTCGAAAATGTGGTTGATCAGCCTTTGGTACGTCGCCCCGGCGTTCTTCAACCCGAAAGGCATTCGGGTGTACAAGTATACGCCGTGGTCGGTGATGAAGGCTGTCATCTCGATGTCTTCAGGATCCATTCGGATCTGATGGTAGCCGGAGTAGGCATCCAAGAAACTGAGCAACCCGTTACTGCAGGTCGAGTCGACTAGCTAGTCGATGCTCGGCAGTGGGTAATAGTCTTTTGGAGTGGCTTTGTTGAGGTCGGTGAAGTCCACTCACATTCACCATTTGCCCGAAGCTTTTGGCACTAAGACGACATTGGCGAGCCATGTAAGGTAAAGGATCGGTCGAAATAGGCCAGTTTTCTTCCCCTTGAGAATTTGCTCTTTGATGATCGTCTGCTTATCCGGGGCATGTTTTCTTCTGCATTGTTGGACATGTTTTACCGATCGGTCAAGGATGAGCTTGTGTACCACTATCTCTCCATGGATCCCAGGAAGATGCTCATCAGACCATGCAAAGACTTGAATGTACTCCAAAAGAAAATCTTTGTATTGCTTTTGTACATGAGGTGATAAATCAGCTCCAATTTTTACTCCTAGGGCCGGGTCGTCTTTGAGGAAGACTGTCAATAATTCGCCACCAGGCTCGGATGTTGTTTGTTCGTCCTCGACTCCTATGCCCTTTTTCTTTTTTCCCTTTGGCCTTATGGCTTCTACCGAGATTATGTAGCACCTCTGAGCTATTGCCTGGTTACCGCAGACCTCCCCGATACCGTATTTGGTGGGAAACTTCATTTTTTGGTGATAGGTGGATAGCACTACTTTTGTCCGGCTGAGGATACCTTGGCCGAAGATGGCATTATAGGGTGACATCCCCTTGATCATGATAAAGTCAACCATAACAGTAACGGATTTGGAAGGGGTGCCGATGGTGACGAACAGGCTTAGGGTTCCCTCGGGATAGGTTGGCTGGCCGTTGAACCCACAAAGGGGGGTTCGAACAGGGCGGAGTTTGGATTGATTTTCACCCATCTTAAGGAAGCATTCATACAAAAGTATATCGGGGGCGCTACCATTGTCTACTAATATCATGTTTACTTTCCAATGGTTTATAGTAGCTGACACTACAAGAGCGTCATCGTGCGGGGTAGATAACCCTTCCAGGTCTTGGTCAAAAAATACCAGGGCCTGCTACTCGCTCGTCGCCGGGGCTCTGGGGGGCTCGGAGGCCCTACTTGCCCATTCAGTGTGACGCTTCCTTCCTCGGCTACTGTCTCCTCCTGATGCCATGCCCCCAAAAATGACATTGATGTGGATCCCACGGGGTTGATTGTCAATCTCTTTTGGGATGCCACGATCCTCCTTCTGGCGCTCGGACACGTACTGAGACAAGTCTCCCTAGCAGACCAGATGCTCGATCTCATCCTTGAGCTGGTGACAGTCTTCGGTATGGTGCCCGTGGTCGTTGTGGAACTAGCAATGTTTGCGTCGGTTATGACGCTTGGCCTTCATAGGCTCTGGTTGGCGGAGAATGCCCGAGCCTTTGATGTCTTCACATATCTCATAGATGGGAGTAGACAGAGGGGTGTACCGCTCGTATTTCTGAGGGGGCTCCCTTCGGTCTCCGTCTTGATTCCACCATTTTCCTTGGCCCGAGCCTTGCTCGGATGGTCGCTTCTTATCCGTCTCTCGACCCGAGCTCGTTGGGCCGCGGCAAGCACTGAGGACTTCCTCGCACTCTGCGTGGCGTAGGGCTAGGCTCACCAGGTCGGCGAGGGAGGTGGGGGGATTAAGGACCAGTTCTTGCCGGAGGTTCTCATCGGGGGTGCCTCCGGTCAGCAGGGTGATGGCTGAGGTGACATCCAGGCGGGGGATATGCAGGGATTCCGATTTAAATCAGTTGATATAGGCCCGGAGTTTTCCCCCTGTGCCTACTTTAGTGCTAGCAGCCTCACTATCGTCCTTGGAGGGCCGCTACCGGTGAAGCTTTCCTTTAATACTCGCCTGAATTGTCTGAAGTCATGGATGCTGTAGGGAGCGATTCCTCACTACCGGGCCTGAGGGCCTTGGACCAAGGTGGTCATGAACTCCCGGCATTTGACAGCGTCGGAGGCCCCATGCAGGGTCATCAGGGCATCGAAGCTGTCGTAGTGGTCGGCCGGGTCTCCCTGGCCATCGTACGGCTTGAAGGTTGGCAACAGGATCCTGGGGGAGATCTCGACCTTCAAGATATGGTCAAAAAATAGTGATCGCTCCTCATCTTCCTTGGTGGACGTCTTCTACAGGGCGCGTAGGGCGTGCTCTTGTTCCGTAAATCGTTGCTCGAAGTCTCGCAGCTGGAGGGATAACTCCAGTTGCCGCTGTACCGAGGGGATGCAGGGGCGTCCCTGTGGGCTACCCCATCGTCCCTCAGGGGGATCAGTTTCTGGGAACTGTCGACACATCCCGGCCTCTTCTCTCCTTGGGGTAGAGGAGGCTTCTTGTTCTTGAGGGGGGCGTGCGAAGGTCCCCCCGAAGTATTGCGTATAAGCCGTCATCCCCGGAGGGTGAAACGGCCTCCAACCGTTTTCTGGGATGCTTCTCCATGGGGAGGGCTTTCTCGCGGGAGTCGTGACTTCTCCTCCCTGGCCGCCTGGGTCCTCATTAGTTCTATGAGGATATCAAGTTTAGCGTTGAGGGTTCGGAGAGCATCAGAGCTCCCGTTAGGGGGTTGTAGCTCCGCGGGTGGTGGAGGCAGCTCCTCGGCTTGATTGTTGTCGTCGGCGGGGAGGTTTTCTGTGGGGTGGGAGGGCACAGGTTCCCCGTTCACCACTACGGTCTTTCCTTTGCCGTCGGTGACCTTCCTACCGGAGTTTCTTCGCACCGTGATGGCTCCTTGTTTGTTTCCCACAGACGGCGCAAGATGAAGAGGCGTAATCTCACGCTGATCCTAAGCCGTGAGATCCGGGGAGGTTCCTTGATCACGGTCACCACGTCTGTATGAATTGCAAGGTAGGAAACTGATCAGAGGTGCCCAGGGAGGATCGATTCCCTAGGGAAAGACCCTCCGATGCTTAAGTCAGCAAGTGCGATAGAGCATAAGGTGAAAAGAGATGGTAGGAGGGAGAGGGCGCGAGGCTACTCTTCACCAATAGGGGTGGTGGTTTTCTCTCAGGACCTATGTCTTACCTTCTCGGAGGGTCTCTGTGGAATTTATATAGCAATCCATTTAATGTATTAGTCCAGGGAGCTGAGGGGGCTTTGGGGGGGTTACATCCTTGTAGTGGGCTCTTTATGGTGCGAGGACTCTTGCCCTGCCCTATCCTTTGGAGTTCCTTGCTCCTGCTGGATGCTTAATAGATGCCTGGATGAGCTTCCGACAGTTGGTCCGAGCCAAAGGTGCTCACTTTTTGTCCCATGCGATGAATATATAGCTTGGGAATGCTATGTCGGGTTTCTGCGGGGGATATCTCGACTGATCTGTCGCTCAGACTTCTGGACCTGAGGGGCCGCCTAGGAAGTGCTGCTCCGAGTGAGTTTGGGGCTTGAAGTGAGTGGGCCCAAAATGGGGCTGTCACATTGCGGGAGCTGGGCTTGGTTTGGTCGAATTGGACGTAGTTGGGCCATACTCTCAGGCGGTAGATTTTCCCCCTCTCGAGGGAGATAGCCACCTGCCTCTTCACCCACGTCCATGGGTTGTAGAGACTTTGGCTCGGTCCCAAATTCATTGGAACCTGTTGCTCATTTGCATTCACTTTTACTCTACGCTGGCTCATCAAAGGGTTGTTGTGCATTGCATGTGAATCACCTTGGCTTATATGCCAATCACACACAAGCACCATTGTATTTGTGTGAATGCCTAGTGGGGTGCTGCTCAAAGATCTCCCACACTTGCATGTCTGCAACAAGCGCTCTCTTTACTCTTTGTACTGTCGCAGGGTCAAGTTTTCATTCCCGCATAAGCCAGCATTTTACTTGAATTCTGATTTGCTTCGTTTATGTATTCTCGTGGTCTGCGGCATACCGATGTTCTGAATATCATGGTTTCATGTCTCCATCTTGGGCATGGGCTTGCTAGCCTTCCAAGGCAACGTCACTTACGTCCCACAGGGAAAGGAGACATGACCCATGCCACGAAAATAGCTACCGATAAAACACTCGGCAGACACAACAAGCATCAAATTAAACAAGAAAACATAGTCCTCTCAGCTGACTGCTCCACATCATCAGATTCCGTGCCAAGAACAACAACAAAACC
This sequence comes from Amorphophallus konjac, assembly GCA_022559845.1. Taxonomy (NCBI): domain Eukaryota; kingdom Viridiplantae; phylum Streptophyta; class Magnoliopsida; order Alismatales; family Araceae; genus Amorphophallus; species Amorphophallus konjac. The sequence goes on along the minus strand of CM040120.1, from coordinate 161,179,969 downwards.
TGGCACGCAGAACGCCAACGACAGCATTGGACCACAAGCATAATCAAGTCAGTCCTTACTCAAACATTACATCTGATTTGAGTCGTATGCCAACTATACCACAACAAAAGAGTACAACAAAACCAATCGACAAGACCTCAGCCCACATAATGTCAAATTAGACTCACAGGGAACTCCTCCCAAGCTGAGCACAACTACCAACAATAACAATAACCATAAACAACATCAGCAAAAATCGCGACCCCGTTCTCAACTTAGAATCATGGGACACAACTTCAAGCTGGGTCACATCAAGGCACAATTACAGCTGAGCACACGGATAAAATATACCAGCCACACTGCGAGCAGCTTACCAACAAGGACCTACAACAATAATCTCTAGGAAAAAGCATCTCTAGGACCATGATCATGTCTCGAGAGCACAACTCCTTAGAAATTCAGAGAAAGAAAAGGGTACTCAACCAAAAGATATGTCGACAGATTCCCCCAATCCTCACACACGCCAGCGCCAACAACCACAAAGCCACAAGCAACGGCACGGCAACCAACTACATCAAGGCACACATAGCCAAGACAAAGTTGCACAGAAAAAAATAAAACTCTCGACTGCCAGAATCTTCAACCAAACGATCCTCGACCTATGGGTTATAAGCCCACACGCTTCTGCTGCACACTCATACAATGCACACAGGCATCAAAAATAACTCAGCATTCGCATCTCAACACACATTCGGCGGCATAGTAATTCACGAAACTGCAATATACCACGCCTCGAGTACCAATCCTGCTAACAGCAGATCACAAGTTGCCTAAGTGCAACCAGGAAGAGCGCCGACTTTAGCACAAAGCACAAAGAACACCTGTCATAGCTTATCCTAACGTCCTGAAACAATTACTGAACCTTCACAGCACAACAGCCGCCAGACACGGCACGTCGGACACGGTGCACAACGGCCCCCCAAACACACAAACTGGGTCCAAAGCCAAGCAACCGTCAAACAAGAACAGATCAGGCTCAGAACTAACATTGTTCACACTTAAGCAGACATAGGACAAAGGTTTCACCAAGACAGCACTTCCAAAGCTTACCTCGAAAAGAGAACACCGGACAAGATGAGAAGAATCAAGCTTGACTAACAGTAGTAGCTCACAAGGAAGGAAATTCTAGGTTCACCCGAGCATTCTCTCAATCAAGGCATCCAATCGACCACCTTAACATAAGCTTTACAATTCAGGGGCTAAACAAACCTCAAGCTGGGACGGCCAAATCAATTGGAAAATGTGCACGGTCATCACACCAATAATAAAATAGATCAGCCACATGAAAATGCCACGGAAAAATCTCGAACAGTGCACTGCAGATTCACACCTGCCGACGAACTCTGCCAAGTACAGCATAACCGAGACAAATACCATGACAAAAGAAGAACACCACGTCACAATCCGACGAGAGCAAATCCATCATCACAGCACCAACACATAGCACACAGGTGCTCACAAGAGAACAAAGCAGTACAAAAACATAAAAAGCCTAATGCCAGCTGCTGACTGTACTGGACCTTAAGGACTCTGCGTACTGCGATATCTTGAATTCCCATGTACTTTTACACAACTAGCTCTGATACCAACTGTGACGACCCAGGGTTCGGATACCGAGTAAACTCGATAGCACTTGGATCCTACGAGGCCTCCCAAGAGCGATAAAGCTCCGAAGGGATAAAAGGTGTGTGTGGAGTACATTGAAGTTCCAGATAAAGTAGTAAGCAATTAATATTTCAATGATCATGTTTGCTACAGTAGCGAAAATAAAGCTACATTTTCAATTAACAATTTAAATACAGAGTCCAGTCCAAAAAAAGACAGGTACAGTCCAACAGAAAAGACAACGTACACAAGTCGGGGGAAGCCCGACGCAGGCAACTACGAATTGACGTACCGCGCCACGAATCGCGAGGAAGAAGAACGACCACACCTGAAAAGCAGGGGTGAGCCTCGTGTCACTGGCTCAGTAGGGGTCCTGCAGATCCCCACTGGAAACAACACAATAACACGCAAGACAACATCGTTAACAATAAAGCAGGAGCAGAAGCAACAATAGTGCTAAGCTATAACAGTAAAGCTGTAAAGGTAGGAGTAAGAACAACTAAAAGAAAGAGTAAAGCCGTAAGGGACAGAAACACGGCAGCTGATCAAACCACGGCTCTTTAAGCTACTCCAAATAGCAACAGAAAGGCTAACCCTGATCTCACAATGTCGGGCGTTATCGATCCATCGACAAAGCACTAGCTCCATAGCGAAGGCCTACCAAAACAGGCAAAAGTCCTACAAAAGACCTACATAGTCAAGAAACACTAACGCATACACAACTTGGCACGTCTCGAGATTTATGTAGCGGAAATAATCGAGAACGTGAACAGCCGGCATGGTAAGCCTCTTGCAAGCAATATAATCAGAGCGCCAGACAATCACACAAAGTAATTGCACAAGTAATTCACTTAAACCTTCTTCTTAAAAAATTACCATCAATATACATAAGATCTTTGACTCTTAACATTCTTGCACCATAGACTCAAGAAAATAAAAATTTACATAATAACTTGGCTAGACATTAGAAAACTAAGGCTTCTCTCATCCATATGACCTTCAATTGCACTCAGACCCGCTACTTGTATAATCCGAATCCGATTCACTAGTCCTTCCTGAAACATTGAGAAAGTAGGTAATGAGCACACTTGCTCAGTAGATATCTTCGTATCAACATGATGACAATCTTAAAGTGATTAACATGTTTAGCTCTAGAGAAAGCTAAATCATGCGAATATGGTGAAACAGGCGAATAGAACCAAAATTGCTAGATATGGTCAAGATGAGATATGAGAATATGACTAAGCAAGTATATAACAAGAATATAAATTTGGCCTTTCCATGAATAAGAATATAACAAGAATGTACTTTTCATAACCTAAAAGGCTATGCACTAGAAAGTCATGTAACACGCAAGAATGTACTTTTGATTTGCAAGTACTTCGTGAATATTTGTGGATCTTCACTTATTTATAAAGAAAGTACTCCTAGCACAATGCGACGCCAGTAACATCATACAGTATGGTTTACAGTATGTTTCTGACAATCAGCCGAGGGGACTAGCATAGAGCCCTTGAACACAATCAGTGCTCGAACTGCATCTTCAAGTATAAATCAAGCTACTTCCACAAGTATAATAATAATGTTGGCCAATGATGTAATAAGTTCAACAATAGTCAATGGAAGAATGCACCAAATATAAAAATAAGAATTCAAGGAATGCATTAATAACTAGGTCATGTTTATAGAAAAATTTGATAGCATAACGGCACATTCATTAATTCTTGAAAATTTATTTTAGATAGCTTCTGGAATAAAGTGACATGTTCTAGATAATCAACAGACCATCTGGAATCCTAGGAAAATTCAACCCTTGAGTCAAAACCCAGGTTAATCAAACTCTGAAATCAAGCGGTCGTTCACTGGACCGTTTCTTGACCAGGCAGTCATGTACTGGACTGTTTGGAACAGGGATTCATGAAAATACCGGTAAGTGCTCTCTAGACAATTGGGTTTTAATGGTACAACCAGCTTGGCGTCCTAGTGGGAATCCCAGGCTCGCGGCGACTTATGTAGTCCTTGAAACAAGATCACCTAGTCCTTTGGAAGGAATATCCAATGGAGAGGTTTTCAAGTCTAAGAATGTGTACTTGAAGTGCCAGTGTGTAACTAATGACAACATACCAGGATATGTGCCATGTACTTATGAAAATGACTCTTTATAAGAAAGAATCGTGATAAAACAATGATCAAATAAGTCCATAACTTTATGAAAAAGTGCCTATAAATACAACAAGAGTATAAGTTTTTGGCCATAAAAATAACATAGGTTAAAAATAATCTGAAGTACATAAAAAATATGAAATCTTCTATAGCAATCTATTAACACAACTAGGTATAAAAAAATAATACTTGAAACAGGAGTAAAACCTTCTTAACTAGGCTTCACATATAATAATTGGGGCTAATCTACAGTATGTTTTGGGTTAACAATATTACAGAAATCAGAAAATGTAAACGCTCTAGTGGGTGACCATTTCATGGGTCCTAACGGTCTGTCGTAGGACCGCTAAATGTCTCTGGCGGTCTATAAGAAGAACGTTTCTTCTTGGGTAACAAAATTTCATTTAATAGTAAAACACACACTAACCTAGGACATGTTAAATATAGAAATCGATGAGCACTCACTTTAAAACATGATGGAACAAATAGAGACCAAGAATATGCGTGGGTTTGTGGGTAATGACAAGAAATTTTCCTTTTAACTCAATTAGGGCTACGAATTTTGCATGGATATACACTAGATGCATAGTCTTAATGAAAACATAAAATTCTCGATGTAAAATACATAAAAACGACTGAAATCAGAGGGCTTTTATCCCTAACATTAAGTTTAAGCCTTTCATGAGATAACCTACCTCTTGTCTTGTCCTTAACCTTTGAATTTAGGGTTGGAAGTTAACCCTAATTTCTACACGTCCTAAACCGAAGTACTAACTTCTTGCCCCTCTATCTTCCGATTCTCTTGACCCAAAGATGTGAAATTTAGAGGGTAAGAAGAGGGTACTACAAGGAACAATTTGTTCTAAAGAACCTCTGTCTAATTACCTTGTTTGGGGCTTCTATTTTCTTGATCTTCCTGGGTCGGTCGCGCTATTTCATGAATTGCTTTCACCGAACCAGCGCCTTTGCAGGCTTCTATCCCCCTGTAGGCTTGATCTCCTGGAACGAAATTTGGAGGAAAGTTAGATCTAACTAAAATGAACAAATGCCTAGAAGAAACTTACCTCTAACTCGACCTCTTTACCTTAGTTCCATGCGAGCCAAAAGTAAGGGTCGCGTAGTATGGTTCCGGGGTCCATTTATAGGGTTTAGCTAGGGTTTCATGGATTTGAACGATTCTAGAGTCCTTATTAGGTGCAAGATCGATCCTCAAGAGTTCTAAGCCTGATTATACTTCTATCCACTTCGATTTCTGAGAGTTAGGATGCTAAAATTCTAACATTTTTACACTTTCTTCTATTCACGAAATCTGTAGAGCTTAGCGGTCATTTGGGAGACCATTTTCTAGTGGCTTGCGGTCTTGCGATAGACCGTTTTTGGTTTTGGGCGCCGAATTTGAAACCAGTTCAAACTCTTGTATTATTATCCATCTTTTATCATAAAATATTCCTACTTATCTCCTTAATTCCATAAATACATCAATTCCAAGCTTCTAGAACATGGGCCAAAGTTTAAAATTATTATTTTGGCCAATTGGATTTGTCAAAATGGTCCTAATCCTCTTGGATTAGTATAGGGCCTAAATAATTAGTTTTAATTAACCCCAATTCAATTAATAGCCCATTTTAATGCTTAATAATTATATTTTTAATCCTAAAATTTTCTCAGTAAATCCTCGGCGTTACACCCTCCCCCACTTAAAACGATTTTGGTCCCCAAATTCCTTGTAATAAGATTTACTAAGGAGAGTGTACTTACATTCAAATATCTCTGGAAATCTTTTGCGCATGGATTCTTTAGTTTTCCATGTTACTTCATGGGGCCATGACTTGGTCCATTGGATCTTGACCATAGGAATAGTTTTATTTCGAAGTTGACGCACTTCTCGTTCAATGATCTTGATTGACTTTTGCTCGTACGTCAAGTCCTTTTGAATTTCCAAGTTGTCATAAGTTATGACATGGAAAGGATCGGGGACGTATATTTTGAGCATGGAGATGAGAAATATATCATGAACTCCTGATAATTGAGGGGACAAAACTATTCGATATGCAACTCCACCAACCCTTTCGAGAATTTCAAAGGGGCCAATGAATCTCAGAGTAAACTTACCTTCGATTCTGAATCGTCGAATACCCCGTCCCGGAGAAACCTTAAGGAATACGTGGTCTCCTACTTGGAATTCCAGGTCGTGCCTTCTATTATCTGCATATAATTTCTGCTTATCTTGAGCCATCTGGAGTCTTTCTAGGATAAGCTTTATCTTCTCGGTAGTATCCCTGATGATATCGGGACCGAGAAATTGCCTTTCTCCTACTTCATTCCAGCAAATAGGTGAGCGACAATTCCTTCCATACAATGTCTTAAATGGTGCAATTTGTATGCTAGCTTGGTAGCTATTATTATATGAAAACTCTACTAGAGACAAATGGTCGTGCCAACTCCCTCCAAAATCAATAGCACAAGCCCTGAGCATATCCTCTGCCACCTGATTTGTCCTTTCAGTTTGACCGTCGGTTTGTGGATAGAACGCCGTGCTAAAGTTGAGTCGGGTCCCTAATGAATATTGAAGACCCTTCCAGAATTATGATGTGAACCGAGGGTCTCGGTCAGATATAATGGTGACAGGGACACCATGTAATTTGACAATTTCCCTCATATATAGTGATGCTAAAACATCCACAGACCATCGACTTTTAATTGATAGAAAATGTGTAGATTTAGTCAATCAGTCTATGATTACCCATATACCATCATGTCCACCTTTTATCTTAGGTAAACCAGTAACGAAATCCATCCCTATACTTTCCCATTTCCACTCGAGAATATTCAAGAGGTGTAATTTCCCAACAGGCTTTAAATGTTCTGCCTTTACTTGCTGACAAGTGAGACAGCGAGATACAAAGTATGCTACTTCTCTTTTCATGTTGGGCCACCAGAAGCTTCTTTTCAAATCTTGATATATCTTGGTAGCACCAGGGTGAATAGCATACTTTGACTTATGAGCCTTGGAGAGAGGAAATCTAACCACCCGGGAGGAAGAGGCTAAACGAGGTCCGACCTGACCCAACGAGGCCCAACTCCTTAAAGTGGTAACCCCCGGGCCCACTAAAGATAAACCTAATAACTCACTCGAAAAAAGCACTTCCTAGGCGGCCTTCGGGTTGGGAAGTCCGAGCATCGGTTCGATCGGGAGAGCTCCGTCGGAGCCCCATATTCTTCACCCAGACCACACACTCATCACTCGGGAAGCCTCTCCTGGGCCAGTGCCTCATGCTTGGGCCAACTGATGGAAGCTTATCTGTACGGCCGTTACGAGTTCCTTAATAGTAGGGAGCTCAAAGGGATAGGGGAGATCAAGAGTCCGTGGGCTATAAAGAGCCCGCAAGGAGGCCGTAACCCTCCTTGACACTCCTCAGCACTCAACGAGCCACTATTTAAAGTTGGAAGAACCCCACTGTGTGGAGGTAAGCCAAAAACCCTGAGCAAGAACCACTTCACCTTTTGGTGGAGAGGAATCTCGCGCTCCCATCTTCCTCCTAACACCTCCCTTTGCACCAGTGCTCTACTATAGTTGCTGACTTAAGCATCGGAGGGTATTCCCCGGGGATCCATCTCTGGGCACCTCTGACCTGTTTCCCATCTTGCAGTTCATCCTTCTACGATACGTGGTCATCTTTTTCCCCGCTCATGAGTAGCGCGAGATCGCCCCTCTTCATCTGGCGCCGGATGAGGGAAACGAGCAAAGAGCCATCATGGTGCGAAGAAGTTCTGGCAGGAGGACTGCCGGTGACAAGGGAAATGGCCTGGCAACAGAAGAAGTCGCACCTTCCCTCCCCATGGAGAATTCCCCGTCAGGCAACCATGCCAATGAAGTACCTCTGTCAGTGGCAGGGGAACAGCTTCCCGGCGAGAGTACCGACACCCTCCAAACCCTCAACGTAAAACTGGATGTCCTCGTGGATCTCATGAGGGCCCAGGCTGCCAGGGAGGAGAAGTCGTATCTCCCCCGGAAGAGCCCACCCCGCGGAGATGCCTCCCAGCAAACTGTTGGAGGCCGTTTTACCCTCCGGGGGTGGCGGCTTGTTGGGTTCTGTGTGCCCCTCTTTGTCTTTGACAATGGTTTTGATGATTCTAATATATTGTGTGTTGTTCATATATTTTAATGTGAAAATATTCTGTGTAAGTTTTGTGGAAACATGCACTGATCATCTTGATCTTGATGCTCACATGTTGCATCTTGTTTCGCAGGTTATCTCACTTATTCTTCACATACTTTGATCTGCCTCTGGACTTGCATCGACCTCTTCTAGATTGCTCTCTTCATGTGCATCGTCGTCACCATGTTTACTTCTTGATGCACTTCAGACATGATGTTTTTCATTGGTGAAATCATGTTTTCATAGTAGGTCATAAGGCCCTTGAGCCTTGTCTCTTGTTCGGGATTTCAAGGACCCTCTACTGATGTGAAAATGAATATCTATCACTTGGAGTTTCTTGTTGTTGAGCATTTGGAAGGATTGGTAAATACAAGAATGCTTTTTGTATGTTTGAGCTTCCATGGTTTTATACTCGAATGCTTAAGAGATTTAAAGTCTATCAAATGCCAAAAATGGTGGTTCATGTTTTACAATTCCATTTACTTGTTGCGATGTGCATTTGAATGTGTATAGATATGGAGTTTTATGTGGAAGAATCAAGTTAAGGAGAACTCAATTTTTTGATACATAAACTAACTTGATGTTTGTATTTTTACAGGTTCACGGATGGTTTTTATACCCTCTCATGTCAAGTGAACGATGGTAATATCTAACAATTTCTTATGCTTGATTTGAATGGGAGTTTTGGGAAGTTTTAGTTTTAACTTGTCTTCACATGTCTTTATGTGTGGATGATTTGCCTATGTCAAGTTTTCATGAAGAAACCTTGTCTTAAGCTTCATGGATGTTCATTTATGGAAGTTTTGCTCACATAGTGAAAATGAGGTGTTTGATGTCTACACTTGTTGATAACTTCATGTTAAAGGGTAATTGTGTGGGTTGTTTTCAAGAACATCTTCCATGACATGTTCTTGCCTTGAATGAGCTTCTTGCTTCTCTAAAATGAGATATTTGTGTTTTTCAAATGTGCTTATGTGATTCTCATGAATCTTGTTAAAACTTGGTTTGAATGGTCCATATAGTTTGTTAAATGCATGATAATTGTATCATGATTTTTGGATGTGTTTTTGATGCTTAAACTTGGATAAATTTGATGTTTTGTAAACCCTCTTTGCAGGGGTCGACCCATGGGGTCGACCCATAGAGGCTCTGGATGGACAGAAACTAAAATTTTCATGCAGGGTGCATGGGTCGACCCATGGGGTCGACCCACACTGCATGAGTCGACCCATGGGGTCGACCCATGAATTCTGGGTTGTGTTTTTTTTTTGTTCTGGCCGTCCTCTGGTTGTCCAGGGGTCGACCCATGGGGTCGACCCATTCCGGCACGGGTTTTGCGAACCCGTTTGGAACTCACTCTAAACCCTATCAAACTTTACCAAAACACCCCCCATTAGTTACTAATCATGTTTAGGTGTTTTTAACACACTTTGGGAGGGTTATATGTGTCTTTTCCCCACCCATCTATATATATTGTTGTGAACTCCGAATTTCATAAGAGATAACCCTAATGTGCTATCTTTCTCTTATCTTGTAGGTGAAGAAAGGGGGAAAAGGAAGGAGGAGCTATTACAAGGTGGATTTCATCTCCAACAAAGCATTTCTAGAGATTCTGGAAGAAGAGAAAGAAGAGCGGATCGACGAGAGGATCAAGAGGAAGCTTGAATCACCGTCATCCAACCTCCCTCCGAATCGGAAATCAAAGAAGATCGTTTTCAGCCCTTGCTACATATGGGGATTCATTTCTTCACTCTTTTCCCATCTATTCCAGTCATTTACTCTTCGTTTATGAGCATGTATTGAACATATCATTTATTTCTGAACTTTGACTCTGTGTGTGGTGAACCGTCTGCGTACGGTTGTGATTATATGTTGCCGCAAGTGTTGCGGTGTGTGTGCGTGGATTGATCCCGCTGTTGGATCATTGGGGAGACGAAGTCTCCGTGTGTGTTGGAGTATATTCTCCGTGTGCTTCGTTGTGAAGCAAGTGAAGCCTCACCGGTTCGGTGAGGGGTGGACGTAGGGTGCCCGTCGTGGTCCCGAACCACCTTAAAATCCCCGTGTCCTGTGGTTGCTTGCTTGCACCTTTTCTTATTCCAACACATTCGAGTGTGCTCGGAGAGATTGAGTGAACTAGATTTATTTCTGTTCAACTTGTTTTTCATCAATCTCATTAAATCTGCATATTGTTTAAAATCTGTAATTTCGTGTGGGGTACAATTCAACCCCCCCCTTCTTGTCCGCGTATATTGCTATCTGGGCCAACATTTGGTATCAGAGCGAGGCCTCTGATTTTATTCAATCTCACGGTTGAGGAGGTAAGATTGTTTAACAATGGATAGTAGGGGAATGATTCCTGAGGGACATTCTATACATAGGCCACCATTCTTTGATGGCACAAATTACCCCTATTGGAAAAATAGAATGATAGTGTTTTTGCGAGCACAGGATTACAATAGCTGGAAAGTCATTAGTAAAGGTCCTCATAAATTGCCCGATAATGAGGATAGTTGGAATGAGGAGCATATTAAACATTCATGTGAAAATTTCAGGGCTATGAATATAGTGCAATGTGCTATTCATCCGAATGAATATTCACGTATATCTATGTGTTCCTCTGCGCAGGAAATGTGGGAGAAGCTCCGACTCATATACGAAGGAACGTCGGAAGTAAAGGAGACAAAAGCAAATCTATTGGTCCGAGAATATTAACTCTTCATGATGAAGCCGCATGAGACCATCTTGGACATGTTTGCTAGGCTTATGGAGATCTCCAATGGGTTGAAGGCACTAGGAAAAGAATATACGAATCAAGAGCTAGTAAGGAAGGTGTTGCGGTCCTTGTCACCACAATGGCATACAAAAGCGACCGTGATAGAAGACTCGAAAGATCTCACTACACTCAAGCTGGATGAGTTGATTGGGTCCTTGATGACCTATGAAATCAGTATTGAGAGGATAGAGGAAGAGAAGGGCAAAAAGAAATCAGTGGCATTTGAGGCTCACTCAAAATCTTCTGAAGAAAGTGATGAAGGGTCAAGTCTAAATAGTAGTGAGGAAGAACTTGTGAATGTCATCACTAGTAAAGCTAGAAAATTGTTCAGAAAGGCTCGACAAGATGGCACTTCTCTTGAAAAAATTCCAAAGAAAGCATTGAGGAACAAAAGAGAGATTAGATGCTATGAGTGTGGAAAAGTCGGCCATATGAGAAGCAAATGTCCAAGTTTTCAAAAGAAACTGAAGAAAGAAAAAGTGGAGAAGCCCAAGGCCATGAAGGCGACTTGGAGTGATGAGGATGAGAGCGAGTCCAAATCCGAGAAGGATGATGAGCTGGACGAGGTGGTCCAGAATTTATGTCTAATGGCCGATGAGGAAAACGACACCGAGGTAAACTCCGATAACGAAAACCTTACTTGTGAAGAATGGGAAATAGCTTATGCTGAAATGTATGAAAAGTGTAAGAAGTTGAAACATGAAAATAAAAATCTGAAAAAGAAGTTTCATGATGTTTTACATTCTAGTTCAGCTTCATGCACTAAATGTAGTTTGCTTGAGTTAGGACTTGAGAAAATGAAAGATGTAAATGAATTGTTGGTGTCTAAAGTTTCTCTTTTTGAGGATGATATTTCATGCCTAGAGATTGAAAAACAACATTCTTATGAAGATGTGAAAAATCTAAAAACTGAAAATGAACAACTGGTAAAGGAGTTGGATGAGCTTAAATCAAGACTATGTGAATGTGAAAAATCTAAGAAAGGAATTGAAACCAACTTCAATACCATGCAAGATGAATTGCAGAAATTGAAAGGTCTTGTTGAAAAAGAATTGAAAGGAAAACAAAAAATGTCCGAATATGGTGAAACTAGCAATGCAAATGCTAGGAATGAGAAGAGAGTTGTGGGACACTCACCCACAAAGAAAAATTCCATTGTGAAAAATAGATTTCAAAAATCATGTAGTTCATATGGCTATACTCATGTTGACTCATGCATGAACTCACATGTTGATAGATCATATATGCATATAAGTCATTTTAGAAAGCCAAATGTCACATGTTTTTACTGTGGTATGTTCGGCCACTCTATGTATGTGTGTGACTTGATGAGGGCCGATGATGAGTGGTTTGAAAGAAAAAACAAAATGTATTTTGGTCATGCTAGAACCAACCCCTCGGGACCCAAGATGGCTTGGGTACCCAAAACTTTGAAATGAAAATTCTACTTTGTAGGGGTGCCTTGAGACCAAGAAGATGTTGGTAAATGATGGCTTCTCAAGGCAAAGGTAAGAGAGCTCAAGTTCTGAAATTTTGTGTTAAAAAATTCAGGTTTGAATGTTTTGGTCTGCACATAAAGTCTTTCACATTTTCACTTACATCCTGCAAATAACAGTTCACTTTTGCATACTTAGTTGCATGATACACATTGCACATATCATACACATCTTTACATATTTGTAAATAAAGAAACTCTTCGATCATCTGTTCATTTTCTCACATACACTTGCATATCATTGCATACTTCTGTGCTTGAATGCCGTGATTGTTTGGTATCTCAAATGGTGAGATGTGGAAGGGTGGATTACATCCATCCGGAAGCTTTCACTATGCATGAGGTGGTCTTCAGACCTATGTACTCTGCCGCGTATCGAAAATCATATTGCATGAATTAATTTTCAAAATCCTTGTTTGCTTGCATGTATATATCTCTAGATAACCATTTTCTTGAAAATCTTCTAAGACCTCACCTCCTTGATAAATAAATTACAGTGTTCTTGATCTTTTGTGAACCATGGCATATACAAAGGAGGATGACTTATTTCCAACTGTGCATACATTTAGGGGGAGTCATAACAATGTCTAGACAAATTCACTTTCTACATTCAAAACAATTACCCACATTCTTTGTTCATAAATGATGCATATGACTTTGATTGATAAGGATTTTAGAAATTCCTTTTAACACTTCAAGGGAAACAAATTTCTACATGAAAATTAAGAGAATCGTGAGGAAAAAACTACCTACCCCGCAAGCTTCAATAACTGGATTATCTAACCAAGTAGCCGGGAATCCCCACTAAAATAAATGAGGAAACTCGCGTCGAAAGGTGAAATAAAAATTCACATTGCATGATGAATCCTAGTAGCCGGGAAACCCCATTGAGACACATGAGGTGACTCGCGTCGAACGGTGAAATCCAATAAAAGAAAAGCATACAAAAAGGGGTTGTGTGAAGCTACCAAAAGTCGAGGATCGAAATGGAAGTGTAGAAAGGAAATAACCCTCTAGTGTTTTCCAGAAATTCTGTTCATATCCATATAATTTTAAAGTTCATTACTCATTTACACAAATTTTAATTTTGGGTATTATTGTGATGACTGTATATCTTGAATTTATTCTTATCATGGTCTATGTAGTACCTCGAGCATATGCATGCACTATCTTTTTTGATTATGCTTCATGTCTCACATTTCGGTTTAGAATGAACTGTTCAGTCGTTATCCTCTTACCCCACTGAGGGGGAGTAATATAAATATTTGTTTGCTTGACTCTAATGCTTGCTTGCTTGTCTGCTTGCCTGCATAAGTCATGTCACACTTTAGCTCCCAAAGATGCATCATTAGATCATACATGTTCATATCAGCTTTTGTACCCCCCACTTTTTGATAATGTCAAAGGGGGGAGAGAGTTTTTATGGTCACAATATATTGTCATCATCAAAAAGGGGGAGATTGTTGGGTTCTGTGTGCCCCCTCTTTGTCTTTGACAATGGTTTTGATGATTCTAATATATTATGTGTTGTTCATATATTTTAATGTGAAAATATTCTGTGTAAGTTTTGTGGAAACATGCACTGATCATCTTGATCTTGATGCTCACATGTTGCATCTTGTTTCGCAGGTTATCTCACTTATTCTTCACATACTTTGATCTGCCTCTGGACTTGCATCGACCTCTTCTAGATTGCTCTTTTCATGTGCATCGTCGTCACCATGTTTACTTCTTGATGCACTTCATACATGATGTTTTTCATTGGTGAAATCATGTTTTCATAGTAGGTCATAAGGCCCTTGAGCCTTGTCTCTTGTTCGGGATTTCAAGGACCCTCTACTGATGTGAAAATGAATATCTATCACTTGGAGTTTCTTGTTGTTGAGCATTTGGAAGGATTGGTAAATACAAGAATGCTTTTTGTATGTTTGAGCTTCCATGGTTTTATACTCGAATGCTTAAGAGATTTAAAGTCTATCAAATGCCAAAAATGGTGGTTCATGTTTTACAATTCCATTTACTTGTTGCGATGTGCATTTGAATGTGTATAGATATGGAGTTTTATGTGGACGAATCAAGTTAAGGATAACTCAATTTTTTGATACATAAACTAACTTGATGTTTGTATTTTTACAGGTTCACGGATGGTTTTTAAACCCTCTCATGTCAAGTGAACGATGGTAATATCTAACCATTTCTTATGCTTGATTTGAATGGGAGTTTTGGGAAGTTTTAGTTTTAACTTGTCTTCACATGTCTTTATGTGTGGATGATTTGCCTATGTCAAATTTTCATGAAGAAACCTTGTCTTAAGCTTCATGGATGTTCATTTATGGAAGTTTTGCTCAAATGGTTAAAATGAGGTGTTTGATGTCTACACTTGTTGATAACTTCATGTTAAAGGGTAATTGTGTGGGTTGTTTTCAAGAACATCTTCCATGACATGTTCTTGCCTTGAATGAGCTTCTTGCTTCTCTAAAATGAGATATTTGTGTTTTTCAAATGTGCTTATGTGATTCTCATGAATCTTGTTAAAACTTGGTTTGAATGGTCCATATAGTTTGTTAAATGCATGATAATTGTATCATGATTTTTGGATGTGTTTTTGATGCTTAAACTTGGCTACATTTGATGTTTTGTAAACCCTCTCTGTAGGGGTCGACCCATGGGGTCGACCCATAGAGGTTCTGGATGGACAGAAACTAAAATTTTCATGCAGGGTGCATGGGTCGACCCCATGGGTCGACCCACACTGCATGGGTCGACCCATGGGGTCGACCCTTGAATTCTGGGTTGTGTTTTTTTTGTTCTAGCCGTCCTCTGGTTGTCCAGGGGTCGACCCATGGGGTCGACCAATTCCGACACGGGTTTTGCGAACCCGTTTGGAACTCACTCTAAACCCTATCAAACTTTACCAAAACACCCCCCATTAGTTACTAATCATGTTTAGGTGTTTTTAACACACTTTGGGAGGGTTATATGTGTCTTTTCCCCACCCCTCTATATATATTGTTGTGAACTCCGAATTTCATAAGAGAGAACCCTAATGTGCTATCTTTCTCTTATCTTGTAGGTGAAGAAAGGGGGAAAAGGAAGGAGGAGCTATTACAAGGTGGATTTCATCTCCAACAAAGCATTTCTGGAGATTGTGGAAGAAGAGAAAGAAGAGCGGATCGACGAGAGGATCAAGAGGAAGCTTGAATCACCGTCATTCGACCTCCCTCCGAACCGGAAATCAAAGAAGATCATTTTCAGCCCTTGCTACATATGGGGATTCATTTCTTCACTGTTTTCCCATCTATTCCAGTCATTTACTCTTTGTTTATGAGCATGTATTGAACATATCATTTATTTCTGAACTTTGACTCTGTGTGTGGTGAACCATCTGCATACGGTTGTGATTATATGTTGCCGCAAGTGTTGCGGTGTGTGTGTGTGGATTGATCCCGCTGTTGGATTGTTGGGGAGACGAAGTCTCCGTGTGTGTTGGAGTATATTCTCCGTGTGCTTCATTGTGAAGCAAGTGAAGCCTCACCGGTTTGGTAAGGGGTGGACGTAGGGTGCCCGTCGTGGTCCCGAACCACCTTAAAATCCCCGTGTCCTGTGGTTGCTTGCTTGCACCTTTTCTTATTCCAACACATTCGAGTGTGCTCGGAGAGATTGAGTGAACTAGATTAATTTTGTTCAACTTGTTTTTCATTAATCTCATTAATCTGCATATTGTTTAAAATCTGTAATTTCGTGTGGGGGACAATTCAACCCCCCCCCTTCTTGTCCGCGTATATTGCTATCTGGGCCAACACGGCTCATCCGCAACCTGTCAGGAGGATCATCGCATGCCCCTCCCCTGGAGCAGGAAGCCTCCTCCACCCCGAGGAGGGAGAAGTTCGGAGCATGCCGATAGTTCCTGGAAACTGAGGCCCCTGAGGAGCGCCAGGATAGCATGCAAGTGCGCCCCCCCAGCCTTTCGGGCCAGCGACAGCCGGAGCAGTCCCTCTGGCTGTGAGACTTTGAGAGGCTTTTCATAATGCATGAGCGCGCCCTCCGCGCCTTGCAGAAGACCTCTCCAGTGGAAGACGAGGATTGATCCCCGTTCTCCGATTATATCTTGAAGGTCGATATCTCCCCCAGGATCTCACTTCTGACCTTCAAGTCGAATGACGGCCAGGGAGACCCGACCGATCACGACGATAGCTTCGACGCCCTGATGACCTTGCATGGGACGTCAGACGTGATCAAATGCTGAGCGTTCGTGACCACTCTGGTCCAGGGTGCTCAGGCATGCTTCAGGGCCATCGCCCCCAGCATCATTCACAACTTCAAGCAGTTCGGGCGAGTGTTCAAGGAAAGCTTCGCTGGTAGCGGTCCACCCCAGTTAGTGGCGGGAATACTGGCCCTCAAGCAGGAACAGGGGGAGAAGTTGCGGGCTTATATCAATCGATTTAAATCGAAAGCCCTGCGCATCCCCCGCCTGGATGTTGCCTCGGCCATCACCGCACTGACCGGGGGTACCCATGATGAGAACCTATGGCGTGAGCTAGTGCTTCATACTCCTACCTCCTTCGCCGAGCTAGTGAAACCTGGCCCTGCGACATGCAGAATGCGAGGAAGTCCTCAGTGCCTGCCGAGGCACGATGGGCTCGGGTCGGGAGGGGGACAAGAAGTGATCGTCCGAGCAAGGGACGGGCCAAGGGAAAAGGCGGAACCAGGACAGAGACCGCAAAGAGCCAACCCGGAAGTATGAGCGGTACACCTCCCTTACCGCTCCCATCTATGAAATCTACGAAGTCATCAAAGGCTCGGGTCTCCTCCACCAGCCCGAGCCTGTGAAGGCCAAGCACCGCAATCGCAGTAAGCATTGCCTGTTCCACAGCGACCACGGGCATCACACCAGTGATTGCCATCAACTTCAAGATGAGATCGAGCCCCTTGTCCGCCAGGGACACCTATCCTGATACGTGGCCGGGTAAAAAGAAGACTGAGGCTCCCCCGAAGAAATCGATAATGCCCCCCGTGGAGTCCACATCAATGTCATCGCGGATGACGCAACATCAAGAGGAGATAGCAATCGAGGAAGAAAGCGTCACGTCGAGCGGGCGAGCCGAGCCTCTATTGAGCACCCTAAGGCCCCGCAAGCGAGCGAACAGCAGGCCCTGGTATTCTCTAACCAGGACCTGGATGGGCTAACCACCCCGCATGACGACGCTCTCGTTGTATCAGCTATAATAAACCATTGTAACGTAGATAGGATCTTAGTTGACAATGATAGTGCCCTTGATGTATTATCCTACGAATATTTCCTCAAGATAGGAGAGAATCCATCTAAACTCTGCCCGATCCGAACCCCCTCTGTGGGTTCAACGGCCAGGCAACTTATCCCGAGGGAGCCCTGAGCCTGCCAGTTACTATCGGCACCCCGCCCAAAACCGTTACGGTTATGGTAGACTTCATCGTGATTAAGGGGATGACGGCATATAATGCCATCTTTGGCCGAGGTATCCCCAGTCGAATGAAAGCGGTGCCCTCTACCTTACACCAAAAAACGAGATTCCCTACCAAGTATGGCGTGGGGGAAGTCCGGGGTGTTAGCGCAGCGAAGAGTGATATAGAAGGGGGGGATGAATAGATCACTCCCGATTTGGAAAACTTCAGTGGAAACTCACTACTTCGAAATACAACCCTTCAGATATAGCTAAACAATATAGCTAACGCAGTGAGAAACTAAGATAGAATAATAATGTCACGCCCCGAGCGCGGAAGGAACCCGGGGAGAGCGTGACGAGTTTATATCAATCATGTCAATCAGAGCAAATAGAATTTCGACATCAACATAGAGTGCGCAATAAGACAAGAACTTAAAACATAACCAAATACTGATACCATTGATAACCACCTAATCCGTTAAATAATGTCACAACTCCAGGACTTAACAAGTCTAAATAGGCCCACAAGCCTTAATTATTACAATTCTTGCAATGACATAAGTTCCAAAAACAAGACTCCAAGAATAAACTAGGGACGACATGACACGATAGAGTGCAATAGCATGACGCTTGTAGGTTCTATGCTCGTCACTCTTACTCCTGCCCATCCGAGTCCGAGTCAGGGTCTGCATTACCTGAAAAGTTGGGGAAAAGAACTTGATGAGCGAACGCTCAGTAGGAATTATATCTCAAGAACTAGCAATTGGTTTAAGTAATTACTTCTTCCAAATGAAAATGCAAGTCTAGCATGTAAAACATGTAAAATAGGACGATACAGGTTTGAACATAATAACGCGAGGAAATAACATGTGCGGTTGATCCAAGATAGGGAATTTCAAGTATTCAAGATTTCAAGTATTTGAACAAGTACCGAGTATATCAATAAAGTTCTCATGTCATGAGATAATGGCTATTAACAAGCAAGTACTTTGCCCATTCCGGGCCACGCAAGTCAAGTCAAGCACGCGAGAGAGAGAGAGAGAGAGAGATTGTGGAGTGTCGTAGATTCAAGCAAGCACTTCGGTGCAATGCCACACCGCGATCAATATAACTCCCATGGGCACAAGTACTTTCGGGTGCTCCTCCCAGGACCAGATCGGGCGCTATATGCGCGGACATTGTTACATGTAATATCTAGACAACCACTTTAGTGATAGCCATGGAATTCCAAGAACAAACTCATGTAGGATGTCAAGGTAGATTCGTGGATAGGTTCCATGGAATTCAAGGAAGAACATTAGATAGTCAATGATAAAACCAACGAGTACCATGACATGTTGATAACCTGGGTAGAATCGGTACCTTAACTAGGTAGCCGAGATAACTTGAGTGGATGACTAAACTTGTCACCAATCAAGGGACATGAATCAAGCTGAGAGATTGACCCCATCTATAAGGGACTCAATCCAAGACATCGCCTAGTGGGATATCATCATTCCACTAGCTAGGATTTTTCTCTCACGGACCAAGATGGCGACATGAGAAGGGCGGTTTACCACAAGTCGTGGCAATCAAAAAGGTACAAGGCGTTTAAGGTACAACCAGCTCAGTCGGCCTTGAGGGAATCCAAGGCTACGAGGAGACTTACGGAGGTCCCAATGACTAACTCGCCAGTCCAAAGGAACGGAATGACCAATGGAGGGCTTGTATGTCACCGAGAATTAGTGGGTAATGCGATAAATCATAATGAAACATGGGACTATACTCACGGAATGGAATATAGTGCCGATATACATATATACATACATACATATATATATATATATATATATATATATATATATATATATATATATATATATAACCCTCAGTTCACATAAAGCCGTGGAAAATAAATATGCAGGAAATTCGCGACTTACGCCAAGTCACTATTTAATAAATTCATGACCTTCTCTGGGCCGTTTCTTTACTAATTGACGACTGCTGGAACAGTCGTCCCATCTGTAATTTCTATTATTGCTGCAATTTACCAAATTCTGTATTTCAAGAAAACGCGCCTTAGGCAGGGGCATTATTTCACAAAGAAGCGACTTGCACGGTGTCGTTAATTACCATTTTCCAGAATTTAATAACTTTTAGAAATTTCAGGAAAGTAACGACTTATCCTAAGCCATTAATTTAAAATAGCGCCGTTGGGTGGGGCGTCTCTTTCATAAAAGATGACATACTGGCTATCGTTAATTCATTCCTTTCCAAGATAAACATGAGTATTTATCAATTTCTTAAAATTAACGACTCTTGGGTAGGGCGTCAGAACATGAATTAGCGCCTTAGAGAGGGTCGCCTCTTTGCAAAATTTCGCAGAAAGCTTTGGAAACGTAGTAAAGCTATATGCATGGATGAACAGATGATATTATTATGAATCTTATGCTAGTTTGGGCTACAATCCTTGAGAAAACCTACCTTTTGTTGAAGATTGAATGTTGAATAAGAAGAAGAAGCCAATAAATACGATGCTCTGTTTCTTTACGCAGGAATAGGGAATGGAGGAAACCCCTTCATGTGTAGCAACCCTGGTAAAAAAATAAAAGGAAATAAAAACCCCAATGGATCAAAATAGGATTAAAAGATTTAATGAATAAATGATAAGAGCCTAAAGAAGTAAATAATAAACCAAAATATAAATAACGCTTTTACTCAAAGCGCTAATTCAAAAAGAAACGCCCTTATACAAGGCGCGAATTCCAGAAAGGACGACAACAGAAGATGTCGTCAATTCTTAAACGGCCAAAATAATAAAAAGGGCAAGTTAACGTGACGCCCTTCACATGGACGCGTTTTACATAAGAAATGACTTTTAATAAAGGCGTCAATTTAAACTAATGCCCTATGGCAAGGCGTTAATTCTGTTCGAGTTTCGTTCGAACCAGGACATTATCCAGGGTATGTTCTGGATAACTACAAGGGGGATTGATTATGGCAAGGACTCTATGAGGGAAACGTTACTTCCAATACAACACTAACTCCATTAGGGTTCTAAAAAATCCTATAAGTATCCTGCTATTCGACCCAGACCGCTGTTTGGCGTTCTGTGTATTGCTGCTGTCATCCGTGAGGAACGTAAGTTGTTCTTCATTATTTTGCTCACCTTCGGTTATGTATGAGTACGAAGACTAATGTCTTCATCTTATTTCATGTAGGAAGTCTACAGTAAGTAGTAACTCTCGTGTCAAAGAGAAGATCGTGGATTCTTCGTCAAACGATCTATACATCCTTTTTGTGCAAGTTGTTACAATGACCGTGTGAAGAACGTAGATTGATCTTCACCTTCCTTCTTCCTCTTGCAGCCAACCGACCGTGAAAGGAGGAAGCTTTCTTCTGCTTCTTCTTTCTGCTGTTGCTGTCTTGTATTGAAACAGAGTATCATTCACCTTCTTCAATCAATCTTCACGTCTGTCAACCAACTCAAAAAAAAGGTAGGTTTTCTCAAGAAATGTAGCCCAAACTAGCATAATAATGATAATAATATTATTTGTTAAACCATGCATATAGTTTCACTGTGCTTTCAAGGTTTTCTGTGAAATTTTGTAAGTAGCGACCCAGGTTAGGGCGCTAATTCAAGAACAGATGCCCATCCCAAGAGGCGCCAATTTTAGGCAAATTAATAAATACTCATCTTAAAAATTGATTATCTATGTAACCTGTAATGAAATTTAATGCATGATCATATATCTAGAAATCCTGTTATTTTCTTGTCCTGACCCTGTACCTTGGTTCCTGAAATTTATTATTTGGAAAATTTACACTGTTCGTGTTAATATCCCGAATTACGGAAGATGGTGTATTAACGACCTGCATGAGGTCGTCTCTTATAAAAGTGACACCCTGAACCAGGGCGCGAATTTGAAGGTAACGCCCCGGGTTAAGGCGCGTTCTACTAAAATTCCAGAATTTTGAAATTTTGCAAAATAGAAGAAATGTGATGGACGCCTACTGTATAAGTCGTTAAATCATAAATAAACGCCCCTATAGAAGGCGTTAATTTGATAAGTAATGACTTTGATTAAGTCGCTATTTTCTTGTGTTACTATTTTGAATTGTTTCCTGTTAACCGAGGGTTTTGATATATATATATATATAATTATATTATCTAGCACTATATTTCCATTCCGTGAATATAGTCCCATGTTTCACGATGGTTTATCGCATTACCCTCAATTCTTAGTGACATACAAGCTCTCCATTGGACATTCCGTTCCTTTGGACTAGCAAGTTGGTCATAGAGACCTCCATAACACTCCTCGAGCCTCGGATTCCCTCAAGGCCGATTGAGCGGGTTGTACCAGAAAAACCTATTACACTACTTTGCCATGTCACTCTATAGAAACATGGTAAACCGGCCCTCATATTATGCTCTGGGTATGATATGAGAATTATCTTAATGAACGAGGAAAGCATGCCATTATTGTGATGTTCTTGTGGACCTCAATTCTATATCAAACATTATTGTGATGTTCTTGTGGATCTCAATTCTATATTAAAAGAGTGACCATCTACTTGTGGGCACTTATTTGTCATGGTACCCAAGTTAGGGAACCAATTCCACCAAGTTTTATCGATATTCGTGATTATATCGAGTTCAATTTTTAACTCTACCCTATCTTAAATTTCCACAAGCTTTTTCTTGAAATTCCATATTGGCTATACAAAAAAGTGGATGTCTAGATCTATCTTTAATGCTGTGCATAAGGGCCCGATCTGGTCCTGGGAGGAGCACCCAAAAGTACTAGTGCCCATGGGAGTTGTAATGATCACGGTGTCTAGCATTACACCGAAGTACTCTTTCTCTTGATCTTTGGCATTCCACACTCTCTCTTTCTCGCGTGCATGACTTGACTTGCGTGACTTTACTAGCGTGGTCCGACACGGGCAAAGTACTTGCGTGAAATAGCCAATTCCCACATGACATGATAAATATCTTGACATATATTTGATACAAGTTCTTGAAAGTTCATGAATAGATCACTTCATTATCTCTTGTTATACTCTCTATCTTGTCGTTTTACGCAAGCGTGCATAGCCATAGTGCATTTAAATGTGAAAAATGTAATTACTTAAACCCATTGCTAGTTCTTGAGATATAATTTCCTACTGAGCGTTCGCTCACTCAGTGTTTCCATACTTTTCAGGTAAGTCCGATGACGAGACCCAAACTGACGGGGAAAGTCAAGAGTGAAAGAGTTAGAGCTATTCAAGCATCCATCAGCCCTGTCTTCTCTATATTTTTGTTGAGTCAGAAATGTACCTTTCTTTTATTGAGTCTAGTATTTGCAAGGGTTTGTAATAGATATATTCTTATTAAAGGAATAAATGGATTGGGTTATCTTTATATTTGCGCACTCTGTCTTTGTGTCGAATACACTACTACTCTGATTGACATGATTGATATAAACTCGTCACGCATCTACGGGTACCTTTCGCGCTCGGGGCGTGACAGTTTTTGTGGTATCAGAGCCTAGGGTATTCAATTCCTAGGAAACCCAGGTCCAAGGATAAGTCTGAACCTCTAACCAGTGAGATTGGGTAGAA
Organism: Amorphophallus konjac; assembly: GCA_022559845.1. NCBI lineage: Eukaryota > Viridiplantae > Streptophyta > Magnoliopsida > Alismatales > Araceae > Amorphophallus > Amorphophallus konjac. The sequence goes on along the minus strand of CM040120.1, from coordinate 161,156,722 downwards.
CAAAGGGTTAAAGTCAACATAGAATTAAAAGCCTTTTTAACACAATCACATACTAAAATAGCTATTGTAATTGTAGGACAATGGCTGCCGAACATGCTCAATGACACTACATGCAACGCACTCTTCAAGGCATGACCCAGGCACTTCAACAAGTGGCACAAGGAGGTGCACATCGTGGAGCAGGAAATCTTCACCAAAGCTTCAAGAACATGAACCCTCCTAAGTTCATGGGATCCACTGATCCAGATGATGCCGAACACTGGATCCGAGAGATGGAACGTGTTTCTAGAGTCAAGCAATGTTCAGACCAAGAGAAGGTCCTGTTAGCCACATTTCAATTAGAAAGAGATGCCCGATGCTGGTGGGAGTCGGTAGAAGCCACATTAGATCAAGGATAAGTTACTTGGGAGGAGTTTGTTGAACATTTCAACAATAAATATTTCTCAGATCGAGTCCAAGAGAAGAAAGTCGATGAATTTGCCGCACTTAAGCAACGATCTTTGTCGGTGGCTGAATATGAAGCGCAGTTCGCTAGGTTGTCTTGGTACGCTAAACACTTAGTTAGTACGGAGAAGATGAAAGCTCGAAGATTCCTTAATGGGCTCAGGCCCCAATATATCACACAACTGGCACCGATGGACATACAGGTCTATTCTGAGATGGTTCGACGAGCCCAATTACTAGAAGATGCCACGGAACTATCTGATAGGATCCGTGGGAAAGACAAGAAGGAGAATGTTACTAGCTCCGGCACCTTCAAACCTAATTTCAAGAAGAGACCAGGAAATGGAGGCATTCCCTCCCAGGAGCAAAAGTTCAAGAAGACCAAACCTTTCTCCATCACCACTACACCTGCTAAGGTGGTATGTAAGCACTGTGATAAGGCCGGACACAAGGCCGAAGAATGTTGGAGGAAACTTGGAGCGTGTCTCCGTTGTGGGAGCCGTGATCATCAGATTCCCGACTGTCCCCTACTCAACGATCAAGCCGGTGACGGAAAGCGCCCGGTAACAAAGAATGCTCGTCTCCACGCAATTAAGGAGACCGAAGAAGACAAAGGCGAACTAGTAGAAGGTACACTGAAAGTTTACTCCAAGTCTGCACATGTCTTATTTGATACAGGTGCATCACATTCTTTTATTTCCAAGAAGTTTGCTGACCCACTGCCTATGGAACCGGAATGGATGAAAATATTTTTATCTACTCCTCTCGGAAACGAAACCGATATTACGCACCATTATCAAAACTGTGAAGTCTTAGTAAAAGGAAGAAATCTTTCTATCAACCTCATATGTTTAGACCTAAAGGAATATGATGTCATATTGGGAGCAGATTGGTTATCTAGGTATCAGGCAACTGTGGATTGCCGTAACAGCAAGGTTACTTTCAAGGACTTTCCAGAACTAGTCTATTCTAGCCCTAAGAGTCGGAGCAAGTCACCTCTTATTTCGGCTCTCCGAGCTAGCGAGCTAATAGAGAAAGGATGTGTATCTTTCCTTGCATTTGTCACCGTTAAGGAGACTAAGGAAACTAGAAGACATCCCTGTTGTGCGAGAATTTCCGGATGTGTTTCCGGAAGATTTACCTGGATTACCCCCACAAAGCGAAGTGGCCTTCACCATCGATTTGGTCCCTGGTGCTGGACCAGTTTCTAAGACACCATATAGGATGTCCCCTGCCGAACTCAAGGAGCTGAAGGAGCAATTAATGGAACTTCTCAAGAAGGGATTTATTAGACCAAGCACTTCCCCGTAGGGAGCACCTGTGCTATTTGTAAAGAAGAAAGATGGATCCATGAGGTTATGCATCGACTATCGACAGTTGAATCATCTCACTATCAAGAACAAGTATCCACTGCCGAGAATCGAAGAGTTATTTGATCAAATATCTGGATCCAAGTATTTTTCAAAGATTGATCTCAGGTCAGGTTATCACCAACTAAGGATCAAGGATGATGACATTCATAAGACCGCATTCAGAAGCAGGTATGGCCATTATGAGTTTGTTGTTATGCCTTTTGGACTAACAAATGCCCCTGCTGCTTTCATGCAGTTGATGAATAGTATATTCAAACCTTATCTAGATCAATTCGTGGTGGTTTTCATTGATGATATATTGATTTACTCCAAGACCAAGGGAGAGCATGAGGAACATTTAAGGATTGCATTACAGATATTGAGGACAAATCAGCTATATGCAAAGCTCAGCAAATGTGAATTTTGGTTAGGAGAAGTAGCTTTCTTGGGGCATGTTATCTCAAAAGACGGTTTATCCGTAGATCCATCAAAGGTTGAAGCTGTAAGGAATTGGGAAAGACCGACCAATGCTAGCGAGGTCCGTAGTTTCTTGGGTCTTGCGGGCTACTATCGACGATTCATCAAGGATTTCTCCAAGATAGCCGTACCACTCACTAGGCTAACTCGCAAGGAGATACGCTATGAATGGAGCGAGGATTGTGAACGAAGCTTCCAAGCTCTCATAGATCACTTGACTACTGCCCCAGTCTTAGCTCTACCAATTGAAGGATAAAAGTTCGAGGTATACACCGATGCATCTGGCATTGGCCTCGGATGTGTTTTAATGCAACAAGGGAAGGTTATAGCCTACTCTTCTCGCCAATTGAAGAAGCACGAGGAGAACTACCCAGTTCATGATTTGGAATTGGCTGCGGTAGTATTTGCACTGAAGATATGGAGACATTATCTATACAGAGTGCAGTTTATTGTATACTCTGACCATAAAAGTCTTAAGTATCTCTTCTCTCAGAAGGAATTGAATATGAGGCAAAGATGTTGGCTAGAATATCTTAAGGACTTCAACCTTACGATACAATATCATCCTGGAAAGGGTAATCCTGTAGCTGATGCCCTTAGTCGAAAGCCGAGAGCATTATTAGCCAATTGTATGATTCAGGAATGGAAGTTGCTAGAACAATTCGCTAGACTTAATATAAGCATGGACAAGGACAGTAGGTGTGTCACCTTATCCCATATGAGCATACAGCCAGACATGCTATCCGAAATACAAGGACTTCAAGGTAGTGACCCGGTATTAGTGGAAATCAAGGGCAAACTAGAAGGACAATCTGTGTTCCAACTAGCTTCAGATGGAAGGTTGTTATTCCAAAATAGAACTTGTATACCGGATTGTCCAGAATTAAAGAAGAAGATCTTAGATGAAGCCCACAGATCAAGGTACACAATTCATCCAGGATCTACTAAGATGTACCAAGATTTAAAAAGGACCTTCTGGTGGCCTAATATGAAGAGAGAAGTCGCGGACTTTGGGTCTCACTGTCTCACATGCCAACAAGTTAAGGCTGAACACCAGAAGCCTGCCGGAAAGCTACATCCTCTGGATATTCCCAAATGGAAATGGGAGGATATTGGTATGGATTTCATCATGGGTCTAACTAAATCAAAAGAAGGATATGATGGAATATGGGTTATCATTGATCGATTGACCAAATCAGCGCACTTCTTGCCAATCAAGAGTCGATGGTCAGTTGATGTTCTGGCTGCATTATACAGCAAGGAGATAGTCAGATTACATGGTATTCCTGTCTCGATTGTGTCTGACAGAGATCCCCATTTTACTTCGCATTTTTGGAAAGGACTACAACATTCGTTGGGAACGAGACTTAACTTTAGTACAACTTTTCATCCTCAAACGGATGGTCAGACCGAGAGAACTAATCAGGTGGTTGAAGATATGCTCAGGGCTTGCATCATTGATTTTGGTGGAAGCTGGCATGATCACTTGTCTTTGGTTGAATTTGCATACAATAATAGCTACCAGGCAAGTATAAAAATGGCACCTTTCGAAGCCTTATACGAAAGGAGTTGCCGATCACCCTTATGCTGGGATGAAGTTGGAGAGAAACAACTATTAGGTCCAGATATGGTAAGGGATACCACCGAGAAGATACAGTTGATTAGAGAAAGACTGCAAATAGCTCAGTGTAGACAAAAGGCTTATGCTGACACAAGAAGGAGAGATCTCGAATTCCAAGTCGGAGATCACGTTTTTCTTAAGATATCACCTGGACGTGGAATAAGGAGATTTGGTGTTAAGGGCAAGCTTACACCAAGGTTTATCGGACCTTTTGAGATACTAGAGAGAGTTGGCGAAGTTGCTTATCGCATCGCTTTACCTCCTCAATTGTCCGAAGTTCACAATGTATTCCATATATCAATGTTGAAGAAATATGTGCATGATCCGTCACATATCATTGATCATGGAGACCTGGTGATTCAAAGGGATCTCACTTATGAGCAAAGGCCTATGAAGATCCTCGATCGCGAGGTACGAACATTAAGGAATAAAGTTATCCCCATGCTAAAGGTGCAATGGAGTAAATGTTCAGAACACGAAGTCACATGGGAGACTGAGGAGTATATGAGGAAACGATTCCCGAACTTGTTCTAAAAAGGTATATACTCTACACGCTCCACATATATATAAATATATGTGATTGAATTTGGGGACCAAATTCCTTAAAGTGGGGGAGGGTGTAGCAACCCTGGTAAAAAAATAAAAGGAAATAAAAACCCCAATGGATCAAAATAGGATTAAAAGATTTAATGAATAAATGATAAGAGCCTAAAGAAGTAAATAATAAACCAAAATATAAATAACGCCTTTACTCAAGGTGCTAATTCAAAAAGAAATGCCCTTATACAAGGCGCGAATTCCAGAAAGGACGACAACAGAAGATGTCGTCAATTCTTAAACGGCCAAATAATAAAAAGGGCAAGTTAACGTGACGTCCTTCACATGGACGCGTTTTACATAAGAAATGACTTTTAACAAAGGCGTCAATTTAAACTAACACCCTATGGCAAGGCGTTAATTCTGTTCGAGTTTCGTTCAAACCAGGACATTAACCAGGGCAAGTTCTGGATAACTACGAGGGGGATTGATTATAGCAAGGACTCTATGAGGGAAACATTACTTCCAATACAACACAAACTCTATTAGGGTTCTAAAAAATCCTATAAGTATCCTGCTGTTCGACCCAGACCGCTGTTTGGCGTTCTGTGTATTGCTGCGGTCATCCGTGAGGAACGTAAGTTGTTCTTCATTATTTTGCTTTCACCTTCGGTTATGTATGAGTACGAAGACTAATGTCTTCATCTTATTTCATGTAGGAAGTCTACAATAAGTAGTAACTCTCATGTCAAAGAGAAGATTGTGGATTCTTCGTCAAACGATCTATACATCCTTTTTGTGCAAGTTGTTACAGTGACCGTGTGAAGAACGTAGATTGATCTTCACCTTCCTTCCTCCTCTTGCAGCCAACCGACCGTGAAAGGAGGAAGCTTTCTTCTGCTTCTTCTTTCTGCTGTTGCTGTCTTGTATTGAAACAGAGTATCATTCACCTTCTTCAATCAATCTTCATGTCTGTCAACCAACTCAAAAAAAGGTAGGTTTTCTCAAGAACTGTAGCCCAAACTAGCATAATAATGATAACAATATTATTTGTTAAACCATGCATATAGTTTCACTGTGCTTTCAAGGTTTTCTGTGAAATTTTGTAAGTAGCGACCCAGGTTAGGGCGCTAATTCAAGAACAGACGCCCATCCCAAGATGCGCCAATTTTAGGCAAATTAATAAATACTCATCTTAAAAATTGATTATCTATGTAACCTGTAATGAAATTTAATGCATGATCATATATCTTGAAATCCTGTTATTTTCTTGTCCTGACCCTGTACCTTGGTTCCTGAAATTTATTATTTGGAAAATTTACACTGTTCGTGTTAATATCCCGAATTACGGAAGATGGTGAATTAACGACCTGCATGAGGTCGTCTCTTATAAAAGTGATGCCCTGAACCAGGGCGCGAATTTGAAGGTAACGCCCCGGGTTAAGGCGTGTTCTACTAAAATTCCAGAATTTTGAAATTTTGCAAAATAGAAGAAATGTGATGGACGCCTGCTGTATAAGTCGTTAAATCATAAATAAACGCCCCTATAGAAGGCGTTAATTTGATAAGTAATGACTTTGATTAAGTCACTATTTTCCTGTGTTACTATTTTGAATTGTTTCCTGTTAACCGAGGGTTTTGATATATATATATATATAATTATATTATCTGGCACTATATTTCCATTCCGTGAATATAGTCCCATGTTTCACGATGGTTTATCGCATTACCCTCAATTCTTAGTGACATACAAGCTCTCCATTGGACATTCCGTTCCTTTGGACTAGCAAGTTAGTCATAGAGACCTCCATAACACTCCTCGAGCCTTGGATTCCCTCAAGGCCGATTGAGCGGGTTGTACCATAAAAACTTATTACACTACTTTGCCATGTCACTCTATAGAAACATGGTAAACTGGCCCTCATATTATGCTATGGGTATGATATGAGAATTATCTTAATGAACGAGGAAAGCATGCCATTATTGTGATGTTCTTGTGGACCTCAATTCTATATCAAACATTATTGTGATGTTCTTGTGGACCTCAATTCTATATTAAAAGAGTGACCATCTACTTGTGGACACTTATTTGTCATGGTACCCAAGTTAGGGAACCAATTCCACCAAGTTTTATCGATATTCGTGATTATATCGAGTTCAATTTTGAACTCTACCCTATCTTAAATTTCCACAAGCTTTTTCCTTAAAATTCCATATTGGCTATACAAAAAAGTGGATGTCTAGATCTATCTTTAATGCTGTGCATAAGGGCCCGATCTGGTCCTGGGAGGAGCACCCAAAAGTACTAGTGCCCATGGGAGTTGTAATGATCACGGTGTCTAGCATTACACCGAAGTACTCTTTCTCTTGATCTTTGGCATTCCACACTCTCTCTTTCTCGCGTGCGTGACTTGACTTGCGTGACTTTACTAGCATGGCCCGACACGGGCAAAGTACTTGCGTGAAATAGCCAATTCCCACATGACATGATAAATATCTTGACATATATTTGATACAAGTTCTTGAAAGTTCATGAATAGATCACTTCATTATCTCTTGTTATACTCTCTATCTTGTCGTTTTACGCAAGCGTGCATAGCCATAGTGCATTTACATGTGAAAAATGTAATTACTTAAACCCATTGCTAGTTCTTGAGATATAATTTCCTACTGAGCGTTCGCTCACTCAGTGTTTCCATACTTTTCAGGTAAGTCCGATGACAAGACCCAAACTGACGGGGAAAGTCAAGAGTGAAAGAGTTAGAGCTATTCAAGCATCCATCAGTCCTGTCTTCTCTATATTTTTGTTGAGTCAGAAATGTACCTTTCTTTTATTGAGTCTAGTATTTGCAAGGGTTTGTAATAGATATATTCTTATTAAAGGAATAAATGGATTGGGTTATCTTTATATTTGCGCACTCTGTCTTTGTGTCGAATACACTACTACTCTGATTGACATGATTGATATAAACTCGTCACGCATCTACGGGTACCTTCCGCGCTCGGGGCGTGACATCATGCAACTGCAAAACGGAAGTAGATGGAAGAAGTGGATGAATGGCTCCCACCGCTTCCACAGCAACAGGAAGAAGAATGCAGAGGTTGAAGAACTTCCACGTTCTTCACGAACACGGAAACAAGATGAAGCCTCACGCCCCTTCACGGTCGTCAATGAAGTGCAGCAGCATCAACAGGCCAGACCTGTTCGATCGGGAAGTACTTTTATTGAGGAGGAAAGTCCTTAATGGGGTGAAAGAACTAATGGTGGCAACATTCTGGAGGGTTCTAATGCTCGATATTGGAAAGCTTTACGTGTGGGATTGGTAGGGTTTAGAACCTACCATGCATGGTTGGCTCCCCTTCCAGCCGCCTGCTATGACCGAGCCTGGTTTTCCTTATTTCACACTCAAGAAAATGACGGTAGAGTTAAGGGCGTTTTCACCTTAAGTAGCGCCTTAACAGAGGGCGTCTTTTCATTAAGTGGCGCCTTAACCTAGGTCATCTCTTAATTTTTCTATATTTTGCCGCTTTATTTCCAATTTCCTTCGTACGAATTAGCGCCCATGCTAAAGGCGTCTTTACTATAATTAACGTCTTAATGAAAGGCGTTATTTCATTTTGGCCCATTTATCTTTTAAGCGAAAGGCCCATTATCAGTTTGGGTTATTTTCTTTTTATCAAATTTTTATTTTATTTAATTCCCGACCAAATTTGCACAAATAGATTTTATTTATTTAAAAATCTATCTTATTCTTTTAAAATTTTCAGGGGTGCTACACCCTCCCCCACTTAAAAGAATTTGGTCCCCAAATTCAATTGCGTGAATGGAGACATGGAGGGTATAGAGTACTTACGGTTTATAATAATTCCGGATATCTCCTTCGCATAGATTCTTCAGTTTCCCATGTGGCTTCTTGCTCCAAGCATTTGTTCCTTTGCACTTTTACCATGGGAATGGTCTTGTTTCTTAAGACTCGGACCTCTCGATCAAGAATCTTCATTGGCTTCTATTCATAAGTGAGGTCCTTTTGAATCACTAAGTTACTATGATCAATGACGTGGAAAGGGTCGTGCACATATTTCTTCAACATGGAAATGTGGAACACATTGTGCACTTCCGACAGTTGCGGAGGCAAAGCAAGACGATAGGCTACCTCGCCAACTCTTTCCAATATTTCGAATGGACCAATGAATCTCGGTGTAAGCTTGCCTTTAACTCCGAACCTTCTTATTCCTCGACCGGGTGAGACCTTGAGGTAAACATGGTCTCCAACTTGGAATTTTAATTCCCTTCTTCTATTGTTTGCATAAGATTTCTGTCTAGATTGTGCTACTTTGAGTCTTTCTCGGATAAGTTCAACCTTTTCTGTTGTGTTTCTTACCATATCTGGCCCTAGTAGTTGCTTCTCACCAACTTCATTCCAGCATATAGGAGATCGGCAACTCCTGCCGTACAAGGCTTCAGATGGAGCCATCTGTATACTGGCTTGATTGCTATTGTTGTATGCAAACTCGGCTAGGGGCAAATGATCATGCCAACCTCCGCCAAAGTCAATAATGCAAGCCCGTAACATGTCTTCAACTATTTGATTCGTTCTCTCAGTCTGACCATTGGTCTGGGGATGGAAAGCAGTACTGAAGTTGAGCTCCGTCGCCAAAGAGTATTGTAGACCCTTCCAGAAATGAGAAGTGAAGCGAGGGTCTCGGTTAGACACGATTGATGTTGGGACTCCATGCAATCTTACGATCTCCTTAATATACAATGCGGCCAAAACATCAACCGACCATCGACTTTTAATTGGCAAGAAATGCGCTGACTTGGTCAGTCGTTCGATGACTGCCCAAATACCATCATGTCCGCCTCTAGACTTAGGCAGTCCCATGATGAAATCCATACCAATTCCTTCCCATTTCCATTTAGGAATATCCAGGGGGTGTAACTTTCCGGCGGGTCTTTGATGTTCCGCTTTCACTTGTTGGCACGTGAGACAGCGAGATACAAAGTCCGCTACCTCCCTCTTCATGTTCGGCCACCAGAAAGTTCTTTTTAGATCTTTGTACATCTTAGTTGCTCCAGGATGAATGGTATACCTAGAGCGGTGAGCTTCATCTAGAATTTTCCTTTTTAACTCAGGACAGTCCGGGACACATGTCCTTTCCTGAAACATTAGTCTTCCATCAACTGTTAGCTTGAACCCGGTTCTTTGCTCTAGTTTCTCCCTGATTTCAATCATTCCAAGATCTTCATCTTGTAACTTCTTGATTTCGGATAGCAAGTCCGGATGCACACTCATGTGAGAGAGAGTAATGCACCCGTCTTTCTGGTCCGTGCTTATATTTAATCTAGAGAATTCTTCTAATAATTTCTATTCCCGTATCATACAGCTGGCCATGAGGGTTCTCGGCTTTCGACTCAAGGCATCGGCTACCGAATTCCCTTTTCCGGGGTGATACTGAATAGCGAAATCAAAATCTTTTAAATATTCCAGCCATCGACGTTGCCTCATATTAAGTTCCTTCTGAGAGAATGGGTATTTGAGGCTTTTATGATCGGAGAATACTGTGAATTGTTCTCCGTAGAGATAGTGTCTCCACATCTTTAGGGCAAATACCACCGCGGCCAACTCCAAGTCATGCACCGGGTAGTTTTCCTCATGTTTCTTTAACTGCCTAGAAGAGTATGCAATAACTCTTCCCTGTTGCATTAATACACAGCCGAGGACAATACCAGAAGCATCGGTATATACCTCATACTTCTTTCCTTCAATATGAAGGGCCAAGACCGGAGCAGTGGTCAAATGCTCCTTTAACGTTTGGAAACTTTGTTCACATTCCTCATTCCACTCATATGGTACTTCCTTGCGAGTCAGCCTGGTGAGTGATATTGCAATCTTCGAGAAGTTTTTAATAAAACGCCGGTAATAACCAGTAAGACCAACGAAACTCCTGATTTCTGTTGTATTTGTCGATTGTTCCCAGTTCTTTACTGCTTTGACCTTTGTGGGGTCCACTGAGATTCCATCTTTTGAAATTACGTGTCCTAAGAAGGACACTTCTTCTAACCAAAACTCGCATTTGCTAAACTTGGCATATAATTGATTACCCCTCAATATCTGCAATGCTATCCTCAAATGCACTTCATCCTCCTCTTCAGACTTTGAATATATCAGGATATCATCGATAAAAACCACAATAAATTTGTCCAGATGCGGTCTAAAGATGCTATTCATAAGCTGCATAAAAGCTGCAGGGGCGTTTGTTAGTCCAAAAGGCATAACAGTAAATTCATAATGCCCGTACCTGCTTCGAAATGCACTTTTGTGAATATCCTCGTTCTTGATCCTCAATTGGTGATAACCCGATCGAAGATCAATTTTTGAGAAATACTTTGCTCCCGAAATCTGATCGAAGAGTTCATCAATCCTCGGTAGTGGGTATTTATTTTTGATAGTGAGGTGGTTCAGCTGCCGATAGTCGATGCACAACCTCAATGATCCGTCCTTCTTCTTGACGAACAGCACTGGTGCTCCCCATGGGGAAGTACTTGGTCTGATAAATCCTTTCTTCAATAGCTCCATAAGCTGCTCCTTCAACTCCTTCAATTCTGCGGGGGACATCCTGTAGGGTGCTTTGGAAACAGGTCCGGCCCCCGGAACAAGGTCTATAGTGAATGAGACTTCTCTCTCTGGCGGTAGACCAGGTAAGTTCTCAGGGAAAATATCGGGAAACTCCCGAACCACTTGAATGTCTTCCAGTCTAGCTGCCTTAGCCTCTGTGGCAGTTACAAATGCTAAGAATGCCTCGCATCCTTTGTTGATAAGTTTATGGGCTCGAAGAGCGGAGATAACTGGTGATCTCTTCCGGGGAGTAATGTAAGTTAACTCCGGGAAATCCACAAATGTTACTTTTCCATTTCGATAGTCTACAGTTGCCCGATGGGTGGATAGCCAATCGGCCCCTAAAATTACATCGTACTCTTTCAAGTCTAGGCATATTAAATCTGCAGGTAAGTTGTGACCTTTAACTATAATCTTGCAGTTTGGGTAATGGAAAGTGACATCAGACTCATTCCCTAATGGGGTAGAAATTACCAAGTCTATCCATTCAGGTTCCATAGAGAATGAAGCAGTAAATTTCTTTGAAACAAAAGAATGTGTGGCGCCAGTATCAAACAGTACTTGAGCAGATTTAGAGCAGACAGTCAAAATACCTTCCACTAACCCACCCTCGGTTGGTTCCGTCTCTTGGAGAGCTTGTAAACGTCCTTGCTTCTTTGTCGGACGCTTCTCTTCCTTTGTCTCCGGCTCACTCTGCTCGTTCATCATTGGACAATCGGGAATACGGTGTTCTTTACTCCCACAACGAAGGCATGCTCCGAGCCTTCTCCAGCATTCCGTAGCTTGATGACCCGGCTTATCGCAATATTTACAATTCTCCTTTGGCGGTGCCGTGATGGAGAAAGGTTTGTTGTTTCCCTTCTTGAATTTCTTCACCTTGGAGGGTTCGCCTCCATTATTGGTCCACTTTTTGAAAGACGGTTTAAAAGTGTTGGGGCTTGTGACATTCTCCCTTTTATTACTACCAGAAAAAGCGGGATTTCAGACGGAATTTTCAGACGGAAATTTCAGACGGAAATTTCCGTCTGAAATTTGTGACGGATTTTTTTTCGTCGGAAATCCCGTCTGAAATTTGCAATTACATACCGAATTTCAGACGGAAATTGTGACGGAAAATATTCCGTCACAAATTTCAGACGGAATTTGGGACGAAAAATTTAATCTGTCAGAAATTTATGACCAAGAATTTGTGACGGCCACATTTGTGACGGATCCGTCTGACAATCCGTCACAAATGTGTCTTCTCACGGATTTTCAGACGGAAATTAATCCGTCACAAAATTTTTGCGCCCCCAATCCATCGCAAATGGATTTTGTCAGACAATTCCGTGGCGTCTTCTAACAGCTGGGTACGCCGCACTATCTCTGAGTACACTTGAATATCCAAGGGAGCGAGCTGGGTGATGTACTGGGGTCGTAACCCATTCAAGAACCTTCTAGCGTTCATATTTTCAGTGCATACTAAATGTGGTGCATATCTCGATAACCTAGAGAACTGGGCTTCATAGTCAGCTACCGACAGGGATCGTCGCATCAAGGCAGCAAATTCTGCGACCTTTTTCTCCTGAACACAGTCTGAGAAGTATTTGCTATTGAAGTGCTCGACAAATTCGGCCCATGAAACATGATCTTGAAGCAGGGTGGCCTCGACGGACTCCCACCAAGCACGGGCGTCCCGTTCTAGTTAGAACGTGGCCAAGAGCACCTTCTCACCATCCGCACATTGCATGACGTGGAAGATTCGCTCGATATCTTTTATCCAATTCTCCGCATCCTCAGGATTTGATGAACCTGAGAATCTCAGAGGGTTGAGATTTCTAAAGCTCCGATGGAGGTCGCCAGCACCGTGGTCTGCCCCACCCTGAGCCACCTGTTGCAAGGCCTGGGTCAGGCCTTGAACAGTTCATTGCATCTCACGCCATTGTGCGCGTTCAGCAGCCATAGTCCAACAAGGAGTTTAACCTTAATTAGTTTCATGTTGAAATTGGTAGTTGGATGCCCTACAAGGACTTATACCCACGGCACTACCCATCCTCACAGTTTGCGGATAGACCTATCCTTGGACTTGGGTTTCCTAGGAATTTGAAATCCTAGGCTCTGATACCACAAAAACTGTCACGCCCCGAGCGCGGAAGGAACCCGGGGAGAGCGTGACGAGTTTATATCAATCATGTCAATCAGAGCAAATAGAATTTCAACATCAACATAGAGTGCACAATAAGACAAGAACTTAAAACATAACCAAATACTGATACCATTGATAACCACCTAATCCGTTAAACAATGTCACAACTCCAGGACTTAACAAGTCTAAATAGGCCCACAAGCCTTAATTATTACAATTCTTGCAATGACATAAGTTCCAATAACAAGACTCCAAGAATAAACTAGAGACGACATGATACGATAGAGTGCAATAGCATGACGCTTGTAGGTTCTACGCTCGTCACTCTTACTCCTGCCCATCCGAGTCTGAGTCAGGGTCTGCATTACTTGAAAAGTTGGGGAAAAGAACTTGATGAGCGAACGCTCAGTAGGAATTATATCTCAAGAACTAGCAATTGGTTTAAGTAATTACTTCTTCCAAATGAAAATGCAAGTCTAGCATGTAAAACATGTAAAATAGGACGATACAGGTTTGAACATAATAACGCGAGGAAATAACATGTGCGGTTGATCCAAGATAGGGAATTTCAAGTATTCAAGATTTCAAGTATTTGAACAAGTACCGAGTATATCAATAAAGTTCTCATGTGATGAGATAATGGCTATTAACAAGCAAGTACTTTGCCCATTCCGGGCCACGCAAGTCAAGTCAATCAAGTCAAGCACGCGAGAGAGATAGAGAGAGAGAGAGATTGTGGAGTGTCGTAGATTCAAGCAAGCACTTCGGTGCAATGCCACACCGCGATCAATATAACTCCCATGGGCACAAGTACTTTCGGGTGCTCCTCCCAAGACCAGATCGGGCCCTATATGCGCGGACATTGTTACATGTAATATCTAGACAACCACTTTAGTGATAGCCATGGAATTCCAAGAACAAACTCATGTAGGATGTCAAGGTAGATTCGTGGATAGGTTCCACTGAATTCAAGGAAGAACATTAGATAGTCAATGATAAAACCAACGAGAACCTTGACATGTTGATAACCTGGGTAGAATCGGTACCTTAACTAGGTAGCCGAGATAACTTGAGTGGATGACTAAACCTGTTACCAATCAAGGGACATGAATCAAGCTGAGAGATTGACCCCATCTATAAGGGACTCAATCCAAGACATCGCCTAGTGGGATATCATCATTCCACTGGCTAGGATTTTTCTCTCACGGACCAAGATGGCGACATGAGAGGGGCGGTTTACCACAAGTCGTGGCAATCAAAAAGGTACAAGGTGTTTAAGGTACAACCAGCTCAGTCGGCCTTGAGGGAATCCAAGGCTACGAGGAGATTTACAGAGGTCCCAATGACTAACTCGCCAGTCCAAAGGAACGGAATGTCCAATGGAGGGCTTGTATGTCACCGAGACTTAGTGGGTAATGCGACAAATCATCGTGAAACATGGGACTATACTCACGGAATGGAATATAGTGCCGATATACATATATACATACATATATATATATATATATATATATATATATATGTATATATATATATGTATATATATATATATATAACCCTCGGTTCACAGAAAGCCGTGGAAAATAAATATGCAGGAAATTCGCGACTTACGCCAAGTCACTATTTAATAATTTCACGACCTTCTCTGGGCCGTTTCTTTACTAATTGACGACTGCTGGAACAGTCGTCCCATCTGTAATTTCTATTATTGCTGCAATTTACCAAATTCTGTATTTCAAGAAAACGCGCCTTAGGCAGGGGCATTATTTCACAAAGAAGCGACTTGCACGGTGTCGTTAATTACCATTTTCCAGAATTTAATAACTTTTAGAAATTTCAGGAAAGTAACGACTTATCCTAAGCCATTAATTTAAAATAGCGCCATTGGGTGGGGCGTCTCTTTCATAAAAGATGACCTACTGGCTGTCGTTAATTCATTCCTTTCCAGGATAAACATGAGTATTTATCAATTTCTTAAAATTAACGACTCTTGGGTCGGGCGTCAGAACATGAATTAGCGCCCTAGAGAGGGTCGCCTCTTTCCAAAATTTCGTAGAAAGCTTTGGAAACGTAGTAAAGTTATATGCATGGATGAACAGATGACATTATTATGAATCGTATGCTAGTTTGGGCTACAATCCTTGAGAAAACCTACCTTTTGTTGAAGATCGAATGTTGAATAAGAAGAAGAAGCCAATAAATACGATGCTCTGTTTCTTTACGCAGGAACAGGGAATGGAGGAAACCCCTTCATGCAACTGTAAAACAGAAGTAGATGGAAGAAGTGGATGAATGGCTCCCACCGCTTCCACAGCAACAGGAAGAAGAATGCAAAGGTTTAAGAACTTCCACGTTCTTTACAAACACGGCAACAAGATGAAGCCTCACGCCCCTTCACGGTCGTCAACGAAGTGTAGCAGCATCAATAGGCCAGGCCAGGCCTGTTCAATCGGGAAGTACTTTTATAGAGGAGGAAAGGCCTTAACGGGGTGATAGAACTAATGGTGGCAACATTCTGGAGGGTTCTAATGCTCGATATTGGAAAGCTTTACGTGTGGGATTGGCAGGGTTTAGAACCTACCATGCATGGTCGGCTCCCCTTCCAGCCGCCTGCTATGACCGAGCCTGGTTTTCCTTATTTCACTCTCAAGAAAATGACGACAAAGTTAAGGGCGTTTTCACCTTAAGTAGCACCTTAACAGAGGGCGTCTTTTCATTAAGTGGCGCCTTAACCTAGGTCATCTCTTAATTTTTCTATATTTTGCCGCTTTATTTCCAATTTCCTTCGTACGAATTAGCGCCCATGCTAAAGGCGTCTTTACTATAATTAACGTCTTAATGAAAGGCGTTATTTCATTTTGGCCCATTTATCTTTTAAGCGCAAGGCCCATTATCAGTTTGGGTTATTTTCTTTTTATCAAATTTTTATTTTATTTATTTCCTGACCAATTTTGCACAAATAGATTTTATTTATTTAAAAATCTATCTTATTCTTTTAAAATTTTCAGGGGTGCTACAAATAAGGTGCGATTGGAAGAGGCCGTCCACACACAAACACAATGCCAAACAGAAGGAGAGCACAAACGATAATAGCAAACCACAGAGGAGACAAGAGATTTTAAGGTGGTTCGATTGTAGTCCACAATCTACATCCACCCCTCACTCCAACTAGAGTGAGGATTCCACAAGCCACTGCTAGAAAACTGCAGACCTAGTCTGCGAACAATATGCTGCCACACAGCTTGAACAACCAAGGGAAACAAATCCCTCAACCAAACTCTGCTACCCACAGAGCTTGACACCTGGACCTGCTACCAGCAAGACCAGAACCGGAGATGGCTCTCCCTTCCTCCAACCCGGAGGGAACCTGCTAATGACAACCCGTCACTGGCAAAACCAGATATCACAGATCTCTCTTCCTCTGCAGCCCAGAGGGGAACCGGAGTATCTCTCCCTTCCTCCAAACACTGGAGGGTAACAACTCGAAATCAGAGATATGAAGAAATGAAAGGAAAAACAGAAATGTAAACAAGACCAACGATGAACAACAACTGTTTCAGAAAAACCAAAATCAAATGTAGCTTTCGAAGAAGCAAATTAGACTCTTCTCTCTTACTCAGACTTTTCTCTCACAGCAATACTCTCAAATCTTTTCTCTCTATCTTCTTTCTGGAACGTGGAGGCTCTCTCTCTTTTCTTCTTCTGCTCAGGGATTTTCCTCTTCAGCTTTTTCCTCCAGTTCTGTCCATCTAATCGCAGAAGACACCTTTTATATGGCATTCGACCTGACTTTCAGGTCTTCACACGAGTGGGTCTCGTTGCCTCCTTTTCCAGAGCATCCTCGGATCACGTGCCAGGCATCATCCTCAGTTCACGTGCCCAATCATTAACCTGAATCATCTGCAGGCAGAGACAAGGAAATGTGATTAGTTAGTTCAGTCATATATCAACAAATGTATATACTTTAGAACAGCAAATGAGCAAGTATGTACACTGAGAGAGTGTATAGAGTTGAAGTTCTTCATGCGAGCTCAGTGTATGGACTTATAGTAAAGTGCATTAACATAACAAGGGGGAATGTGAGACTTCTGTGAAGTGTATGAGGGAATAGAGTGTACAGACTTGGAGACATCAATTAGGTAAGTGTGTCAAGTGTGAGAGTGTATACACTTGAAAACAGCATATAGCCAAGTATGAACAACGTGAGAGGGTATACACTTGAAGGCCTTCAGCGTCCTCAGTGTATAGACTTGAAATCTGACGCATTAACATGGCAGAGGGGGATGTGTAGGCTTCTGGTAATGCGTGAAGGAATCGAGTGTATAGACTTGCAAACAAGGGACTGTACAGACTTGATTATTGAGTGCATGTGAAAGGCAGTGTACAGACTTGAGATGAACGAAGCATGAACGAGCCTATCCAATGTATAGACTTGAAACATTTGAACACATGGACAATGTATACACTTGGCCTTTGAGGAATGATGTAGAGACTCTGAACGTGAAGGCATGCTGTATAGACTTGGAGAATATTGAAGCACTGTATAGACTTGGTAAACTTGAACCAATGTACATACTTGGAACGCCTGAGGACCAGTGTACATACTTGGAATTAATGAAGGTGTTGGCTGTACAGACTTGCATGAACGATGTATACACTTTGCCAATGTGTAGACTTAGGGTGTAGCTAAAGCAGAGAACGTAGGAATAGGTTGGAACGTATTGACTTACGTTCGATCAGCAATGTACAGACTTCAACTAGGGAAGCTACAGTGCTATGTCTAGACTTAATGATGCAAGCCTTGTATAGACATTGGAACGCTTGAAGCGATGTACAGACTTGGTGAGCGCCAAGCAATGTACAGACTTTGATGAATGCCGCTCGCTGTACAGACTTCGAATCAAGGCATGAATAGTGAATCAATGTCTAGACTTGGATGCCCAAGCCAATGTATGGACATGTGTAGTGCAACCAGTGTATGGACTTGTATAGTGCAGCGCAGTGTACAGACTTTGAAGTCCGACTAGGCAGGATGTGTAGACATTGAATGCAACCAGAATGTCTAGACTTGTTATGAAGTAATGCACAGGCTGTACATACTTGAGGTAATGCTTGCAGAAGGTGATGTATGGACTTGGTTTATGACTAGAGGCTGTACAGACTTTGGGACATGATGCGTGAGACAAAGGACAATGTATTGACTTTGAAATGGCAGACGATGTATAGACTTGGGGTTCAACTGAGGATGTATAGACTTGGAAGATGTGAGGCGATGTGTAGACTTTCAGGGGCAACTGGATGTATAGACTTGGAAGATGTGAGGTGGTGTGTAGACTTTGAAATGAATGGGAGACTATATAGACTTGGATAATATTGAAGGATGTATAGACTTTGGATGTGCAAGCTACAGTGCCGTTGTATGAACTTGATCTCAAGGAATGGCTGTACAGGCTTTGAATATGAAGACCAATGTATGGACTTCAGGTGAAGACCAATGTACTGACTTTGAATATGAAGATCAATGTATGGACTTGAAAAGCAAAGGGGGTGTCGACCCATCATAAGGGGGCGTCGACCCACAACTGTCCAGACTATGCAGACAGAGTGTAGACATGATCAAGTAGTGCATATCTATCTGACAACCATATGAACTACACTGTCCTACATGATGAAGCATGAATTAATCTAGAGATAGCAGATTGATTTATAGTGTGAGACATTATCAAAACCGTAGGGATGCAACAATCTCCCCCTTTTTGATGATGGCAACACTATGAATCAAGCAATATCAAAGCTTAACAAGAAATTAACTGCAGTTTCAACAATCAAAGCAAATTCAAAGCAAGTGCAAGCACAGCCAAATTAAACACTACTGCAGAAGCACTTCTTTCTCCAAAACCACTCCCCCACAACTCACTCTCAGCTCCCCTACAACCCATTCTCAGATAAAGCCATCACATGACAAGGTAATCTCCCCCTTAGCTCATGACCAAAACTCCCCCAAAACTCATGACAATACATGATCTACTGATATTGCAAAACCTCTCTCCCCCTTTGACATCAACAAAAGGAAATGCAGAATATATGAAAGTGCTGGAGACATGAAGAAGTACAGTAACTTCTTAGTGCAGAAAGACACAAGCAAGTCTTAAGAAAACAAGTGAGGTGCTAAACTCAAGTGAAGATTCTTGAACTCCAGTACACACAAGAGAAATAGAATGATAGTAAAGTTTATCAGCATACATAGAGTATGATTTAGAGCAGGAGTTAACAAGTATGGCCAGATATAGCTGAACTGTCAACAATCCAAAAAGACAACAAGAGACAAAGTCAGAGATGTGTTCTCAAGGTATTGAAGACAAGCAATCCATTAGTTGCATAACAACAAGGAATTTTTGAGATGATTTTCAAGAAGATCAATGAGTAAGTTGGTAATTCACTCTTTTGACATTAGGGAGACACCTTGACTAGAGGCCTGAATCCCCAGTTACTCCGAGTGAGTACCTCATTACTTCCTCTCTTTTTTTTATTAAAGGAACAGAGTTAGTAACTGTGGCTTTTGACATGAGGAAACACCTTGATTAGAGGCCAGAGTCCCCAGTTACTCGCCAGCAAGCCACCATTGCTCTGTCATGTCTTTTTCATTCATTTTAAGCATTTGACACCTCATGACATAGGAGAAATATTCATTTCATTGATGAAGCTCCCAGTTTCTCAGTGAACAAAACAAGACATGTTTGTTTAGTCAAGCCCTTGTGTTGAAGAGATGAAATGATTGAAAACAATACCAGAAGGACTATTACTTGAAGTGAATCTTGAAGTCTAGATATCAAGCTGATTGGGTTAGATATCAAGACATACAGGTTTTGGCCTGAACCAGAATCATTGACAATGTAGGAAGATATACTTTTTACAATTAATCCAGATCTCTGAAGGAATACCAGAGGAAAGATTCTAACTGGACTTTAGTATCACTGACTTATAGACTTAAGAATTAAGTGACATTCTACTGTCTGAGAGAACCACACTAGATCTGTCATGAAAACCAGCAAAGACACACATCTGGTCAATCTTTTTGAATCTGTCAAAGAACACTTCCTCTCACAGCTTAACCAGCTTCCCCTTACTCACAGCATTCCTGAAATCTAACCAACAATCATACAGAACTCCCCCTCACAAAAAGAACATACTACACAATCAAGATAATTTGTATAAGCCTAATTCTCTTCTCAGTGTTGTGAATTTTTCATTATCCAGAGGTTTAGTGAAGATGTCAGCAATCTGATTATCTGTGCCTACATGAATCAGTTCAAAATTGCTTTTAGAAACCTCATCTCTTATGAAATGATGCCTTATCTCTATGTGTTTGGTGCGTGAATGCAAAATAAGATTTTTGGCAAGATTAATGGCACTGGTATTATCACAATAGGTAGGTGTGCACCCCAGGTCTACTTGGTAGTCCTGAAGCTGGTGTTTAATCCAAATGACTTGTGTTCCACAACTCCCTGCAGCCACATATTCAGCTTCTGCAGTGGAGAGGGCCACAGAATGTTGTTTCTTGGAACCCCAAGACACTAAACACCCACCCAAAAATTCATAATGACCACTAGTGCTTTTCCTGTCTAGTTTACATCCTGCATAATCAGCATCTGTGTATGCAACTAAGTTAAATGTGTGTGATGCAGGAAACCATAAACCAAGAGAATGAGTAGCTGACAAAAATCTGAAAATTCATTTCACTGCAGCTAAATGTAATTCAGTAGGTCTAGACTGATACCTTGCACACATTCCTACACTGAATTGTATATCAGGTCTGGAAGCTGTCAAGTAAAGAAGAGATCCAATCATACCTCGATAGAGCTTGGCATTTACCTCTTTACCTGTCTCATCTGCATCTAGTGAGGTATTGGTACCCATGGGTGTTGTAATGTGCTTCAGGTTTTCCATAGCAAACCTCTTGAACAGTTCCATTGTGTATTTGGTCTGGTTGATGAAACACCCATCCTCTAGTTGTTGTACCTGCAAGCTAAGAAAGTACTTTAGTTCACCAACCAAACTCATCTCAAATTCAGCAGACATCATTTTAGAGAATTCAACACATAGTTCATGCTTAGTTGATCCAAACACAATGTCATCTACATATACCTGAACCATGAGGAGATCTTTATTTGTACCCTTGGTAAATAAAATTTTATCTACTTTACCTCTTTTGTAGCCCTTGCTGATCAGAAATTCAGTCAATCTTTCATACCATGCTCTTGGAGCCTACTTTAGACCATACAAGGCTTTGTTTAACCTGAAAACTTGGTTAGGTTGAGGAGAGAATTGAAATCCGGGGGGTTGCTCAACAAAAACCTATTCTTTAATGACTCCATTTAAAAAGGCACTTTTAACATCCATTTGTTGGAGTTTTATATTCTTTGAACATGCAAAAGCAAGCAACAATCTTATAGCTTCCATCCTAGCAACAAGTGCATAGGATTCATCGAAATCTACACCAAATTCCTAACAGTAGCCCTTGGCTACTAATCTGGCCTTATTCCTAGAAATGATTCCATCTTCATTCATTTTATTTTTGAACACCCACTTAGTTCCTATGATATTGACATTATCTGGTATTGGAAGAAGTTCCCAGACATTATTTCTTTCGAACTGGCCCAATTCCTCACACATGGCATTGACCCAAGCTTGATTAGCCGATGCCTCTTCTATTGATTTGGGTTCAATTTGTGAGACTAAAGCAATTAAGTCTTCATTATTCACATTCTTAAAATGAGACCTAGTCCGAAGAGGATCTTCAGGATTGCCTATGACATTATCTATCGGATGATCTTTAAGACATCTAACATTTATTGAAGACTCGCCTGCTTCTCTTGGCTCTTCCTGGTTGGGAGGATTTGCTGTTCCACTTTGCTGAGTCTTCTCTTCATCTTGGTCTTCTAGGAATTCTCCATCATGATTGGAATCCCTGTCAAAATTTTCAATGTTAGAAACACCTTTCTTTTCACTAAAAATAATGTGTAGAGACTCTTCAACCTTTTTGTCTGTTATGTTAAAGACCCTATATGCCCTAGACACTTCTGAATATCCCAAAAATATTCCAGGGGAGCTTTTAGCTTCAAACTTGTCTAAATCTTTCTTGTCATTGTTATGAATAAAACATTTTGCTCCAAAAATTCTGAAATGAAACAAGTTTGGTTTCTTACCTTTTAGAAGCTGATAGGGTGTTTTCTTGTGAATGGGTCTTACCATGGCCCTGTTGATTATGTAAGTTGCAGTATTGGCCGCCTCTGCCAAAAACCTCCCTGGTAATTGACTTTCAATTAGCATGGTTCGGGCCATCTCCACCACAGTTCTATTTCTTCTCTCCACAATTCCATTCTGTTCAGGTGTTCTGGGAGAAGAAAATATGTGTGTTAGTCCCTCTCTTTCACAAAGATCAGAGAACATGGAGTTTTCAAACTCACCTCCATGGTAAGATTGAATAGAACAGATCTTGTGTTTTCCTTCTTGTTTGACCTTATTGAAAAACAGATTAAACATTTGAAATGCATCACTTTTATTTGCTAAGAAAAAGATCCATGAATATCTAGAGAAGTCATCTATGATGACATAGCCAAACCTGTTCCCATTAAGACTCTGAGTTCTAGTAGGACCGAAGAGGTCTATATGGAGAAGTTCCATTGGTCTAGAGGACAATGGCTCAGATCTTAATTTGAAAGAATTCCTGGTCTGTTTGCCTAGAGCACAGGCATCACATGATTTTGAAATAGAATTAAATTTAATTCTAGGCATGCCTCTCAATAAATCATGCTTGACCAATTTATTTAAAGTAGTAAAGCTAGCATGACCTAGACGTCTATGCCATTCAAAAGCATCATTTTCAGAATTGGCAGATAAACAAATATTAGATTCAGATTCCTCATCTAAGTCTACCATGTAGACATTATTAATCCTGTTGGCTACAAATTTAACCACATCAGAATTTATTTCAAAGATTTTACATGAATTATCATCAAACACAACCCTGTGACCCTTGTCACATAACTGACTAATGCTAATCAGGTTGTGTTGAAGACCTTCCACAAGTAGAACTTTTTCAATGGAGTTTGTGGAAGACTTACCTACTGTACCAACTCCAATAATCTTACCTTTGTTCTTTCCTCCAAACTTGACCAGACCCCCTACCATCATCTCTATCTTGCTGAACTTGGATCGGTCTCCTTTCATGTGCCTGGAGCAGCCACTGTCGAGGTACAACTTGTTGTCTTCAGCTGCCAGGCCGACCTACACAAATAACATCAAGCACAGTGATTTGGAACCCAAGATGAGTTGGGTCCAAGGACATTATTCAAATCTCTAATCAAATGTTTAGGAATCCAAATTTGCTTCAGCATGGATTTCCCTGGCACCTTTTCTTCTGGTTTATTGAAATTAAGTCCAGCTGGTCTGGAGAAGTAAGTTCTATTCCATTCATTAGGCTTGCCATTCCTAGGATATCTCCTGTAAGTTTGTTGATCAACAGATTTTTGAAGATGATGATCATTTCTCCAGTAGGTCCTCTTTGGACCCATCTGATTGTAGTAATTCCAGCTTTTCTTCTGATCCACTTGCTTGGTCCATTTACCATTTATGTTCTGATTGGCAGGCTTAGTGAAATTCTTCACAGAATTCATTCCCATTTTAAATGGTTGACCAGCACTGTTTTTAGAACTTTCCTTCTGACCTTGATTTCCCTTACTACTGTTTGAGCTGGATGGTGTGTCCAGCTTTTCTTTTCCCTTCTCTGGGCAGAAGGTAATGGTTTTGAATTGTAAGGGTCTTTTGTTAGTTGGGTCATAGCCTAGACCCCCCTTATTGAAGTTAACCCTAGCCCCCAGTATAGCATCCAGACTAGATTTTCCTTGGACAAATTTTTCCAAAACTTTCTGTTTGTCTTCCAGCTCCTTTTGAAGGGACTCAGAATTTTTTAGAAGTTCACCATTGACCCTCTTAACAGCTTCATATTTTTATGAGTTTACTCTACTTTCATTCGAGCTTTCTTCAATTCTTATTTTGAGTTCATTGAGCTGATTTTGACTTTCTTGGTTTTCTCCCTTGAGCTTATCATTTTCTTTTCTTAGTGAGGTCATTTCTTCTAGTTGCTCTTTTAGTTTCTGATTTTCCTCACAGACCTGGGTTTGTTCTTCAACATTAGTATTAAATTTTCTTTTCAGAACCATATGCTCTTTACTAAGAGAATTGAACTTATCTAATAACTCAGCATAAGCATCTTCCCAGTCATCAATCGTAAAATTTTCAAAAACATTGGTTACCTCCTCTTCACTATTTGCCATTAGGCAAATTCCTTCTTCATACTCCTCTGAGGAAGTGTCTTCGGGATCTTCTTCCTCCTCGCTCCATGTTCATACCATCGCCTGTGGCTTCTTCTTCTTCTGCACCTTTGTGTTCTTCTTCTGGAAGTAGGGACCCTTCTTCTGAAGATCTGGGCATTCGCCTTTCATGTGTCCCTATTTGTTACAATGATAACAAGTCTGTCTCTTAGGATTTCTATCCCTATGATTGGTAGATTCAACATTCTTGTTCAAGGAATATGGCTTTTTCCTCCTAAAGGTCTTCCCCTTTCTCCTTAAAAATTTACTGAACTGACGAGTGAGCATTGCCTGCTCCTTCTGGTCGAGATCGGAGAAGCCATCAGACTCACCGCTACTGCTGCTGCTGCTGCTACTGCTACTCTTGTTGCCGGATGCCTTGAGAGCTACATTCTTAGCCTTCCTATCACTTCCTTCACCACCTCCTTTAAAATTCATCTCATAGGTCATGAGGGATCCTATGAGTTCATTCACTGTCAAGGTCGTCAGATCTTTTGACTCTTCAATCACGATGGCCTTAGTGTGCCATGCTGGGGATAAAGATCTAAGAATTTTTCTTACTATATCTGCCTCAGCTAGATCCTTCCCTAGCCCCTTAAGAGTGTTTGTGATCAAGGACAACCTGACATACATTTCAATAATATTCTCCTCTGCATTCATCCTAAACAGTTCATACTTAGAGGTGTAGATGTTTACCTTCGAGGCTTTCACTTGAGCTGTACCTTCATAGATTAATTGCAGCTCATCCCACATTCGCTTGGCAGTCTTGTAGGCAGATATACGGGCATATTCCTCTGGGTGAACAGCACACTGGATGATGTTCAGCGCCGTCCAGTTGAGTGAAGATAGCTTGACATGGTCATCTGTCCACGCGTCCTCATTGGGTGGCAGATCATATGACCCAACAGTAATTACTCTCCACAGCTTGTGGCTCTGTGCCCTGATGAACACTTCCATCCTATTCTTTCAAAAGAGATAGTTATTACCATCAAAAAATGGAGGGCGACTAATGGATTGACTTTCAGCCATGAAGCTTCTAGGACCACTAGCATTTCCCTGACCGTTCGTCCACATGATGCAAACCTGCTCTGATACCAATTGTTAGCGTAGCGAAGAGTGATATAGAAGGGGGGGATGGATAGATCACTCCCGATTTGGAAAACTTCAGCGGAAACTCACTACTTCGAAATACAACCCTTCAGATATAGCTAAACAATATAGCTAACGCAGTGAGAAACTAAGACAGAATAATAAGGTGCGATTGGAAGAGGCCGTCCACACACAAACACAATGCCAAATAGAAGGAGAGCACAAACGATAATAGCAAACCACAGAGGAGACAAGAGATTTTAAGGTGGTTCGATTGTAGTCCATAATCTACATCCACCCCTCACTCCAACTAGAGTGAGGATTCCACTAGCCACTGCTAGAAAACTGCAGACTTAGTCTGCGAACAATATGCTGCCACACAGCTTGAACAACCAAGGGAAACAAATCCCTCAACCAAACTCTGCTACCCACAGAGCTTGACACCTGGACCTGCTACCAGCAAGACCAGAACCGGAGATGGTTCTCCCTTCCTCCAACCTGGAGGGAACCTGCTAATGACAACCCGTCACTCGCAAAACCAGAGATCACATATCTCTTTTCCTTTGCAGCCCAGAGGGGAACCGGAGTAACTCTCCCTTCCTCCAAACACTGGAGGGTAACAACTCGAAATCAGAGATATGAAGAAATGAAAGGAAAAACAGAAATGTAAACAAGACCAACGATGAACAACAATCGTTTCAGAAAAACCAAAATCAAATGTAGCCTCTGAAGAAGCAAATTGGACTCTTCTCTCTTACTCAGACTTTTCTCTCATAGCAATACTCTCAAATCTTTTCTCTCTATCTTCTTTCTGGAACGTGGAGGCTCTCTCTCTTTTCTTCTTCTGCTCAGGCATTTTCCTCTTCAGCTTTTTCCTCCAGTTCTGTCCATCAAATCGTAGAAGACACCTTTTATATGGCATTCGACAAGACTTTCAGGTCTTCACACGAGTGGGTCTCGTTCCCTCCTTTTCCAGAGCATCCTCGGATCACATGCCAGGCATCATCCTCGGTTCACGTGCCCAATCATTAACCTGAATCATCTGCAGGCAGAGACAAGGAAATGTGATTAGTTAGTTCAGTCATATATCAACAAATGTATATACTTTAGAACAGCAAATGAGCAAGTATGTACACTGAGAGAGTGTATAGAGTTGAAGTTCTTCATGCGAGCTCAGTGTATGGACTTGCAGTAAAGTGCATTAACATAACAAGGGGGAATGTGAGACTTCTGTGAAGTGTATGAGGGAATAGAGTGTATAGACTTGGAGACATCGATTAGGCAAGTGTGTCAAGTGTGAGAGTGTATACACTTGAAAACAACATATAGCCAAGTATGAACAACGTGAGAGGGTATACACTTGAAGGCCTTAAGCCTCCTCAGTGTATAGACTTGAAATCTAATGCATTAACATGGCAGAGGGGGATGTGTAGGCTTCTGGTAATGCGTGAAGGAATCGAGTGTATAGACTTGCAAACAAGGGACTGTACAGACTTGATTAATGAGTGCATGTGAAAGGCAGTGTACATACTTGAGATGAATGAAGCATGAACGAGCCTATCCAATGTATAGACTTGAAACATTTGAACACATGGACAATGTATACACTTGGCCTTTGAGGAATGATGTAGAGACTCTGAACATGAAGGCATGATGTATAGACGTGTAGAATATTGAAGCACTGTATAGACTTGGTAAACCTGAAGCAATGTACATACTTGGAACGCCTGAGGACCAGTGTACAGACTTGGAATTAATGAAGGCGTTGGCTGTACAGACTTGCATGAACGATGTATACACTTTGCCAATGTGTAGACTTAGGGTGTAGCTAAAGTAGTGAACGTAGGAATAGGTTGGAACGTATAGACTTACGTTCGATCAGCAATGTACAGACTTCAACTAGGGAAGCTACAGTGCTATGTCTAGACTTAAAGATGCAAGCCTTGTATAGACATTGGAACGCTTGAAGCGATGTACAGACTTGGTGAGCGCCAAGCAATGTATAGACTTTGATGAACGCCGCTCGCTGTACAGACATCGAATCAAGGCATGAATAGTGAATCAATGTCTAGACTTGGATGCCCAAGCCAATGTATGGACTTGTGCAGTGTAGCCAGTGTATGGACTTGTATAGTGCAGCATTGTGTACAGACTTTGAAGTGCGACTAGGCAGGATGTGTAGACATTGAACGCAACCAGAATGTCTAGACTTGTTATGAAGCAATGCACAGGCTGTACATACTTGAGGTAATGCTTGCAGAAGGCGATGTATGGACTTGGTTTGTGACTAGAGGCTGTACAGACTTTGGGACATGATGCGTGAGACGAAGGACAATGTATTGACTTTTAAATGGCAGACGATGTATATACTTGGGGTTCAACTGAGGATGTATAGACTCGGAAGATGTGAGGCGATGTGTAGACTTTGAAATGAACGGGAGACTGTATAGACTTGGAGAATATTGAAGGATGTATAGACTTCGGATGTGCAAGCTATAGTGCCGTTGTATGGACTTGATCTCAAGGAATGGCTATACAGGCTTTGAATATGAAGACCAATGTATGGACTTCAGGTGAAGACCAATGTACTGACTTTGATATGAAGATCAATGTATGGACTTGGAAAGCAAAGGGGGCGTCGACCCATCAGAAGGGGGCGTCGACCCACAAATGTTCAGACTATGCAGACAGAGTGTAGACATGATCAAGTAGTGCATATCTATCTGACAACCATATGAACTGCACTGTCCTACATGATGAAGCATGAATTAATCTAGAGATAGAAGATTGATTTATAGAGTGAGACATCATCAAAACCGTAGGGATGCAACAAGGGGTAACCAGGCACTGGCTATACGGTGTTATATAATCTCGGTTGAAGCCACAAGGCCGGAAGGGAAAAACAAAGGAGTATAGGGAGCTGAGGAGGGACCAGCAACATCTGAGCCCAGTGGCGAGTTGCTAGCGATCTTCCTCAACGGTGACCCGACTCTAGGAGTCAAGATCAGAGCCGATTTACCACTTGAGGAACATGAAAAATATAAGGAACATGAAAAATATAAGGATTTCCTTGCCCAGTACATCCAAGTCTTTGCATTGTCAGACGAGCACCTTCCCGGGATCCTAGGAGACGTGGTAATGCACAATCTCAACCTCGACCCAACGGTGAAACCTATCCAGCAACGTAGGAGAAAGCACGCCCCGGAGAAGCAAGCTGTCATCAAAGAGCAAGTCATCAAGGGACCGAAGACTGGCCTCTTTTGACTGGTCCTGTAGCCTACATGACGCGCCAATGTCGTCCTGGTGCCCAAGGCCTTGGGGAAATGGCGAATGTGCATAGACTTCACCGACCTCAACAAGGCTACTCCTTAAGATTGCTACCCGCTGCCAAGCATCGATCAACTGGTCGATTCAACCTCTGGCAATGAGTTGCTTAGCGTCTTGGATGCCTACTCCGGTTACCATCAGATCAGGATGGACCCGAAAGACATTGAGAAGACCGCCTTCATCACTGACTTCAGCGTACACTGCTACACCCGAATGTCGTTCGGATTGAAAAACTCTAGAGCAACATATCAAAGACTAATCAACCACATCTTCGAGGAACAGCTCGGTCGAAATGTCAAGGCCTACATTGATGACATGCTCGTCAAAACACCAAAGGCCGAAGACCATCTTGCCGACTTAGCCAAAACCTTTGACACCCTCCTGAGGTGCAACATGAAGCTCAACCTTGCTAAATGCACCTTCGGAGTCAGATCCGGGAAGTTCCTAGGCTTCCTGGTAACTCAGCGTGGGATCGAAGCCAACCTCGACAAGGTTCAGACCATCCTGAACATGCGGCCACCCACTTGCATCAAAGACGTTCAATGCCTTACGGGGCGCATTGCTGCACTCAGCCGCTTCCTATCCCGAGCGGTCGAACGATGCCTACCCTTCTTCAAATTATTGAGGGGACCCAAAATGGCTTCTGCTATGTTTGCCTTGGACAAGGAATGTCAGAAGGCATTTTCCGAGCTCAAGGAATTCTTGGCCTCGCCCCCGGTGCTATCCAAGCCGGTCTCAGGCGAAGATCACCTATACCTCTCGGCGACCCCTTCCACAGTAAGCTCGGTCCTAGTTAGGGATGATGCGGGGGTCGGGAGACCAGTTTGCTATCCTAGCAAGGTGCTTAATGAGGATGAAAGAAGGTACCCCGCAACTGAGAAACTCGTGCTAGCGTTGGTTACTTTAGCCAAGCGCCTCCGACCCTATTTTCAAGGGCACTTCATCGTCGTATTGACCGGTGAACCCCTGAAGAAGATCCTCTTTCACCCTGAAGCCTCGGGATCCCTCGTCAAATGGGCCATCATGCTCGGGGCCTACGACATCTCGTATCGCCCCCACTCGGCCATCAATTGAAGAAGCACTTCCACCCGCGCTCGGGCCCTCTTGGGACCTTTTCGTCGACGGGTCCTCCAACTCAGACGGAAGCGGCACCGGTGTCCTTCTCCAGTCCCCCGAAGGAGCAGAGTTGCAGTACGCCTTGAAATTCAACTTCCAGACGTCTAACAACGCCTCCGAGTATGAAGCCGTTATCTCAGGAGCCAGGATGGCACGACGACTGGGGGCCGAGCGAGTTGGGATCCACACCGACTCCCAACTGGTCGCTAGCCAGGTTAACGGTGATTACGAAGCTCGGGAAGGACAAATGATCAAGTACCTCCAGGTGGTCAAGAGGATGGCCCGACTCTTTGAGAGCTTTGAGGTAGTCCGGATAGCCCGGGAGGAAAACTTCCGAGCAGACGCCCTCTCTCGCCTGGCGTCCTCCCTCGACTCCGAAGGTACTCGGTCGGTCTTCCTCGAAGAGCTCGAGTGACCGAGCATCGAATCCGAGCATATGACCGTTGACCCGGCACCCCCGAGCGACTGGCGGACCCCCTACATATCCTGGCTTCGGGATTCTCAAGAGCCCCCCGACCCTCGAGAGGCTGGGAAACTTATGTACCAAGCTCGGTGTTTCGTCATGCTGGACGATTCCTTGTACCGCAGATCATTCTCTGGTCCCCTCCTCAAGTGCATCAGCACCGACGAAGCCAGCCGAGCGATTCAGGAAGTACACGATGGCATCTGCGACGCGTACCACGGAGGAAGATCGCTCACCAAGATCTTGCTTCGATAGGGTTACTGGTGGCCCGCTCTCCAGCACGACTGCGCGACCTATGTACAGAAGTGCGATGGATGTCAGCGCTTCGAGCATCTGATCCACCAGTCCGCCGCGGAGCTCGTCACCCTTGCCGAGCCATACCCCTTCGCTCGATGAGAAATCAATATCTTGGGGCCATTTCCCACGGCCCAGGCTCAGAAGAAGTACGTCATCGTCTCCATCGACTACTTCACCAAATGGATCGAGGCCGAGGCCACCACCAGGATCACCGAATCAGTCATATGGAGTTTTATTTGGAAGTTTATCATTTGTCGTTACGGTGTCCCCCAAGTGATCATGAGCGATAACGGTCGACAATTTGATTCTCATTACTTTAGAGACAGATGTGCCGACCTAAACATTCGCAACCACTTCACTTCGGTAGCCCACCCTCAGGCCAACGGACTGGTTGAGAATGCCAACAAAACTATCTTAAAAGGCATCAAAACCAAGCTCGGTAAGGCCAAGGGAAGCTAGCTCGAGGAATTATTGAGCGTACTATGGTTGTACCGAACTACTCCGAGAATGGCCACCAGTGAAACACCTTTCTAGCTGGTGTATGGCACGGAAGCCGTTATTCCATTGGAGGTCGACAATCCCTCTCTCCGAGTCGCCCACTTCAAATCCGAGGTGAACGAGCAGAAACTGTTGGAAAACCTCGACTTAGCGGACGTGATCCGAGATATTGCAAATATCCGAGCAATGGAATACCAACGGTGCATCACTCGATACTATAACTCCAGAGTCCGAGATAGACATTTTGATGTGACACAACCTTAGACCTAATGCAAGCAAGCACAATTGCATTCAAAACGGGCCAAGTTGGGCCACCGCTCTATCGTCACTCACCCAAGCCCGGGGTGACTTGACAATGCCAAGGGGAGGATGTGGGGTTGGGCCCTTGCTGGTAGAGGGCCAGCAAGGCCAAGAATGATTCCCAATGGGTATGGGTACCCAAATCAAGGGGGCCGACAAAGTGCCAATGGCAACGGTTACAATATTCCCACGGTGATCACTCAAGTTTATGGGGCTTGAGGATCGGGCTCTTACTCGCATAACCAGCGGAATTAAGAACTAATATTGAAAGACAAGCACTAGTTGGAGTTAAGGTTTGAGCACTTACTCGACCGGATTGAAGAAACCGGTCCCGGTCGGAGACGAGGGCGAGCGGGGAGGCGAGTGGATCCCCACACGCCGCGACGATGTCGCTTGACCTGCCCAAACAAGTTACAACACTACACCTCACGTAGGAGGGGGATCTTGGGGTGGGGGTTAATAGAAATTACAATCAATACTACCTCCACACAGGGAGGGACCTTCAGCCGGTCAAGCGGGGTGGGGAAACTAAAGCAAAGAACGAGGAATAAGGGCGGACGCCAAATCTGCTTGCTGTCTGCGAGCCGGGACAGAGAGTCGGTGTTGCTGCTTCAGATCTTGATGAAGAATTTTGTTGACGACGAAACCAGAGGGAAAACCTTCGTAGCTGGAAGGGGAATGCCTCAGAATTTTCTTAATTTCTTCGGGAGTCGCTACTGGTCCAGGAAGGAGCTTGAATAGGGCCTCTATTTCTCGGACTAGCAGGGGCAGGTCACCAACAGTAGGATGCAGAGGCTGTCCTGGCCGCTCCCGAACTCCAAATTTGATTCTGTCAGTGCCTTTAGAACCGTGGGTGAGTTCTCTTTGCAGCAAAAGAAACGGGGACACCAGAAGAGGTCGGAGACAATCTGTGGAGCTAGAAGAGTGAGGAGGGGTCGGTGCAGACTGTAGAAGGCAGAACCGCGCGTTCGGGGGAGAAAATTGGTAACTTCTGCTCCCGGATTCTGAATGAACTTCTGCTTCTTGAATCTGAAACTAGACAGGCCAAAGAGGAACTTTTAAGAAGAACTTGAAGACTGATTCCTTCAGGGTCCGTCGTGGCAGAGCTTCTAAACTGGTTCAGGTCCTTACCCGAGGTAGAACCGCGCAGCTGTGGAAGAATGGACCTCCAGGATGGCTCGAAGATCAGAAGAAGACGAAACCACTTCGGTTGCGAAGGCGACTGGCAGACGCTTCCGACGATGGCTCTTGGGTCTTCAAACTCATCCGGAGGTAATCGTGGTGGCCGCTGCAAGCTGCTGATCTGCTGTAGATCTTCAGTTGAGAGCTGTAGTTTGATGATGATGGGGGGAAATGGGGTATATGGGAGGGGAAATGGGGGTGGATGAGTGTGGGGAAAGCCCGGGCTGTGAGGGGGTCTAGGAGGGGGTGTTCTAAGGTGGGGGAAGGGAAGAATGTGGTCTGGAAGGGGGTCTAACAGGTGGTGGGAGGAGGAGCTACGAATTTGGGAAGGTGGGTGAGAGGAGAAAGTGAGGGGGGGGGCACAAGTGAGTGGAGGGAAGGGTGGATTTCAAATTTGAAATGGCTTTGAAATGTGGGGGATTGTGTGGGGAAGAGGGATGAGTGTGTTGGAATGGGGGAAGATTGTGTTGGAATAGAGAAGATTGTGTTGGAATGGTGAGGGATCTCCTTGGGACTAGGGGGGTGGAATAATGGAGGCCATGGGGAAGTGGAGGGCCTTAATGATGGTAGGTGGGGGTTGAGGTGGTTGGGAAGGGAGGAGAGAGAAGAAAATTTGAAATTGGGTGTTGAGGGGAGAGAAAATGGAGTGAAAAAGAGGGATTAAGAGAAGGAAGGGTGGGGAATCTCTCCCCTAGGGTTTCTCACCCAAAAAATGTTAGAATCACTCCACTAAACTAAGCTTTGGACTCTCAAATGGCATTTTTTTCATTGATTGATTCATTCCCTCCAAATGAAGGAAATGGGGCCCTATATAAAGGAAACCCATATTTTACAATAAGACCCTGACAAAAGACTCATTGACAAATAACCGAAGGGGTAGGGGAGCTCATTGGGCCAAGCCCGAAGAAATGGGCCCAATTAGCATATTACACATTCTAATGACACTCAAACATAGAAAAATAAATGCAAGACCTAGGGACATGACTCAAATAAAATGCAAATTACATCAAATGACTCAAGTAAAATTACATAGGACTCAAAATTAAATGACTAAACCATGCCGGATGCAACCGGGGCGAGGTGACGAGCTATGAATGTGGGCATGGAAGATGATGTCCACATCATACTCCCGGGGTGCGGAGAACTCGACTTCGTCGAGTAAGTATCCTTCCCTCCTTGGAAGGTGTAGAAGTGGTACAGCCCTCAAGTCTTCCGAACGGGACTGATTCATCCACCTGCCGAGATAGCGCTCGTATACCTTGCTCCGAGTGGTAGTGACTTGTTCATCCAATATTTGTTCAATTTGTTCACGCTGGGCTCTCTTGGCTGGTGGTCTCTCCTCACGGGTGGGTGCTCTCTCAAGGGAAGATGTAGGCTCAATCTCCTCACTAGGTACCACCGTGGGTCCCTTATATGACACTAGGTCGGCAACATTGAATGTGGGACTTATTCCATACTCCTCAGGGAGATCTAACTCGTAGGCAATTGCACCTATGCGCCTCAAGACCTGGAAGGGACCAGCCCCACGTGGCCTCAGTTTAGAGTTGGCTCCCGGGGAGAGCCTCTCCATCCTTACCATCACAAAGTCACCCTTATGGAATTCTTGGTGACATCGATGAGAGTCGGCTCGCCTTTTATAAGTCACATTCTTCTTGCTAATGTGCTTGCGGATCTCTTTATGCAATGTTGTGAATGCAGACATTCCGGGGGTGATGGGTGGACCTGGGCAACCAAAAGTAGACCTATCGTGTAATGTTGCAGTGTAGACGTTGGTTAGCCTAGGTGGGCCGGGGCACCCGTAGGTGGCCCTATCATACAAATTGGTGATAAATATAGGGGGACCCGGACATCCGTAGATGCCTTTGACATGCTTAAGACCCATGATGAATGAAGGTGGACCATGACATCCGAATATGGACCACTCATACTTTCTACTTGACATGTGGGTGATATGAATGAATGGACCCGACATAGTGTTCATGCCAAGGGGTATGGTAAACCTAGACACATGCGTGCTTTTCCCAAAGGTGACTTCCATGTGTATAGGTGTGGGACAATCTTTGGACTCCCATTGGAAATGATCGAATGGATCTAAGAAGGTGGTCATCATGGGGTGGGGCACAACCTTATTACCTAGAGATATGTGGCCCAAGGTCATGGCTCCCAAGGTGTAACCCGGGTCTAGGATGGGGTGGATTGGGTCAAACATGGTGGGTTGTGATAGGGAAAGGTAGGTGGTGGTTAAGGTAGTTGGGTCACCCGGGTTCCTTGACTCCCATTGTAATGGATCATAGGGATCATAAAATGAGTTACTAAGGGGAAGGAGCTCCATGTCCTCAAGGTCCTCAAAAGGTGCTAAGTCATCCCTCTCAATGATAATTGGGTCAATGTTCTTGGTGAGTGGGTTGGCCATGAGGGGAGGGCTTGGCTCTCTACCCGATATAAAAAGCTCCAATTGGAGGAGAAGTTCGGGCTCATTGGGTGTGGGGAGGAATAGAAGAAGGTCGCTAGTGTAGCAACCAATGGTGCAAACCGAGGTGATAGACCCGATGCATAGGTGTAGGAGGCCAAGGCTCCTAGGTTGTTCGGCCATAGGGGTCAACATGCTAGTGAACTCAATTTTTCATGCTAGGCCCTTAAGAAGATCCCCTAAAGTTTCCACTTGGTAGGATGATTGGATGGTGGTGTGATAGGTGGAGAAGGGTACTATGGGGAGGTTTAGCTCCATGAGAGGGTAGACATTGGACGTGATGGGGTGAATTGGTTTCTCCTTTAGCCATCTAGCTAGGGGCCCATCTATGATTATGGTGCCATTTGTGAAGGTTTGTGGCTCTTGAAGACTCGGACAATTTGAAGTGGTAAAGGGTTGAAGCTCTTCCTCACCATTGGTGTGAACTTGGGTTTCCTCATGGGTAGGGAGTGGGTTTGGGGTGTTCACCACTATTAGATCGGGTATGGGTTCTTCTTCCAAGGAGGTGAGAGGGGCTTTTGAGGGTGTGGTGATGATTGGGGCATGGTGTATCCGGGGTGGTAGGTAGTGGGAAACTTGGGTTAGGATAGGTAAGGGTAGTAGTGGAGGTTTTGGTGGGAGTTGGATTGGGGTAGGGAGAGGAAGATGGGTGGGTTGAAGGGGTTTGGGTTGATTGGTTTTGGGAGGAGTGTCTCCTTTTGGGGGTGGTGGAGAGGTAGTGGTGAGGGTTACCATGGGCCTAGGTGGAGAGTTGGTCATGGGGCCCAATTGGGTATGGGGACCTATGGTTGTGGTGTGGACTTGGAGGTGGGGTGTAAATGTAGTGGTTGGGGTAGGAGAGATGGGAAGTGGTGGGGAATGGGTGATTGGGGTCTTGGATTGACTGGGTGGGGATGATGGAGTTGAAGTGCTCCTTGGACTTTGCTGATTTGAGTAGGAGGGAGAGGGTTGGAGAGTGTAGGTTTTTCTAAGCTCGGTCTTCATCTCATCCCAAGTGCTAATTGGAGCCTCCCTACGGATCTTTCTCAAACCTTCCACAACTAACCAATGAGTTTTAGCTTGTTTGGAGAGGTGTGCCTTGGCTAGCCTCATTCTTCTTCCCTCGTTCAAGGGGCAACTTTTAAAGAATTGGTCCATGGAAATCTCCCAATCTAGGTAAAGGCTTGGGCTGTTGGATCCATCAAAGGCGGGGGTTTTGATTTTCAAGTGTTCTAAAAATATGGTTTCTAGATTTCCCCAAAGGTCACTCTCATTCACTCTTGGTGCACGGCTATTTCCTTCAAGTCGGTCGAGTCGAGACATGATATCTTCAAGCCGATTAAGGACATTAGGTAGGGCTTCTATGACAGAGGTGTTGCTACCCACTTTGTTGGCAATGGAACTTCCATGAGGATTTGGGCTTCTTGGGAAAGTTGATGGGGATGGATATGACGGGTATGAAGTGGCCATTCTAGTGGACATGGGAGATACAACCGAGGACCTTAAATGCATAAACATGCCCTAGGACCAACTTGTGGAGAGACAAGTTGTGAACTTGCTCTGATACCACTTGATGTGACACAACCTTAGACCTAATGCAAGCAAGCACAATTGCATTCAAAACGGGCCAAGTTGGGCCACCGCTCTATCGTCACTCACCCAAGCCCGGGGTGACTTGACAATGCCAAGGGGAGGATGTGGGGTTGGGCCCTTGCTGGTAGAGGGCCAGCAAGGCCAAGAATGATTCCCAATAGGTATGGGTACCCAAATCAAGGGGGCCGACAAAGTGCCAACGGCAACGGTTACAATATTCCCACGGTGATCACTCAAGTTTATGGGGCTTGAGGATCGGGCTCTTACTCGCATAACCAGCGGAATTAAGAACTAATATTGAAAGACAAGCACTAGTTGGAGTTAAGGTTTGAGCACTTACTCGACCGGATTGAAGAAACCGGTCCCGGTCGGAGACGAGGGCGAGCGGGGAGGCGAGTGGATCCCCACACGCCGCGACGGTGTCGCTTGACCTGCCCAAACAAGTTACAACACTACACCTCACGTAGGAGGGGGATCTTGGGGTGGGGGTTAATAGAAATTACAATCAATACTACCTCCACACAGGGAGGGACCTTCAGCCGGTCAAGCGGGGTGGGGAAACTAAAGCAAAGAACGAGGAATAAGGGTGGACGCCAAATCTGCCTGTTGTCTGCGAGCCGGGACAGAGAGTCGGTGTTGCTGCTTCAGATCTTGATGAAGAATTTTTTTGATGACGAAACTAGAGGGAAAACCTTCGTAGCTGGAAGGGGAATGCCTCAGAATTTTCTTAATTTCTTCTGGAGTCGCTACTGGTCCAGGAAGGAGCTTGAATAGGGCCTCTATTTCTTGGACTAGCAGGGGCAGGTCACCAACAGTAGGATGCAGAGGCTGTCCTGGCCGCTCCCGAACTCCAAATTTGATTCCGTCAGCGCCTTTAGAACCGTGGGTGAGTCCTCTTTGCAACAAAAGAAACGGGGACACCAGAAGAGGTCGGAGACAATCTGTGGAGCTAGAAGAGTGAGGAGGGGTCGGTGCAGACTGTAGAAGGCAGAACCGCGCGTTCGGGGGAGAAAATTGGTAACTTCTGCTCCCGGATGCTGAATGAACTTCTGCTTCTTGAATCTGAAACTAGACAGGCCAAAGAGGAACTTTGAAGAAGAACTTGAAGA
The DNA here is from genome assembly GCA_022559845.1 of Amorphophallus konjac. Classification (NCBI taxonomy): domain Eukaryota; kingdom Viridiplantae; phylum Streptophyta; class Magnoliopsida; order Alismatales; family Araceae; genus Amorphophallus; species Amorphophallus konjac. Next base: position 161,118,754 of record CM040120.1, on the reverse strand, counting down.
CTGATTCCTTCAGGGTCCGTCGTGGCAGAGCTTCTAAACTGGTTCAGGTCCTTAGCCGAGGTAGAACCGCGCAGCTGTGGAAGAATGGACCTCCAGGATGGCTCGAAGATCAGAAGAAGACGAAACCACTTCGGTTGCGAAGGCGACTGGCAGACGCTTCCGACGATGGCTCTTGGGTCTTCAAACTCATCCGGAGGTGATCGTGGTGGCCGCTGCAAGCTGCTGATCAGCTGTAGATCTTCAGTTGAGAGCTGTAGTTTGATGATGATGGGGGGAAATGGGGTATATGGGAGGGGAAATGGGGGTGGATGAGTGTGGGGAAAGCCCGGGCTGTGAGGGGGTCTAGGAGGGGGTGTTCTAAGGTGGGGGAAGGGAAGAATGGGGTCTGGAAGGGGGTCTAACAGGTGGTGGGAGGAGGAGCTACGAATTTGGGAAGGTGGGTGAGAGGAGAAAGTGAGGGGGTGGGGGCACAAGTGAGTGGAGGGAAGGGTGGATTTCAAATTTGAAATGGCTTTGAAATGTGGGGGATTGTCTGGGGAAGAGGGATGAGTGTGTTGGAATGGGGGAAGATTGTGTTGGAATAGAGAAGATTGTGTTGGAATGGTGAGGGATCTCCTTGGGACTAGGGGGGTGGAATAATGGAGGCCATGGGGAAGTGGAGGGCCTTAATGATGGTAGGTGGGGGTTGAGGTGGTTGGGAAGGGAGGAGAGAGAAGAAAATTCGAAATTGGGTGTTGAGGGGAGAGAAAATGGAGTGAAAAAGAGGGATTAAGAGAAGGAAGGGTGGGGAATCTCTCCCCTAGGGTTTCTCACCCAAAAAATGTTGGAATCACTCCACTAAACTAAGCTTTGGACTCTCAAATGGCATTTTTTTCATTGATTGATTCATTCCCTCCAAATGAAGGAAATGGGGCCCTATATATAGGAAACCCATATTTTACAATAAGACCCTGACAAAAGACTCATTGACAAATAACCGAAGGGGCAGGGGAGCTCATTGGGCCAAGCCCGAAGAAATGGGCCCAATTAGCACATTACACATTCTAATGACACTCAAACATAGAAAAATAAATGCAAGACCTAGGGACATGACTCAAATAAAATGCAAATTACATCAAATGACTCAAGTAAAATTACATAGGACTCAAAATTAAATGACTAAACCATGCCGGATGCAACCGGGGCGAGGTGACGAGCTATGAATGTGGGCATGGAAGATGATGTCCACATCACATTTCCAACCAGGAGATTTCGTCCTGAGAAAGGCCAAAGCCTCTCGACCACTGGAGGCGGTGGTGAAGCTAGCCCCTAACTGGGAAGGCCCCTACCGAGTGATCGAGACGCTAGGGAAAGGGGCGTACCGATTGTCCACCATCGAAGAAACACCCATCCCTCAGACATGGAACGCGACTACACTTCGCAAGTTCTACTTTTGATCATCTGGCAAGCATACACATGTAAGCAAAGTAGAATAAACACCATTCTTCTCTTTTCATTAAATTCTAATGTACATCAAATAGGCCGCAGCCAATACAATATACAGTTCAACAAATAAAAAAAATTACATACAGTGGTACTATGATGCGAGCAGAACGCTCAGCTAACTCGGTGAGCACTCTTGCGTCCAGCCACTGACTCTGCCTAGTGCAGAAACTTGCTCGGATAAAGGATAGCCGACCCCGTTGGCTCGAGAAGCTCGGAAGAAAGGTGCCAGAGGGATTGGAAGGACATCAAGAGAAGGCCTCCCCTACCAACTCTCTGGAAGGAGGACGGAAGTCGAACAGAAAGCAAGCACCCCCAAGCGGTGCGAGCAAGGAAAGAGGAAAAGAGGGGAAACGACAAAAAACAAAAAGAGAGAAGTTGACCCAAGACAAATGAAGAGGAGGCTTGAAGAGCTCCCCTTCTTAGCAATGGGGTCGACGGCGGAAAGAAAGGAGGGGCTAGGTGACCAGAAAAGGAGGAAGCTTAAAGAGATTCCCTGATGCGGGACGGACACGCGACTTGGGACTCTAGCTCGCGGGTGTCCGTAGTGAGGGATGCGTGGGACTGTGTGCGGTTGAGAAACTGGTAATGAGTCGGGTAGTCTGCTCTTCCGTGCTCGGATCGAGTCACGGGACGGGTCTCGATCTCTCTGTCGCAGCGGTGATATAAGAATATAACGAGCTAATATCCTATCACATGTTCTCTAGCAGCGGCATAAGAAAATATACGAGTAAAGCAAAATGCCGAGTGAAGGAGCGAACACGATACCTCCACGTGCCAGGCATGGGGAAGACGATCTGGCCAAGTGCGGTAACTCCCGGTAACAAAATATTACAATAATTATAGCAGTGAATTATCGCCCACTCCACGCAGGGAGGTAAAGGGCTACACAAGTGGGCCCGGGATGACCGTTCTTGGGTTGACGGGCAGCACTTGATCCGCTTCGTCGGTACGCGTACTCACGAACGTGGGGCCCACGTGCTGGTCGGTGGGTCCGAGGGGGCCCGGAGTTGTACGGCTGTGACGTTGGCTCCTGGAGAGGCGCTCCCTGGGACGGAGTCACGCTGGTGTAGACACGCCATTTTTAACATTTCTGTGAGTAAATTTCATATTATGCTACAATGCCCTAAAGTGACTTACACATTTGACTTATGTGGGTGATTAGTCATTTTTTTTAGCTTTTACATAAAAATATAATAAAAAAATTCAGAAAAGGTTAGAAAAATATAAAAAAATCGAGAAAAGTTTATAAAGAAGAAAATACAAAAAAATAAGAAAAGCTTATTAAAAAAACTAAAAAAATAAGGAAAATCGTATAAGAAAATACAAAAAAATTCAAAAAAAAGGCTACAAAAAAATCAAAAAAAGGTTTTAAAACAATCTAAAAAAATTGAGAAAAGTTTAAAAAAATAATGAGAAAATGTTTAAAAAGTGAAAATAATAAAAACAAACTAAATCCCAATACATAAAAATAAATAATTTTATTTTTTGTATATCATACAAAATTGATAAGAGCTGAAATATAAAAACACAAATATATATGTATATATATATAATATATATTATAATTACCTACCCTTATACTAATCTTCATTCACTAATCCCATATTTATTATTTTTAATCCCCTCTCACACGTCTCCCTCTCCTATCATTTTCTTATCTCCTCTCTTCCCATTCTCTTTTGTTCTATGACACGCTAAGCACTCCACTCTCCCCGCACTTATCTCCATTTAATTAATCCACTCGCCCACTTAACAACCCCCACCAGTCATTCGCCCTTTACATATCAACCAAATGTGTCTCTCTCACCTCATCTCTTTCTCTCACCATCCATCTCTCTCTTGTACACCTAGCAGCCCGGCAGAGAGAACCTTCTCTTCCCCACCATTCCAATCATCCACTCCTCTCTCAATAATTTTCTCAAAACCCCATCGAAGCCTATCCCATTCTCTACACACTTCTCTCCCTCACTCTCATCTCGTCGTCCACTCCCTCCTCCCCACACAACCCAGCAGCGAACCCCCATTCCCACCTGCATGCCCGCTCGGGAGAACCCAGCCGCAAGCCACACCACGCCACCATGGCCATCGTCAGCCACCTCTATCTCCCACCATAGCCACCTCCGGCCACCCTTGCCGTGAACACCTTCACCTCCTGCTCTGGCCACCGCGCTCGCAGCCGCGCCCCTCTCACCTATGCCACCAGACACCCTCCAACCGGCCGCATCATCCGCGTCAAAGACCACCGTGACCCCCCCTCACACCTAACGCAGCCCCAGCTACCACCTCTGCCAACCACACCCGCGAACGTCGCCTTCGGCCACCGCCCAACGCCACCTCGCACCCGCGTCCATTTCCTTCACCACCACCTCCATATTTGCCGTTCCGCTGCCGTGAAGCTGTCGTCAACTACGTCACCAACATCTCCATGTCGAAGGCCACCACTCCATCGCTCCCCACGTCAACGGCCAAGCCTCCTACCATCGTCTACCGTCCGCCGCCAACAACTCTCGCTGCTGCACCGAGCCACCCCCCCTCTCGCAGATCTCTCATCTCTTCCCCCCTCACACGATCTCTCTCATCTCTCTCTATCTCTCTCCCTCTCTCCCCCTGCGTTTCTCTCCCCCCTCTCTCACAGATTTCTCCTCTCTCCCCTTCTTCTCTCTAGTTTCTCTCTCCCTCTTGATCCCTTTCTCTTTCCTTTTTTTAGTTTTTTTTATTCCTTCTCTCTGCCTTTGATCCCCCTCTCTCTTCTTCTTTCTGTCGCAAGCCCCGCCCCGTCTCTCACCCTCTCTCTCTTTCATCTCTCTATCTCTCTCTTTATCCCCCTCTTTCTCTCTCCGTTTCTCTCTCCCTCTCTCTGCCTTCGCCCCCTCTCTCTCTCTTCACTTTTTTTTTATTTTTCTATCCCTCTCCTCTCTCTCTCTCTCTCTCTCGATCTCTCTCTCTCTCTACTTCTTTTTATTATTATTATTTAACCTCTCTCTCTTTCATACTCTCTTTTCTCTCTTCACGCACCCACTCCCTATAATCCCGGAGTAACACTGTTCATCGGAGAATATATGTTATATCATATTAAGTGCATCATATATGTTATATCATACTAAGTGTATCACACTTTGATCTTGCAAGAGGTTGACCCACTACTTCTCCTTGGAGATAAAGCAAATGTCAAGGCTCCACCAGCAACTCCATCTGCACTGTTAGCTTCTGGCAGTAGAGCAAAGGCCCCATTTTCTTATGCCAAGCAGCATTGTCATTGTCATTCTTGCACTCAATCTGGTTAATGGGATTATGCCAATTTGCAAGCTCACTGCTATATACAAATATATCTATATTTATATAGACATACATAAATATATATATATATATATATATATATGTATATTTATTTATTTTTATATATATACACCTATATGTATATATATATCCATATATAAATATATAGCTATATTCATATATGTGCATATTTAAACATATGTATGTGTGTATAGTTATGTATATGTAAATATTGCATTAGCTCATATTGGTTTGTCATCTTTTAAGAAAATTCAGGAAGAAAGACGAGGCCTTCGGCCTAATCAGCGCTCCCCGTGTCCCTGTACACGAAGGAAGTCGTGTCGTCTCACCATTTGCCCGAGCTGTGTTCGCGTCCTTCTCGTGTTGCTCGGAGCCCCGCCGGGCTTCTAAATAAGCTCCCCTCACCCTGCTTTCGACATTTTAATCTGTTATTTATGTTATTATCATGTTATTTCATGAATTGCTGTTATATCATCATTCTGACTTAGCTTCTGTGTTTCTTACTTTTTGCAGGGGTAACTAGTTGAAAAGCCCTCTTCTTCGGCCTGTCGAACGAAGAGGAAGAAGGAGCCCGCATAACCCCGCGTCTGATGCGAAGCGATCAACCAATTCGGGGCCTTCGGCCTCTGGCGATCACAGCATTAAACACGTGCTTGTAGTAATTTTTATTTTATGTTAATAATACCCGCAGAAAGTTAACTCCCGCATGGGTTGGCTTGTACTATAATTGGCCATGGTGAGTCATTTCACCGTGACTGTTTACTTTCAGCACTTCCTTTTCGTATTTTATTATATTGCTGTTAAAATCCCGTAAGGACCAATGTCCTGCGGTGATTTCCTTACTTTTTATATTGCTGTAATTCTGTGAGGAGTGATGTGCCGTTCAACTTCCGCGTCCACGTTGTGTGTCTCCGTTTGTGCCAATTTCTACCACGTAGAGTCCTAGGACACGTATCCGGTATATAGAAAGCTACTCATGGAACGGTAGGCCACGCCTACTTGGAAGTGAGTCAGTTTGCGTGAGAGGATCTTTGGATCCCAGGTTTTGCCCTGTGTCGGAAGTTCGCTAAGTCTAGGTTCTCCGCGTTTCCCACTATAGTGTTGTCTCCTTTAGGTCGTACCAACCATCTTCTTTTCTATATCACACCAAAGTGCGTGTTTGATTTCTTTTTAAAAGAGAGGGAAACCCCATCTCTCTCTTCCACCACGTGACACGTTCACATCTCTGGCGATCACGGTGGGACCTGCTTTTTGCTTTTTGGTTACCCTTGAACTCTCGGCACCCACATGTGCCTTCCTTCTTTTCGGCACCCACGTGTGCCTTCCTTCTTTTCGGCACCCACGTGTGCCTCCCTTCTTTCGGCACCCGCGTGTGCCCCTCCCTATTACGCCCACGTGCGCTACATCATTTCCCTCGTGCACCACGTGCACTCCCCCGGTCCTTTGTGATTACTTAGAGGTCTGCGTTATCTCGGCACCCACGTGTTCCCCCCTTCATTCGGCACCCACGTGTGCCCCCTCCATTCGGCACCCACGTGTGCCCCTCCACTCGGCACCCACGTGTGTCCCCCTTCTTATTGCCCCCGCGTGCGCTACGTCATCCCCCTCGTGCACCACGTGCACCCCCTTATTCCCCTCTTTTGTGATTTCTAGTCTGTGTCGGCTTGGAAAGAAGAGCGGTCATATCCTACTCTATCTGTTTACTGCTTTTATATCTCTGTTATATCATTGTTATCTCTGTTATATTTGTGTGATTATGTCTATGCTATTATGTTATATATTTCAGCACTGCATTTCATGCATCAACCCCCTTTTTTACTTTTCTAAGGATTAACCTCCCTCAGTGAAGGAAGGACTCTTCGTCGGTAATTCCTCTCGACGGACTAGGATCTCCTCCATCGGGACCTCCGTAAGTCCCCGACATCGAAGGATTCCCTCTTCGTTCACTGGGCAGGTTGTACCACTAAAGTACCCCGAAGTTAATTACCTATCCGTAGTGAGACGAGTGTCCCTAGTTCACATGGCGGTAAAACAAAGGTGTAACTAGGATTTTTGCAAATTTTGTGTGAATTTTTACATTTGTTAAAAAGAAAAAAAAGAGATAAAAAAAACAAAAAAAGGGGACGTAAAGCATTCACTTCTATGTTAATCTCTGTTAATTGTTTGCTGGTGTTTGCCATTATGCTCTCAAAAAACGTTATGGATGGCTGAATATAATTACAATGCTTTCAAGGTCGACGCCTATGAGCCCCAAATGCGTGACCCAGGTCACAACTCTTATGGAGTCTATAACTCAGATCGGGGCTCCAGTCCGAGCCATAGGTCCATCCCATGGACGTTGGCCCATCCTATGAGTCTTCATATGGAGTGCAGCCCACTGCTAGCGGAGCTTCCCCCTCCACTAGCCTTCCTTATGTCTTGGATTTTATGGCTTCTCATATCGACTCTCTCAGCTCTCAACTTGAAGCTTTAAAGGCTACTATTAAGAAGAAATATCTTCCTCCTTCCTCTCCTCAAGTCAACCCCCTTCACGCTAAAATCGCTGAAATAGATAAGAAGTGGAAGAAGGCAAGAGATGAGTATGAGCAAGAGCTTCTTCTAAGTCGTTACGATCAAATGGATGCCGTCTACCCATCACCCATTCATCACACTAATTCATGCGGCCCTCCGTCTCCACATTCCTATTCATATACGTAAAATCCTCCATACCAATATACGTCACCTCACCTCATCAATACGCCTCTATCACAGCATCCATTTGAACCTAATGATTATGAGGAATTGCAAATGGCACCTGATCACATTTGCGAAAATTTTGAAGATATGCCCACTCCGAGGTTTCTTCGTTCCTTCCGTCTTCCACCACCACCAGAAGACTCCCCTGCTCAAGATGAAGTCATTGACCCGACCCCTATCTATGAGACGTCATGGTGTTATGATGACGGGTCAATGCTCTAGCAACCTACGTCAATGTACCATGAGTCCCCCACTGATTCTACCCCTGTCTATGAGACATCATGGTATTATGACGATGGGTCAATGCTCCAGCAACCTATGTCAATGTACCATGAGTCTCCCACTGATTCTATCCCTACCTATGAGACATCATGGTATTATGACGATGGGCCCATGCTCCAGCAACCTACGTCAATGTACCATGAGTCAACCACTGATTCTACCCCTACCTATGAGACATCATGGTGTTACGATTATGGGTCCATGCTCCATCTACCCACGTCAACGCACCATGAATTAACCACTACCTCTACCCCAAATTATGAAACCACATGGTGTTACGATGATGGGTCCATGCTCCATCAACCCACGTCAATGCACCATAAGTTAACCACCGTCCTTACCCCTACATATGAAACCACATGGTGTTACGATGATGGGTTTACATCCCAACAACCCGCATCAATGCACCATGAATCACCTTCTACCCTTAACCTCTCACGTACCACCAAAATCTGACGTTTCCTACGTACCAAGCCTTCTACTGTTACCCCTTCAATTGAACAATTAACCCCTGCACCATTGGCTTCCACTGAGCATTCCATTAACCCTTGTCCCCAACCAAGTAATCCTCCATCGCCTTCACCTAAAACCTCCACGGAGCCTTCTATTAACCCTTGTCCCCAACCAAGTAATCCTCCATCGTCTCCACCTAAAACCTCTACTAGCCTTGTAACTTTGAACCCAACCACTCTTGTTCCTCCACTCAACTTCATGCCCAAACCCGTGCCTAACTCTGAGCAGGGCCCATCAATTTTTGCACCCGAGCCAACCTTGTCTGCTCCCGAGCAGGAGGAGAAGCTCGTCGTGTTTCAATCTCCACCTACCCTTTTTACAACCCCTTCCATTGAACCTCCATTACCCGTTGATCATGTTGTCTCCGACTCATCTCCTTCCATCACCTCTCGGAGTGGGTGTATTCTTACAAATACATGTGCCAAAGATGATGCTCAAGAACTGGACAAAAAAAATTCAGCCACGGCTATGCCATTCAAAATCCAAGATTTCATATGCCGAATGTGGATTCGAGTTCTTGTACCGGTCACCTTTGCGAAGGCCGAATCTCCATCTAAGCCAATGTTCGTCAAGAAGGACTCTCAGGAATTGGTGCTAAGCAAATCAGGGGCTAAAACAATAATGATCACGTTACTCATTGGCCAACATACTTTCAAGGCTCTTATTACCCCTTGTTCAGTCATAGTCCAAATGGCCAATCAAAAGAAGGGGTTCTCCTCATGTATAGTGATGACACATTCTACTACCGAGGAGATGATGAATTCTATGCTCAGGCGTTGGTCAGGCCGCTCTTTATTGAAAGCTTTTGACGTTTTGTCTACTCCCTACCAACTTCCATGCAAGAGGCGAACGCCTATGCTACCAAGCATATTCACACATGATATTCCAACACCCTTGAGTAGTGCATCAAATAAGAAGCTCCTTACACCGAAGGTCAAATTCCCAATGATATATGCCATTCATTTATCAAGGGAGTTATTTCTCAAGGAGCTATTCCATGTCAAGATCCGCACTGCACAAGTGGAACTCTCAAACTTTCGTTATCATTATTTGCCAAGAGAGTTACCGTTCATTTTCGAACGTCCAAGAGATCTTGTTACATCAAATGAGAGCCTGTGGGCTATGACTGCACCGATTGAACCGATTGGTCAGAGAAGGATGAGGCCATCTGTTGAGGCACATAATTGGAGAGAGTGGCCTACGAAGCCAAGAGGCAAAGAAATTGTATTGAAGGTTGAGAGGCCACACTATGAGAGAGTATCCACCAGGAAGAAGGGAAAGCATAAAGTGGAGCTTAAGGGTGATAAATCCCCTGTGGAGGAGCCATCCTGTAGCTCATCTACTTCATACCCCATTCCATCACTGCTTGTGCTGTTATTCTACTTCTTTTTATGGGCAATTCATTGGCTGAGGGAATGCTTTCCATCATCTAGATCTACACAATCAAGCTCCTCCTCTGCTCTAGGGTCTCTAGACCCTCATATTCCACCCCCTCCGAAGCCTCCGGACCCTTACCTTCCACCTCGTCCGGAATCTCCGGACCCCTATATTCATCCCCGTCCGGAACCTCCGGACCCCGCTCTGTTTAGTTCCTTCTCTTTATCCTACCCTCACATTCCACCCCGTCCGGAACCTCCGGACCCCTCCATGTTTAATTCCTTATCTTTATCCGTCTCTCATCTCCCTCCGGAACCTCCAGATTTCTCATATCATTCTCCATCTCTCTCAGGGCATCGCACCCTTCCTTTTTATATCCCTCCGGAACCTCCAGATTTCTCATCTTGTTATCCATCCCTCCTAGGGCATCGCGCCCTTCCTTTTCATATTCGTCCGAAGTCTCCGGACCTTTCCTACTTCCAATTTATCCTTTTGTTCTTCCGTGGCATTGTGTCCTTCATCCTTTTCATCCCTTTTAATTACCATTTTGCATACGTTTTCCCAGGGCATCGTGTCCCTCATCATTTTCTTCCTCTGGAACCTCCGGATCCATTCTCCTCTGATTCTCCTCCTTTACATCCGGACCGTCCGGATCCGCCTCTCTCAATTCATCAATTTCTAATTCCTCTCGATCTTGATCCCAAGTCTGACTCGATTCATGTCATATCAATTGTCTCGGGTATCTGTCCGTTCTCATACTGCTTTCGAGGCTTTAGTCCTCACCTTTTTCTTTGATTCCTTTCTTATCTTGTACATTCTTCTAGGCATCTTCTGTCTAATCCTTTTTTTATCACCATTCCTTTACAATAAACTACAGTAGAAGACAGGAAAGCCATAAGGAGAGTTGTCCAGAGGTACACACTGGTTGGAGGATTGCTATAGAAAAGAAGCCTCACTGGTGTCCTTCTTAGGTGTCTTGATGATGACGAGGCCTGGAAGTGTGTAGAGGAAGCACACTCAGGCGTGTGCGGTGGCCATGTAAATAGCCAAATGCTTGCTAAGAAGATCATTCTGCAATGTTTTACTGGCCCGCCATGGAGGAAGATTGTGTTGTCTATGTCCGTAGGTGTGTCAAGTGTCAACTTCACGCCGATAAGATCCATTCCCCATCTTCCTCTCTCCATCCAGTGTCCTCCCCATGGCCTTTCTCCATATGGGCATTCGACATCATTGGTCCTCTCGGTGATCCCAACTCCCTTACTAAGCAAAAATCCTTCATCCTCACTACAACGGAGTACTTTACCAAGTGGGCTGAAGCCGAAGCTTACGCGGAAATCAAGGCGTCAACTGTTTGTAAGTTTATTATAAAGAACATCATTACGAGATTCGGCATTCCAAGAACTATCATCACTGACAATGGGCCACAATTCATTTCTCAAGATCTTCAAGACCTCTGTAAAAGGTATAAAATTATATTGCATCATTCGTCACCATATTATCCACAGGGTAATGGCTAAGCAGAGGCCACTAATAAAACCCTGATTTAAATCATAAAGAAAACCTGTGGGTCTACCAGATTCTCAGATTGGCCAGAGAAGCTCATTGAGGCTCTATGGGCCTATCGCACTTCAATCCGTACCCCCACTGGGCAAACTCCATTCGCCCTTACTTACGGGATGGAGGCCGTAGTTCCGTACGAGATTCTGGTTCCCTCTCTTAGAGTACAATTAGAAAAGGACCTTCCCCTCGACGAACGTCACGATTCTCTCTTTGCCCAGTTGGAACTCTTAGACGAGAAGCGCCTGGCCGCTGCCGAGCATGCTCGCGTATATCAAAATAGACTCGCACATTTTTACCAAAAGAAGGTCATTGAGAGAAAATTCAAGGTCGGTGAAATGGTAGTGAAAATAATTTTTGTAAAACCTGGCGGTCCGCGTTCTAAGCTCCAACCCAATTGGGAAGGAACATACGTGATTCAGGCTGTGCATCCTGGCAACGCCTATAGGCTAGTCAATGCTGAGGGAGTTGAGTTATCCCACCCTTGGAATGGGTTGTATCTTAAAAAGTACCACCCTTAGATATGTGTACATAGTGACAAAAACAAAAATAAAAAAAATGATGAAATGAAAACAAAAACAACAAAAAAATAATGAAAACAACAAAAATAACAAAAAAGAAAAGGCCAAAAAGTAGAAAATTCAAAATGCCAATGCCTGGGAGTCACTATGGAATCAAGTTACTACATCTTACCTCTATGTTAGGATAGAGTCTATTAAGACTTGGTAGGTCTCAGGTCTTGGTTTGCCAGAATCGTGGAGATCCTTGTCCGGCCACGTCGGCCTATGCCCACTCAAAAGAAGGCAACATGCACGTACACATGTGTTCTATAAAAAAGATCGGTAGCATCGCTTATGATGAGGCCTCACCCAGAGGGTCTCCACGAAAGTCGTAGTCTTTATTCTTTCTCTCTTCGACCAAATGAGACAGTTGGCGCCCTTAAAACGCTGAGCATGGGAAACACAAACATAATCCCCCTAGGGTAAGAGTAGGATCCAATTCCTCGAGCATGGGTCAGAGCATGAGAAGAGGGCAGTGTCCCCACAAGCATCCAAGAGGGATTCCACAATGTCAAAATATTATGTCTCTCGTAAAAATCTATTAAAAAATCACAAAAGAAAGACAAAATCAAAGTCAAAAGAAAATCTTGGTCGTAACCGTGCCTGATTCCAATAAATGAAACCCCTTCGACTGAAACTCAAATTCTACACAAAAGGGGTCATGAGATGTAAATGCTCGAGATTTGGTCTGAAGTTGCCCGAAAGGGGAGAGTTAAGTGCGCCCCTACTGGCTCGCCGGGTTAACGGTTTTACCGATCCTCTCAGGAGGTTTACCCCGTACATTCTTCCTTCTTCCTCTGAAGATGAAGGCTCAATGGAGTTCCTGAAGGGTGAAACTCGCCAAAGTCTGTAACCTCCTTTTAACACAAGCATATGGTTGTCTATTTTGAAAAGCAAAAGCCATTGCTGCGAAGGAGTCTCCATGTTTTTGGCCGATCAAGACCCTTAGCTACCACCTTAATGTATTCTTAGTCTAACCCCGGGCTTAGACCAACGCAAGCGCGTCACCTATGGGTGCGACGGTGTCTGATTCCGGGTCAGCGTCGCGCGGTCGGTCGTTTGGGTTCTAGGGCGTTCCATTATATATCATCTAGAGTTGTGAGGAAATAGACTCGGGTCGGGCAAATCATTTACCTCGAACACTTTTTGGGTGAATCCCTGTGGTCGGAAGCAACTGGGAGCCTAAGCATGGCATGACGGTATTGTCATCAGGATAAGTCTTAGCCGGCGGGATTATCATTCGAGGAGTCTAGAGGCCCAAATCAACCTAGATGTGCACTTAGGATTCCTGGGAAGTTAGTAAGAAACCCTTGTTCTCATGCAGGTTAGATGTTATATGGGTTGGTCATCATGCATTAGCAAAAACAAAAAAAATAATAAACAAACCAAAAAAAAACAAAAAATAACAAATCTAAAAATCCAAAAAAAAAGAGAAGAAAAATGTATATGGAAAAAAGAAGGAAATGTAAAAGACAAAAAAAATAAATAAACAACAAAACCACAAACAAAATTAATAAACACATAAAAATAAAAAATCACATTTTGCATGATTGCATTTGTATGCATCATCTCATTTTAAATTTTCACTTGCATCTGTGTGCTTGTGTGCCGCATTCATTATCGTATTTTATTATTGCCTTTGTTAATAAAGGCTTACCCCTTGACTCGTTATCAAGGATAGCTCAAAATCACATTTGTTCATTGAGTAAGGGACAAGTCAGAGCAGAAATACTATCTTGTTTGCTTAGATGTGTGCAGGGATTCGAGAGACCAGAAAGAAGCAGAGAACCAAGCACAAAACATCTTATTCCACTCTCAACCAAAAACAAACAACAAAGAGATTACATCATGTTCCACCCTCTTTCTCCACATTAATCGTCTTGCCGCTCTGTGGGGAAGAAACTCTAGAGGGTGTTCCCAAGCCGTGAGAAGCTGTATTCCTACCGCTTTGTGGTCCGCTTTCTATCTCCACTCCCCGGCGTCGATCCGCAGGGGCAGCAAAGAAGCTACTAACACGAAAGCCACGCTCTCGTGCTCTTCGGTAGTGTTCCTCGCCATCCTTCAGCTATTGCTCGGTGAGGCCGAGACTGGTCCTCAATTCAAATAGTTGGGCCTCCAGGGCCCTCTTCTCCTCTTTCTCGGCCAATCTCTTGGCCTTCTCTCTTTCCCTGTCCCTTTCTCTCTCGGCCCGTTCTCTCTCTCTGTCTTCTTTCTCCAGCTGAAGGGTGATCCTTAGCTCTACTGCGTCCCTAGAAGAGTCGTCACCTGGACGACGCCACAGTTCCTCTTCAAGCTCGGCTATTCTAGCTTCCTTCTGGGTGGCATGCGCGAGTGCCTCCTGTGTTTCTTTCTCCTGCCATACTTATCATCTCAGGCATATGGCAATGCTTGAACAAGAGATATTAAACGGTGAGACCCTCACATGTGCAGAAAGTATCTCTTCTGCCTCCGTAGCCCGTTGTGTGGCATGAGCAAGCTGCTCGTGAAGTAGATCCAGCTCTGAAGTAGGAATCCATAGAGTAGAAGAAACGCCATCTGCCCCCATTGCCGATGAAACTGCATCGAGCTGGGCACGCTACGACACACAAGAGGTGGCATTTAAGTGGTTAGCGCCATGAATCTCAAATCATAACAGGAGTGTACATACACACTTACTGATGAACCCAGAGCCGCTCGGGTGTCATTCAACTCTTGCTCCGTATCCGCCAAACGAGCTCGTAAGTTCGTTATTATGGTGTCACGGGCATCCTACACCCATGCCTTATGAGTTCACAAAAAATAAAAAAATGCACAAAAATATGGAAGAAATGTAAAAGACAAAAAAATTGATGTTCTACCTCCACAAGCCCTCCAAGCAGGAGCCTCTCTGCGTACATTGCCCTGTAGAGTCGAAGGTAATCCTCACTGTCTTGTGCCTGTGATTCCACGAGCGTGCCTCCCCACTGACAGTCTTTATATTGTTCGGGGAAGCGCACTCTCCAATCAACACAAGTTGCTGGCCCGCGTGTCTTCTTTCCGACACGGGGTGATGTGGTCATATTCACCCATTCCTGGGCAAGCCCTAGGGTCCTCATGGCTAATCGTAGCTTTAGTGGCTCAATCTCATTCAAGCAATGGAGCCAGAGGTCCCGCCCAAACTGGGCACGGCTTCCAATTACCCACGGCTGGTCGACATCGACCATGTTCGAGTAAGGCCTCCAGTTCACCTATGATGGGTTGTACATATCTTCTCAGTTAGTCAAAAAAAAAACATAAATACAAAAAAAATACAAAAAAAGGGAGAAGAAAAGAAAAAAAATCCTACCATCGCTGCAGGGAACTCTTGCAGCTCCCGTCTCCACACCATCAGTTGGTAGGATAGAGGTGTTGTGCTCATGATGGGTTGCCACCGCCTAGCCAACGGGATCATCACTGGCCGCCAGTGTCGAGCTCTCCACATTGGAAGGTAATAGTAGCTCCATAGCTACACCATCATGTGTTATTGACATCAACCAATACAAAAAAAGCATAAAACAAAAATAACAAAAAAAAAATTTTACCTAGATGAAGGGCGTAAACCCACTAACTATCACCTCTCGATCTGTCCTTTGCGACAGACCTGTAAACAGATGTGCCAGCACGGCAGCTCCCCAGGCGTATTGTCCTACTCTTTCCAAGTCTGCGAGCAGCTCTAGGAAGCGATAGTGGATGCTGTCTCCCTTAGAGCCCAGTAGCAACTTGCCCAACAGAAAGAGGAGGAACCTCCTCAAGTCCATGCTGGTCCTTTCCCAGTTGCTGGCGTCCACGCAGTATACAGCGCGGGCACCTCTTTCAGCCCTCTCCATGAATTCCTCTAGGGACTCGTCATCACGCGGACGAGTGTCAGTAAGCCCTAATGCCTCCATGATGGACGCCCTGGCTACTGACCTGTTCTTCCGACCATCAAGGTCCAGCCCTAACAACTTCTGGGCACCTTCTCAGTAGTCCGCGTAAGTGATGCCAGTCACTGCCTCGCCATCTACTTTGAGGCTGGTGATTCGGACCACATCTTCTAGGCTGGGCACCATGTGCCCCCACGACATCAGGAATGCCCGACTCATCGGGTCCCATCTTTCACGCAGTGCTTGGATCAGGGCAAGGTCGAGCTTGATCGGCTTGATTCAGATCAGGGTAAGGTCGAGCTGGAAGTATGGAAGGCTACGATATGCGGCAACCACAAGCTCCCAGGAAATGTGTGATTTCATCATGCTCTGTACATACACAAGAAATGAGAAAGCGGAGCTTTGCCAAGGAAGAAAAGGAAGATAGAACGAAGGAAGGGACGAGAAGGTTCATCTTACGAGTCGCGATCGAGTCCTATCACTGAGTTGCCCTTCGACTTCTGAGAGTCTCCTGGAACTGCTCCCTGATCTGCTTCTCTTTGAGGAGCGGGAAGACTCACCTTCTGCCCTGAAGCTAGATTCACCTTCCATCCTGAAAGTTGAACAATTCTCACTACCTCCTCTTCTTACAAACCTTCACTCTTTAAATCAGCTATCACGGCTTTCGTGCTTCCAAGTCGAGTGAAAGGGGAGGTATTGATAGGATTGGAAGGGAGATGATCTGCATCTATCACCATGTGGAGTGATTGAGTTGGAGACGTGATTTGTTGACTCGTCCTCCCTAGACTGTCCAAAGACTCCCCGTCCCCGTTGTCATAATGGGAGACACTCACGCGGGAAAAGAGGACTAGAGGATAGCATCATTGCAATTGGTGGTAGATTTCTTCGAAAACAATGGCCACGGTACCCTCACCGGCCATTTTGCCATGTGAAGTGATTGATTCGGAGCCGCGATTTATTGACTTACCACCCCTATACGGTCTAATTATTCCCCGTGTCCATTGTCCTGTTGTGACTACTTTTAGCGCAAAGGAGAAAATGTGGGACATTCACGCGGGAAAAGAGGACCAGGGGCCGATGTTGTTGAAATCCGTGGTCGATTCCCTTTGAAAATCATGGCAACATTGAGGCACGACTCCGTGTTTTAAGGAGAAATCTCGCCGAGCATGTCACGTGGGAACCCATGTGGTAGAGAAGAGGCGTAGAATAGAAAGAGCACATTAAGGGCAAACAAGTTGTGTTTAAACCAAGCCGTTCCATTCACACATCTATATAAGGGTTTGTGCCCCCCAACATGAGAGAGTGGGTGTACAAGCAACTTACTATCTTACATCACCCTCATGTTACTTCTCTTCTCTCTCCTAAGACGGAAGTCCCTGTGAGGCTTCCTAGTGCCCGTGACGCAGCAATTGCCTTGTCGTGCCACGCGTCCCCACCTTCTCTGGCAGTGCTCCTCGCCGTCCTTCAGGCACTCTCGCGACCCCGATGGCCGCGAAGTTCTTGAATCCGAGGTCACTGGCTAAGCTCCCCTCTACTCTGCCGAAGGAGACCCCACCAACTCCAGGAGCTCATCCACTGCGAGCCCCCAACTCTCTTCTGATCTGAAGTGACTCCGAGGGAGTGACGTGTCTAGTCACTATTTCTCCCGGAGCTCCGTCGCTTGGGCCTCCAGTGCCCTCCTCCCATTCAATCACGAGGCCGTTTTGCCTCTCCTTCTCTACATGCATCCCACCTTGCCACCTGGAGAGAAATCGTCAGCTCCAAAATGTCTTGGGGCAGCTCCTCGGCGATGTGTCGTCGTCACTCCTCCTCCAACTCTGTTGTCCGGGCACCACGCTCTGATCGAGCGACATGCTCCTTCTCTGCTCAGGAGCTAGCACGCCCTAGATCTCCACTGCCTTCCAGATCCAATCATCCCACAAGGTCAGAAAAGTGGGTGAAGTGTGTAGTCAAAATCCAAACCAAATCATGCCCACCTGTGCTGCGAGCTTATGCTCGGCCCCTTTGGCACAAGCTACTGTGCCGGGAAGTTGCTCTTGGAAGGACATGACCTCCGAAAGAGGAGCTTAGGAACTGGAAGAGGCTCTGTCGGCCATCTGTTGCCACCTGCTGGGCACCATAAAAATAAGGGGACAAATGCAGAGTGGTGACTGTACATTAGGACTCCAAAACACAAAAAATAAAAATAATAAAAAATACAAACAAAAAATGAGTTGCCACTGCATGCTTTGACACATGAATTCTGCTTTCTATATTTTCTCTTGCTTTTGTGAATTGTTGTGGTTGATTGACATTATGTACAGTTAATTACAATCTTACTTTTTGTGAAATATTTTTGTTTTATTGTGCTTACTAATAAATGCATGTTTCAAAAGAAAAGAAAAAAAAGAGAAAAAGAAAAAGTGGATCATCTCCCTCCCACATGTATCATCTCCGCATTGTGTCATATATTGTACTATATGATATCTACACTATTTGAGCATGTCAAGAACCGTATGCCTTGAATGAATTTGGAGTTTGAGTTCAAACCGTGATAGCTCCAGAAGAGTCCGAGTCGTACGGATAGGCCGCTGAGTCGCGGTAGCCTGGGGACGACGGTTCCTTTCGGTGTGTTGGTGTGTGCATAAATGGCCCCCAGCTCAGTATCAGCTCACCGGATCGGTATCCTGACCCACGCTCCATAGCTTAACAATATTATCCTTGGCTACTTGATATCATTATGGAAAATCATTCACTTAAGTCAATTGTGCAAGTCGCTATGTTCAAACACTATGAAATATGAGATGTTCCATTCCGAGTTGAATACTGAGTTTTCCCGAGGTTGCCTTGGGAAGTTTCACTGGAAGAAAACATTGTTTGGATTTATCTTCAAATCATCTTTTATTTCCCTCGGACCCACCTTGGTTGCAGCACTTCCACAATGGCTGGTAACCGCACCTCAATGGTGAAACCTACAGGTTTACAACTCAGGTACTTCCGCACCGTGAAGTTGGTCCCTTTTAGTTGTTTGTGCCCCAGCGCACACAATGTCCTTCCCTGTTTGTTATCATCCAAACAATTGTGGAATTCAGAGGACCTTCTTCAAGGTTGTTTCGGTGAAACTCGGGAAAGATTCCCATCAGGAAGTGTTAGAGGGCGTGTCTCATCATATCTTGACATCCGCTTTTCAGTTCACTCTATTTTATTCTAACCCACTTCATTCCATTCCACTACATGGCTCTCCCCAACAAAGCGGACGCCAAGGTAGGGCAGCTGTAGACACGCCATTTTTAACATTTCTATGAGTAAATTTCAAATTATGCTACGATGCCCTAAAGTGACTTACGCATTTGACTTATGTGGATGATTAGTCATTTTTTTAGCTTTTACATAAAAATATAATACAAAACAAATTCAGAAAAGGTTAGAAAAATATAAAAAAATCGATAAAAGTTTATAAAGAAGAAAATACAAAAAAATGAGAAAAGCTTATAAAAAAACTAAAAAAAATTAGGAAAATCGTATAAGAAAATACAAAAAAATTCAAAAAATGCTACAAAAAAATTCAAAAAAAGGTTATAAAAAAATCTGAAAAAAATTGAGAAAAGTTTAAAAAAAATAATGAGAAAATGTTTAAAAAATGAAAATAATAAAAACAAACTAAATCCCAATACATAAAAATAAATAATTTTATTTTTGTATATAATACAAAAATGATAAGAGCTGAAATATAAAAACACAAATATAATAATATATATATTATAATTACCTACCCTTATACTAATCTTCATTCACTAATCCCATCTTTATTATTTTTAATCCCCTCTCACACGTCTCCCTCTCCTATCATTTTCTTATCTCCTCTCTTCCCATTCTCTTTTGTTCTATGACACGCTAAGCACTCCACTCTCCCCACTCTTATCTCCATTTAATTAATCAACTCTCCCACTTAACAACCCCCACCACTCATTCGCCCTTTACGTATCAACCAAATGTGTCTCTCTCACCTCATCTCTTTCTCTCACCATCCATCTCTCTCTTGTACACCTAGAAGCCCGGCAGAGAGAACCTTCTCTTCCCCACCATTCCAATCATCCACTCCTCTCTCAATAATTTTCTCAAAACCCCCTCAAAGGCTATCCCATTCTCTACACACTTCTCTCCCTCACTCTCATCTCGTCGTCCACTCCCTCCTCCCCACACAACCCAGTAGCGAACCCCCATTCCCACCTGCATGCCCGCTCGGGAGAACCCAGCCGCAAGCCACACCACGCCACCATGGCCATCGTCAGCCACCTCCATCTCCCACCATAGCCACCTCCGGCCACCCTTGCCGTGAACACCTTCACCTCCTGCTCCGGCCACCGCGCTCGCAGCCGCGCCCCTCTCACTTATGCCACCAGACGCCCTCCAACCGGCCGCATCGTCCGCGTCCAAGACCACCGTGACCCCCCCTCTTATCTAACGCAGCCCCAGCTACCACCTCTGCCAACCACACCCGCGAACGTCGCCTTCGGCCACCGCCCAACGCCACCTTGCACCCGCGTCCATTTCCTTCACCACCACCTCCATAGTTGCCGTTGCGCTACCATGAAGCCGTCGTCAACTACATCACCACCATCTCCACGTTGAAGGCCACCACTCCATCGCCTCCCCACGTCAGCGACCAAGCCCCCTGCCATCGTCTGCCGTCCGCCGCCAACCGCTCTCGCCGCTGCACCGAGTCACCCCCCCTCTCGCAGATCTCTCCTCTCTTCCCCCCTCACACGATCTCTCTCATCTCTCTCTATCTCTCTCCCTCTCTCCCCCTACGTTTCTCTCCCCCCTCTCTCACAGATTTCTCCTCTCTCCCCTCCTTCTCTCTAGTTTCTCTCTCCCTCTTGATCCCTTTCTCTTTCCTTTTTTTAGTTTTTTTATTCCTTCTCTCTGCCTTCGATCCCCCTCTCTCTTCTTCTTTCTGTCGCAAGCCCCACCCACTCTCTCACCCTCTCTCTCTCTTTCATCTCTCTATCTCTCTCTCTTTATCCCCCTCTTTCTCTCTCCGTTTCTCTCTCCCTCTCTCTGCCTTCGCCCCCTCTCTCTCTCTCTCTTCACTTTTTTTTATTTTTCTATCCCTCTCCTGTCTCTCTCTCTCTCGATCTCTCTCTCTGTACTTCTTTTTATTATTATTATTATTTAACCACTCTCTCTTTCATACTCTCTTTTCTCTCTTCACGCACCCACTCGCTATAATCTCGGAGTAACACTGTTCATCGGAGAATATATGTTATATCATATTAAGTGTATCATATATGTTATATCATGCTAGGTGTATCACACTTTGATCTTGCAGGAGGTTGACCCACTACTTATCCTTGGAGATAAAGCAAATGTCAAGGCTCCACCAGCAACTCCATCTGCACTGTTAGCTTCTGGTAGTAGAGTAACACAAAGGCCCCATTTTCTTATGCCAAGCAGCATTGTCATTGTCATTCTTGCACTTAAGCTGGTTAATGGGATTATGCCAAATTGCAAGCTCAGTGCTATATACAAATATATCTATATTTATATAGACATACATACATATATATGTATATTTATTTATTTATATATGTATACACCTATATGTATATATATATCAATATATAAATATATAGCTATATTTATATATGTGCATATTTAAACATATGTATGTGTGTATAGTTATGTATATGTAAATATTGCTTTAGCTCATATTGGTTTGTCATCTTTTAAGAAAATTCAGGAAGAAAGACGAGGCCTTCGGCCTAATCAGCGCTTCCCGTGTCCCTGTACACGAGGGAAGTCGTGTCGTCTCACCATTTGCCCAGGCTGTATTCGCGTCCTTCTCGTGTTGCTCGGAGCCCCCCCGGGCTTCGAAATAAGCTCCCCTCACCCTGCTTTTGACATTTTAATCTGTTATTTATGTTATTATCATGTTATTTCATGAATTGTTATTATATCATCATTCTGACTTAGCTTCTGTGTTTGTTTCTTTTTGCAGGGATAACCAGTTGAAAAGCCCTCTTCTTCGGCCTGTCGAACTAAGAGGAAGAAGGAGCCCGCATAACCCCGCGTCTGATGCGAAGCGATCAACAAATTCGGGGCCTTCGGCCTCTGGCGATCACAGCTTTAAACGCGTGCTTGTAGTAATTTTTATTTATGTTAATAATACCCGCGGAGAGTTAAATCCCGCATGGGTTGGCTTATACTATAATTGGCCGCGGTGAGTCATTTCACCGTGACCGTTTACTTTCAGCACTTCCTTTTCATATTTTATTATATTACGTTAAAATCACGTAAGGACCAATGTCCTGCGATGATTTCTTTGCTTTTTATATTGTTGTAATTCTGTGAGGAGTGATATGCCGTTCAACTTTTGCGTCCACGTTGTGTGTCTCTGTTTGTGCCAACTTGTCACGCCCTGAGAGCGGAAGATACCCGGAGATGCGTGACGAGTTTATATCAATCATGTCAATCAGAGTAGTAGTGTATTCGACACAAAGACAGAGATGCGCAAAAGTAAAGATAACCCAATCCATTTATTTCTTCATAATAAATAGTCTATTACAAACCCAATACTCTATTCAAAAAAAAAAAAAAGTACACATTTGACTCAAGAAATATATAAAAGACTAGATGACACTTGGAAAAGCTCTAGCTCTTTCACTCTTGATTCTCCCCATCCGATTGACTTTCCTCATCGTCGGACCTACCTGAAAAGTAAGGGAAACACGGAGTGAGCGAACGCTCAGTAGGAAATTATATCTCAGGAACTAGCAAGGGGTTTAAGTAGTTACATCTTTCATGAATGCACTATAGCTATGCATGCTCGCCTAAAACGACAAGATAGAAAGAGGATATAACAATAAGTGAAGAGGCGGAATCTCGCGCTGGGTCCTGAGCGGGCTGTGGATCACCAGAAGATGAATCTGCAAGAGAGGGAAACGTGTCAGAGGGCCCAGGGGATCTCCCTGGGGCAAACCCTCCGATGGCTAAGTCAGTAGAGCGATGGTGGAAGCGATAATGGGGGGAGGAGAGAGCTGATGCGCGAGAATCCTCTCCACCAAAGGGTGAAGCGAATCGTGCTCAGGAGCTTAGGGTATGTGAATGCCTAGTTCATCTTACCATCTTCTGGAGGGTATCCCTTGCTTAAATAGTGCGTCGCCTTTTAAGAGTCTGGTGAGCTGAGGGCTTCCCGGCGGGAGTTACGTCTTCAGCGGGGGCTTTTATGGCCGGATCGTGGGGACGTTATCCCCTTGGAGTCCGGCGGCACCCCTAACTCTCCCGTCGGCAGAGGACTCTGAACGGCCGTACCTGCGGATTAAACAAACGGTTTTACCGAGCTTCGGGGAGGCTAGCTCTGGTTTGAGCGATGGCCCGGCGAAGGTGGGGTCGGATAGGTCGGCTGGAGCCTGTCTCTCTCGGGTGAGGAGAGGGCTTTTAGACCGGACCTTCCTTGGGACCTGACCGCTGTCTCGGGCCCTCCGAGCCTAGAAGGCCGCCGGGGAGAGTTGGTTCCTCGAGTCTTTATTTATTGGGCTTTTCTTCCCTGAGTGGGCCCAGCGGGCTATCACTCGGGCGGGCTCGCCTAGTTGGACCGTGTGGGTCTTGTTGGGCTGCCTTTGTGGTGGGCTACGGAAATCCCCCTCTCCACTTGTCCCCCTCCTACTCCCGAGCCAAGGAGGCTCGGATGAGTAGTTTTTCGAGGCTTTGGATCGGCGTGGCTCAGGTGGGTGGAATTCTGTTGGCGTTGTGGAGCCGCTTATAGCGGTCGCCGAGGCCCATAATGATGATCCTGACAGATTGGAAGCGAAGGGGCCCCCCTTTTTCTCGGAGCACGGAACGGCGCGCCGCCACCCTCAGGGGTTTTTTAAGGGGCGCTGTTCATCGTTCTAGGCTTCCAAGGTTTTAGGCTTTCCTTGCTTCTTGATGCGCCGTGAGAGCACAGCGGAGACGCGGAGCCTTGCGGCGGCGTTCGAAGAGTTGGCGAGGATAACCGCGGAGGCGATCCGGCAGCTTCCTTCTCCCCCGGAGTCTTCAAGCTCGTGCGAGGGATCTTCTCTCGACTCGATGGCAGACCGGAGCCCGAAGGCGGGAACCCGTCCCCAACTGTAGCGAGTTGGGGGAGACGGAGGTGAGGAGGTTAGGGCACCGTTTTCGTCTACCTCTCCGCTATAGCTTTGTTGCCGCCACTCCGTACGAGACGAGTTTGGATGATCGTGCTGGGCTTATTTGCACCTTCCTTCTAGCTTGGAAGAGCGGATTTCAGCTTCCTTTCGATCCTTACGTGCTGCAGCTTCTCAATTTTTTCCGATTGGCACCTATTCAGTTGGTGGCCAACTCCTATCTTCTTCTTTCGGCCTTCGGGATTCTGTGTCGCCAGCGCGACATCTACCCTTCTCTGGACCTCTTCCACTTCTTCTTTGAGTTGAAAGCGCACCCGCAGGCGGGAAAAGGCTTCTACTTCATCCAGGCGCGGAGGAACAAGAGCTGCATCTCGCTTGCGGCGAAGGACTCCTCGCACAAGCGGTGGAAGACCCAATTCTTCTGGGTGAAGGCGGTGGCGACGGACGAGATCTGGAGATGCCGGACCTCGCCCAACTTTCACCCGAATCTGCCCCCTCGCCAAGAGGAGTTCCCTCCCCACGTGGAGCAGCAGGCTGCCCGTCTGCTGGAGAATCGCCAATCGACCGAGGAGCTGGTGACGCCGGAGAACATCGAACGGTGTCTTCTCTCGTGGTTGACGTCGTCAGGTACGGCTCTTGAGGCTCTTTTTCTGGGGTGGTAGCTCTTTTTTTCTCCTCCTGACCGGGGCTTCTTCTTGCTGCAGACGTGAGGCGGGAGCCTCTGGAGGAGGCGGCCGAGGTCATCGATCTGGGAGATGACTCAGCAGCCGATGAGCCTGATGCCCCGGTGGGTCGCGTCAATGCCCGAGATAAGGGCAAGGGGGCGGCCTCCGAGGGGTCTTCTCGATCGACTGGTCTGAAGAGCAAGGATCCCCTGGTGGGGAAACTGCGGGAGGCCGCGAAGGCCAGGAAGAGGGCCAGGAAAGCCAGTCTTCCTACCGCCGTTTGGGGCGATTCTGGCTGGGCGGCACTCCCCCCTCGGGGGCAGGATGGGGCCGACCCTTCCGGGCTGGCTCTCCCATCCGCCGAGCGAGAGGGGGCCGAGGAGACCAGGGGCCCTGCAGAGGGAGGTGATGGGTCGGCTCTCCCCTCTGTAGGGACAGAAGGGGCCGATGCCGGCGTGGCCGGCGCTGGGACCGAGGGTTCGGTCGGCGCGGATGGGGGTTCGCCCGCGGGGGCGTCGCAACCCCAAGTGCCGACAGCTTCTGGTGCGGTTGATCCCGCGGCACCGGTCGAGGGTGCGGGGTCGCCCGGGGAGGCGTTGCAACCCCAACCGACAGTGGCGTGCGGGGCGGTTGGTTTCGCCGCCACAACAGGGCCTTCTGGCGGGGTGCCCAGGGTGGAGCAGTCCCCTTTGTCGGAACCTCTGGTCAGGCTCGGTGTCTCGGGTGACCTGTACCGGCTCTGCCGGTCGATCGCCGATAGGACGAGGGGGGGAGAAAAGCGCAGTACTCCTGCCGGGGTCCTTGACATCCTGATGGAGGGCGGCCTGGTCATAGCTCGGACAGCGGCCGTGATGGTAGAGGCGCACGCCCGAACGGAGGCGGAGCGGTCGAAGCTCGCCTGGACCCTTGGTGGATGCGAGGGGAAACTAGCTCGGCTCGAGGGGGAGCACGAGGGGCTCCGGCGGGAGTTCCTCGCATTCAGGGAGTTGGCGCGGTCGAGCCGACGGGAAGCCGAGGTGCTGGCCGAGCAGCTGACAAGGGCCCAAGAATCACTCGAGAGGAAGAGCAAACGTCTAGAAGACGAGCGTCAACGTCACATCGAGCTGGATAGCCTCTGGGAGCTTGAGCGCGACGAGCTGCAGGATCGGGCGGAGGACGCGGAGCGCCTTCGCACTGAGGCCGAGGCGGACCGAGCCCGGGCAGAGGGTCGGATGATCGAAGCTGAGCGGAGGATGACCGAGCTGGAGGAGCGTCTGGCGAGGGCGGAAGAGCGTGCGGCCGAGGCGGAGTGGGTTCGGGACGGGCAGGTCGAGGCGGAGGCGATCGAGCGCTATAAAGGATCGGAAGCTTACTCGGCCGACCTGATTGCAGCTGCCCTACCCTACTACGAGGTAGCGCTCCGCCGGGGTGCTCGAACGGGGTTCAGGCAGGGCTATCGCCGGGCGATGAACTATGCCAATGAGCACCTTGCCGGGGGTGATTTTCCTTATGGCCAGAGTTATGACTCAGACGAGTCAGATTCCAGCTCCTCATCTTCGGCCGGGGAAGAACCGGAGGAGTCGCCTCCAGCGGGGTCACCAGCTCCGAGGGCCTCGGGAGGGCTCACGACCGGGACAGTTCTCGCACAGGCGAGGTCAGTGTCCGGGCCGGCCATCGCCGAGGGTACCGGGGGTGACGCGTCCCCTACTGCTGTTCCCGAGCTTCAAAGTGGGCCCGAGGCCTGATGTAACTTCATTTTGCCCCTTCCCCTTTTTGTCTGTCTTTCCTTTTGTAAGAGGTTTTTATGGGAGGCAATAAATGACTTACTTTATTTGATCGCTATCTTTGCTGTGATTTGGTTGGCGTATCGAGGCAGTTGGAAAGTGCCGATATCTTTTGCGCCGTTTTCGCACGTCGATTCGGGAGACTTCTTGCGGGCGTCCTTCCGTATTACCATGCTTTCAAAGTCGAGGTGCTTCGCGAATCCCGGTAGGGTGGAGACCGAGGAATTTGAGGTGATCTTTCAGGGGAGGTCCTATAGCGTGTTTTCGAGGGGGGAGTCATTTAAGGCGCGTGGCCTCCCTTGGCCTATAAAAAGGACCGAAGGGTGCTCCTTCCCTCTTAACACTTAGGACTCTCGCCGGCGGTCTGCTCTTATTCCCTCGTTTTCGCTCTGCGTAGCGCCACCGCGATCGGAGCATGGAGGACCCTTCAGAAGGTGACGCTGCAGACGACGGGGAGCGGCCGGTTCCAGCTGTCCTGGAATATCGGTCGGGTCCCACGGTCGCCGCGCGTGAATGAGACAGGTCCGACGGTCGCCGCGCGGATCTGGAGAGGGCTTCGACGTGCGGGGGCACGCCGTTTGCCTCCTCTTGGCTCCGGCGAGGCTTCCGGGCGGACGCCGAGATGGAGGGCGGATGGGGGAGTTAGGGATGCTGGCCGCCATTCCCCTCCGTGGGAGGGGAGGAGGCGGCTCCAGTCCCTTCCTCGCCCCTGTCCGCAGCCTCTTTCTTCATTTCTTTCACTCTTCGGGGGCTGCTTGCTTTCTGTTCGCCTTCAAAGAGTTGGTAGTTTGGCGGAGAGGAGACCTTCACGGCGTTCCTTTTTCCAGGTTGTTGCCAACTTGGAAGGTAGCCTTCCTTGTGTGAAAGGTGGCCTTCTCCTTGCTGTCCCTCTGTCACCTTTGTCACGGTCCACCCGAGCCAACTGGGTCGACCATCTCTTGTTCGAGCCAGTTTCTACGCGAGGCAGAGTCAGTGGCTGGATGCGAGAAGGTCAAGACCGGGTCGGCCGGGTGATGGTCGTTTACCGCGGTGCTAGATGGATTTTTGCTTTTCACTATGTAATGTATTGGCAGTTGCCTTTCTGATGTACCAACAGTTATCTTGAATGAATGCGAAAGATAAGGGGGTTTATTTTACCCGATTTGTTGATACAGTATTCAGAAATAAAATCTGCGTAGTGTGGTTGCATTCCATGTCCGGGGAATGGGTTCCCCCTCCATTGTGGCTAACCTGTACGCACCTTTCCCGAGCGTCTCGATCACTCGGTAGGGGCCTTCCCAGTTGGGGGATAGCTTGCCCGCCGCCTCTAGTGGTCGAGATGCTTCGGTCTTCCTGAGAACGAAGTCCCCTGGTCAGAATTGTCTGCCTCGGACCTTGGCGTTGTAGTACCGAGTGAGGCGGCGCTGGTATTCCGTAGCTCGGACGTTCGCGATCTCTCGGAGTTCATCTGCCAGGTCGAGGTTCTCGAGCAGCTTCTGCTCGTTTGCCTCGGGCAAAAAGCTGATCACTCGGAGAGACGAATTGGCGATTTCTAACCGAACGACGGCTTCGGTGCCATATACCAGTTGAAAAGGGGTCTCACCGGTTGCCGTTCTGGGGGTCATTCGGTGTGACCATAGTACGCTAGGCAGTTCCTCGAGCCAGCTACCCTTAGCCTTGCCGAGTCTGGTTTTTATGCCCTTCAAGATGGTCTTGTTGGCATTTTCAACCAGCCTGTTGGCCTGAGGGTGGGCGACCGAGGTGAAGTGGTTGCGGATATTTAGGTCAGCACATCTGTCTCGGAAGTATCGAGAGTCGAATTGCTGCCCGTTATCACTCACTATCACTCGGGGGACGCCGAAGCGACAAATGATCGATTTCCATACGAAACCCCAGACGACTGTCTCGGTGATCCTCGCTGTTGATTCAGCCTCGATCCACTTGGTGAAGTAGTCGATGGCGACGATGATGAACTTTTTCTGGGATTGAGCCATTGGGAATGGCCCAAGGATGTCGATCCCCCACCGAGCGAAAGGGTAGGGCTCGGTAAGGGTGACAAGTTCCGTGGCCGGCTGGTGGACCAAATGGTTGAACCGCTGGCAACGGTCGCAATGTTGTACGTAAGCCGTGCAGTCGCGCTGTAGGGTCGGCCACCAGTAGCCTTGCCTTAGCAGGATTCTGGCCAGCGACCGACCTCCCGAATGTGCTCCGCACAGGCCTCGATGTATCTCTTCAATAGCTTGGCTCGCTTCGTCGGGGCCGAGACACTTCAAAAGGGGCCCGGAGAACGATCTTCGGTAGAGAGCGTTGTCGAGGATGACGAAGCGCCGAGCCTGGTACTTCATCCGGCGGGCTTCTCGAGGGTCGGAGGGTTCCTGGGAGTCTCGTAGCCAGGATAGGTAGGGGGAGCGCCAGTCGTCGGGAGTGGCCGAGTCAATGGCGAGGAGCTCCGAGTCTATGCTCGGGCGCTCTAGCTCTTCTAGGAGGACCGATCGTGTACCTTCCGGGTCTAGGGAGGAGGCCAGTCGGGAGAGGGCGTCCGCCCGAGAGTTTTGCTCCCGAGCTATTCGGACTACCTTGAACTCCTCGAACTGCTGGGCCAGGCTCCGGACCAACTGGAGGTATTTGATCATAGGTGCCTCCTGAGCTTCGTACTCGCCACTGACCTGGCTTGCAACTAGCTGGGAGTCGGTGTGGATCCTGACTCGCTCAGCCCCCAACCGTCGGGCCATGCGGGCCCCCGAGATAAGGGCCTCGTACTCGGAAGCATTGTTGGATGCCAAGAAGTTGAACTTTAGGGCGTATTGCAACTCTGTTCCTTCGGGGGACCTTAGGAGGATCCCTGCGCCGCTGCCGACCGAGTTGGACGATCCATCGACGAACAGCTCCCAGGTTGGCCCGGTTGCTGTCGGAGGCCTGTCCTCGACCGGAACGGTGCTCTCGGCGATGAAGTCGGTGAGCGCTTGCCCTTTGATAGCTGATCGTGGCCGATACGAGATGTCGTATGCCCCGAGCATGATGGCCCATTTGACAAGTCGCCCCGAGGCTTCGGGGTGGGCCAGAATCTTCTTCAGTGGCTCGCCGGTTAGCACTGTGATGGGATGCCCCTGGAAGTAGGGTCGGAGGCGCCTTGCGGAGGTAACCAACGCTAGCACGAGTTTCTCGGTTGCGGGGTACCTCCGCTCGGCCTCGTTGAGCACCCTGCTGGTGTAGTAGACCGGCCTATCGACTCCCGAGTCGTTTCTGACTAGGACCGAGCTGACTGTTGACGGCGTCGCCGAGAGATAGAGCAACAAGACCTCGCCCAGGATGGGCTTGGAAAGCACCGGGGGCGAATCCAGGAACTCTTTGAGCTCGATGAACGCTGTCTGGCATTCCCCATCCCATGCGAACGTGGCAGATGCTACCTTGGGCCCCCTCATCAGCTTGAAGAAGGGCAAGCATCGTTCGGCCGCACGGGACAGGAAACGACTGAGAGCAGCGACACGCCCCGTTAGACGCTGGACGTCTTTAATACACGCGGGTGGGCGCATGTCCAGGATGGCCTGGACCTTATCGGTGTTGGCTTCGATCCCTCGCTGAGTGACCAAGAAACC
This sequence comes from Amorphophallus konjac, assembly GCA_022559845.1. Lineage (NCBI taxonomy): Eukaryota > Viridiplantae > Streptophyta > Magnoliopsida > Alismatales > Araceae > Amorphophallus > Amorphophallus konjac. The sequence continues at coordinate 161,088,979 of CM040120.1, read as the reverse complement.
CAGGAACTTCCCGGATCTTACTCCAAAGGCGCACTTGGCGGGGTTGAGCTTCATGCAGTACTTCAAGAGGGTGCCGAAAGTCTCGGCGAGGTCGGTGAAGTGGTCTTGGGCCCTCGGGGTCTTGACGAGCATGTCGTCGATGTAGGCCTCGACGTTCCGACCTAACTGTCCCTCGAACATATGGTTGACCAGTCGCTGGTATGTGGCTCCAGCATTCTTCAATCCGAAGGGCATCCGGGTGTAGCAGTACACGCCGTAGTCGGTGATGAAGGCGGTCCTCTCGACATCTTCAGGGTTCATTCGGATCTGATGATAACCCAAGTAGGCATCCAGGAAACTGAGTATCTCATTGCCCGAGGTTGAGTCAACCAGTTGGTCGATGCTCGGTAGCGGATAGCAGTCCTTGGGGGTGGCCTTGTTCAGATCGGTGAAGTCTACGCACATTCACCACTTGCCGGTGGTCTTCGGCACCAGGACGATGTTGGCTAGCCACGTTGGGTACAGGACCGGTCTGAAAAGACCAGTCTCTTGTCCCTTGGTGACCTGCGCCTTGATGATCGCCTGTTTCTCGGGCGCATGCTTCCTCCTCCGCTGCTGTACGGGTCTCACGGTGGCATCGAGGTTAAGCTTGTGCATCACAGTTTCCTCTGGTATACCAGGGAGTTGATCATCGGACCAAGCGAAGACCCGGACGTACCCAGAAAGAAACTCCTTGTATTGCTGCTGTTCCTTCGGTGGTAGGTCGGCACCGATCCTTACTCCAAGGGCCGGGTCGTCGTTCAGGAATACCGTTAATAATTCGCCACCGGGCTCGGTGGTCACGGCTTTTCCTTCGACTCCCCTGGGGCCCTTATCCTTCCCGTCCGGCCTTGAGGCTTCCACCGAGATATTGTAGCACCTTCTAGCCGTGGCCTGGTTACCTCGGGCTTCCCCCAACCCGTTTTTGGTGGGAAACTTCGTTTTTTGGTGATAGGTAGATGGTACGGCCTTTATTCGGCTGAGAAATTTTCGGCCGAAAATGGCGTTGTACGCTATCATACCTTTAATCACTATGAAGTCCACTATGACCGTAACGGTTTTGGGTGGGGTGCCGATAGTGACTGGAAGGCTTAGGGCTCCCTCGGGGTAGGTGGCCAGGCCATTAAACCCGCTAAGGGGTGTTCGGATCGGGCGGAGCTTGGATGGGTCTTCCCCCATCTTGAGAAAACAGTCATAAGATAATACATCGGGGGCGCTCCCATTATCAACCAAAATCCTGTCTACATTACAGTGATTTATCGTGGCCGAGATAACGAGGGCATCGTCATGCGGGGTGCTCAGCCCTTCCAGGTCTTGGTCGGAGAAGACTATGACCTGGGGCTCCATCGGCGGACCTCTGGGAGGCTCTAAGGCTTGGCTGGCCCGCTCGGCATGACGTTTCCTTCCTCGGCTGGTGTCGCCGCCCGATGCCGCCCCTCCGGAGATGACGTTGATGTGGACCCCTCGGGGAGCGTTGTCGATCTCCTCTGCGGCGTCTCGGTCTTCTTTGTGCCCGGTCGTGAACCGGGCTAGATGCCCCAGACGGATGAGGCGCTCGATCTCGTCCTGGAGCTGATGGCAATCTCCGGTGTGGTGCCCGTGGTCGCCGTGGAATAGGCAATGCCTGTCCCGCTTGCGGTTCTTCGACCTCATTGGCTCGGGCTGGCGGAGAAGTCTCGAGTCTTTGATGTCTTCATAGATCTCGTAGACTGGTGCGGTCAAGGGGGTATACCGCTCGTACTTTCTCTTGCGCTCTCCTTCTCGATCGCGCTTCTTACTCGAGTCGGGGTTTGGCTCGGAGGTCCGCTTTTTGTCCCCCTCCCGACCCGAGCCGGTTGCGTCTCGGCAGGCGCTGAGTACTTCTTCGCACTCGGCGTGGCGCAGTGCCAGAGTCACTAGCTCGGCAAGGGTCGAGGGAGGGTGGAGGAGAAGCTCGCGGCGGAGATTCTCATCCCGGGTGCCCCCGGTCAGTGCGGTTGTGGCTGAGGCCACATCCAGGCGGGGGATCCTAAGGGCTTCCGATTTAAATCGGTGGACGTAAGTCCGGAGCCTCTCCCCTTGCGCCTGTTTGAGAGCCAGGAGCCCCGCTACTGACCTTGGGGGGGCGCTACTGGCAAAGCTCTCCTTGAAAATTCGCCCGAATTGCCTGAAGTCTCGAATGGACCCCGGGACGAGGGCCCGAAACCATGCCTGAGCGCCTTGGACCAGGGTGGCCACGAAGGCTCGGCATTTGATGGGATCCGGCGTTCCATGCAGGGTCACCAAGGCATCGAAGCTATCGTAGTGGTCGGCTGAGTCGCCCTGGCCGTCGTAGAGCTTGAAGATTGGGATGGAGGCTCTAGGAGAGACCTCTGCCTTCAAGATGTATTCGGAGAAAGGGGATTTCTCCTCGTCCCCCGAGAAAGAGGTCTTCTGTAGGGCGCGGAGAGCGCGCTCTTGCTCTGCGAACCGTCTTTCAAAATCTCATAGCCGGAGAGACAGTTCTGGTTGTGGCCGCGCCGTGGGGCTGGGGGGGCGTCGTGGCGATCTCCCGGAGCACTGGTGCCCGGGCGCGGCGGCCTCGCCCCCTGCTTCCCTCTCCTCGGCATGGAGGAAGCCTCTTGCTCCGCAGGCGGAGCTTGCGAGGGTCCTCCGATGTCGTTGCGGAGGAGCTGTCGGCCGCGGAGGGTGAAGCGGCCTCCGGCGGTGTGCTGCGTTACACTCCTTCGAGGGGGACTTCCTGACGGGGCGCGGGACCTCGTGTCCCGGGCCACCTGGGCCCTCATGAGCTCCACGAGGACGTCCATCTTTTCGTTGAGGGCCTAGAAGGCGTTGGCGCCACCGTCGAGGGGTGCCCCTGTCTCCGCCGGGGGGGGTGGTGGCCCGTTGGTGGGGACGCTGGCATTGGAGGGGGGGCTCTGTGAGACCCTAGGGGGGCGCCTCCCGCCGCCGTCACAGCCTTACCTGCCCCGCCGGCGGATCTCCTCCCTGAGCTTTTTCTTACCATCTTGACTCTTCGAGCGTTTCCCACAGACGGCGCCAGATGAAGAGGCGGAATCTCGCGCTGGGTCCTGAGCGGGCTGTGGATCACCAGAAGATGAATCTGTAAGAGAGGGAAACGTGTCAGAGGGCCCAGGGGATCTCCCTGGGGCAAACCCTCCGATGGCTAAGTCAGTAGAGCGATGGTGGAAGCGATAATGGGGGGAGGAGAGAGCTGATGCGCGAGAATCCTCTCCACCAAAGGGTGAAGCGAATCATGCTCAGGAGCTTAGGGTATGTGAATGCCTAGTTCATCTTACCATCTTCCGGAGGGTATCCCTTGCTTAAATAGTGCGTCGCCTTTTAAGAGTCCGGTGAGCTGAGGGCTTCCCGGCGGGAGTTACGTCTTCAGCGGGGGCTTTTATGGCCGGATCGTGGGGACGTTATCCCCTTGGAGTCCGGCGGCACCCCTGACTCTCCCGTCGGCGGAGGACTCTGAACGGCCGTACCTGCGGATTAATCAAACGGTCTTACCGAGCTTCGGGGAGGCTAGCTCTGGTCTGAGAGATGGCCCGGCGAAGGTGGGGTCGGATAGGTCGGCTGGAGCCTGTCTCTCTCGGGTGAGGAGAGGGCTTTTAGACCGGACCTTCCTTGGGACCTGACCGCTGTCTCGGGCCCTCCGAGCCTAGAAGGCCGTCGGGGAGAGTTGGTTCCTCGAGTCTTTATTTATTGGGCTTTTCTTCCCTGAGTGGGCCCAGCGGGCTATCACTCGGGCGGGCTCGCCTAGTTAGACCGTGTGGGTCTTGTTGGGCTGCCTTTGTGGTGGGCTACGGAAATCCCCCTCTCCAATAAGATAACAGGGAGAACTAGTCATGAACCTTTCAAGAACTTATATCAAATGACCTCAAGATATTCAAGCAAGTACTTTTTCATGTCAAGATGAAATTTGGCTATCACGTTCAAGTACGCAAGTAATTACCCTTTTTCGGGCCACGCAAGTCATGTAATATCAAGTCAAGTACAAGATTTGTGGAATGTTCAATCAAGCTAGTCATGCACTTCGGTATAATGCCAATACCGTGATCAATCAACTCCCATGGGCACAAGTACTTTCGGGTGCTCCTCCCAGGACCAGATCAGGCCCTATATGCGCAGGCATTAGTCATGTATTTTTAACATCCACATTTTTGTGTATAGCCATCATGGAATTTCAATAAGCAAGCTTGTAGTCATGTAAGGCAACTTTGAGAGATTAGAGTCCAAAAATATGACTTTTGACACCAATGGGCGATAATAACGGTACAATCGCACTTTCGATAAAACTAGGTGGAATTAGTTCCCTTAACTCGGGTACCATGATAAGTAAGTAGAGACACTCTTTTATATAGAATTGAGGTCCATATGAATAGCACCTCAATGGCAAGACGTCCTTATTCTTAATATAGAATTGAGGTTCACAAGAAGATCAAGCTTAATATATAATTGGGGTCTACAAGAACATCATAACAATGTTGATATAGAATTGGGGTTTACAAGAACATCATAACAACGGCATATTCTTCCCCGTTCATTAAGATAATTCTCATATCATACCCATGGCATGACATGAGGGCCGGTATTACCATGTTTCTATAGAGGGACATGGCAAAGATTGTGTAATGGGTTTTTAGGGTACAACCAGCTCAGTCGGCCTTGAGGGAATCCAAGGCGGCGAGGAGTCTTACGGAGGTCTCTATGACTAACTTGCTAGTCCAAAGGAACGGAATGTCCAATGGAGAGCTTGTATGTCAATGAGAATTGAGTGTGTAATGCGATAAATCATCGTAGAAAACATGGGACTATACTCACGGAGTGGAGTAATAGTGCCAATGTATATGTATGTATGTATAATGAAACCCTCGGATAACAGTAATCAGAAAAAATCAGTAGTGCAGAAAATAGCGACTTTGGTAAAGTCGTTTTTCATGAAATTAACGCCTTAATCAGGGGCGTTTATATTAAATTTGACGACATGTATAGAAGTCATCCTTTCAATATTTCTAATTTTGTAGAATATTAAAAATCTGGAAATTTTCATAAAACACGCCCTGGACAGGGGCGTTAGTTTACAGAAAGCGCCCTGGTATGGGGCGTTAGTTCAATAAAAGACGACCTGGACAAGGTCGTTAATTCATAATTTTACAATTTCGAGACGATGAAATTTCAGGAAACATGATATAGGGTCAGAACCAGAAAAATAGCAGGATTACAAGAGATTGATCATGCATTAATCTAGAATCATGTTTGAATTAATATATAATTTTTAAACATGGTATTTAGTAATTAAAAGAAATTGACGTCCGTGTGCGGGGCGTCAAATATGAAATTGACGACCTAGTCATGGTCGTTTCTTGTAATTTAGCGCCCTTGATAGGGGCGTTTCTTTCAAAAACTCTTTAGAAACTAATCAAAATGCATGAAATCTATATGCATGTATTAACGGATGATGTTATAATTATTAATATGCTAGTTTGGGCTACAATACCTGAGAAAACCTACCTTTGTGAAGACCTGGAAGAGGATCGTGAAGGTTTTAATGGAAACGATGCTCTGAACTTCTAACAGCAACAGTGATGACAGGAGAAGAGAGAAGTTGATGCAGATGAAGCTTGAAGTTCTGTACGTACTTCAACCTAGAATAGCTTCTTCTTGATGTAGGCAACCTACAGGAAAGATATGAAGAACATTAGTATTCTTCATACGGTGACCAGAGGCAGGGAAGAAGAGCTGTTAATTACTTACACAGCAGCAGAACCTCGACCAAAATAGCTTTAGGGTTCTAATGTTTAGGGTATTTATAGGATTTCTAGAATCCTAACGGGGTGAGTGTTTGATTGGAAGTAACACTTCCATATTAGAGTTATTACTACATTCGAACTCTTTCTCATAGTTATCAACTTACCCTAGATAAGTTCCTGGTTCGAACGGAACAGAAACTGAACTAACGTCCTAGGTAAGGGCGTCGAATTTAAATTGACGCCTTGGCATGCGTCGTTTATTGTTGAAACGCGTCCAAGCAAAGGGCGTTACAATTACTTGCCTTTTTATGTAATTTTGGTTGTTTAAGATTTGACGCCTTGAAATGTGGGCGTCCTTTCTCAAAAACACGCCTTAGGTGAGGGCGTTTCTTGTCAAGTAGCACCTTTATCTGCGGCGTTATTTTTCTCAGGGTTTAATTTTTTTTTCCATTTTCGGTTTTATCGTTTATTTACTTATTCTTTTAATCTATTTTGATTTATCTATCCCCTTCTATTTTATCAGGGTTGCTACACCCTCCCCTACATAAAAAGAATTTGGTCCCCAAATTCCGTAGCATATAATTATATAGAGAGTGTAGAGTACATACCTTCTAGAATAATTCTGGAAATCGTTTCCTCATAGATTCCTCGGTCTCCCATGTAGCTTCATGTTCTGAATTCTTATTCCATTGTACTTTTAGCATGGGAATAACCTTATTCCTTAGGGTACGTACTTCTCGATCTAGTATTCTTATGGGCTTCTGCTCGTATGTGAGATCTTTCTGGATTACTAGATTTCCATGCTCAATAATATGTGATGGATCATGCACATACTTCTTTAACATAGATATGTGGAACACATCATGTACTTCGGACAGTTGAGGTGGCAATGCGATGCGATAAGCAACCTCGCCAACACTTTCTAGTATCTCGAAGGGTCCGATGAATCTTGGTGTAAGCTTGCCTTTAACACCAAATCTCCGTATTCCACGTCCAGGCGATATCTTGAGAAATACATGATCTCCAACTTGGAATTCAAGATCTCTCCTTCTTGTGTCAGCATAAGCCTTTTGTCTAGACTGAGCAACTTGCAGTCTTTCTCTAATTATTTGTATCTTCTCGGTAGTATCCCTTACCATGTCTAGACCTAACAGTTGTTTCTCTCCAACTTCATCCCAGCATAAGGGTGATCGGCAACTCCTTCCATATAAGGCTTCGAAAGGTGCCATTTGTATACTTGCCTGGTAGCTATTATTGTATGCAAATTCGACCAGAGGCAAGTGATCACGCCAGTTTCCACCAAAATTAATAATGCATGCTCTTAGCATATCTTCGACTACTTGATTGGTTCTCTCGGTCTGACCAACCGTTTGAGGGTGAAAAGCTGTACTAAAGTTAAGTCTCGTTCCCAACGAATGTTGTAGTCCCTTCCAAAAATGAGAAGTAAAACGGGGATCTCTGTCAGACACGATTGAAACAGGAATACCATGTAATCTAACTATCTCCTTGATATACAATACAGCCTGAACATCAATTGACCATCAGCTCTTGATCGGCAAGAAATGCGCTGATTTAGTCAATCGATCAATAATAACCCATATTCCATCATGTCCTCCCTTTGATTTAGATAGACCCATGATGAAATCCATCCCAATATCCTCCCACTTCCACCTAGGAATATCTAGGGGATGTAGTTTTCCAGCAGGCTTTTGGTGTTCTACCTTGACGTGTTGGCACGTGAGACAGCGCGACACGTGGTCCGCTATTTCCCTTTTCATGTTGGGCCACCAATAATTCCGTTTCGCATCTTGATACATTTTGGTAGATCCAGGATGAATCGTGTACCTTGATCTATGAGCTTCATCTAAGATCTTCTTCTTTACCTCGGGACAATCCGGTATGCAAGTTCTATTCCTGAATATTAATCTTCCTTCACAAGTTATTTGGAAATTCGATTGTCCTTCCAGTTTGCCTTTGATCTCTACTAACATTGGGTCATTATCTTGAAGTGCTTGTATTTCAGTTAATAGGTCTGACTGTATGCTTATATGAGATAATGTGACACATCGAGGGTCTGTGTCCATGCCTATATTGAGTTCAGAGAATTGCTCCAGTAATTTCCATTCTTGAATCATACAATTGGCTAACAGTGCTCTCGGCTTTCGACTAAGGGCATCTGCTACATGATTACCTTTTCCGGGATGATATTGTATATTGATTCGAAGTCTTTGAGATATTCTAGCCAACGTCTTTGCCTCATGTTCAGTTCCTTCTGTGAGAAAAGATATTTGAGACTCTTGTGATCGGAGTATACAGTAAACTGCACTTCATAGAGATAATGTCTCCATATCTTCAGTGCAAATACTACCGCGGCCAATTCTAAGTCATGGACGGGGTAGTTCTCTTCATGCTTCTTCAATTGACGAGAAGAGTAAGCTATAACCTTTCCTTGTTGCATTAGAACACATCCGAGGCCAATGCCAGAAGCATCAGTGTATACCTCGAATTTCTCTCCTTCCACTGGTAAAGCTAAGACAGGAGCTGTAGTAAGATGATCCTTGAGAGTTTGGAAGCTTCTTTCACATTCCTCACTCCATTCGTAATGGATCTCCTTGCGAGTTAACCTCGTAAGGGGCACGGCGATCTTAGAGAAATCTTTGATGAATCGTCTGTAATAGCCAGCAAGACCTAAGAAACTTCGAATTTCGCTAGCATTGGTCAGTCTTTCCCAATTTCTTACAGCTTCAACTTTTGATGGATCTACTGATAAGCCATCCTTTGATATAACATGTCCGAGAAAAGTTACTTCTTCAAGCCAGAATTCACACTTGCTGAGTTTTGCATATAATTGATTTATCCTCAATATTTGTAATGTAATCCTTAAATGCTCCTCATGCTCTTCCTTGGTCTTAGAATAAATCAATATATCATCAATAAAGACCACCACGCATTGATCCAAATAAGGCCTGAATATGCTATTCATTAACTGCATAAAGGCAGCGGGGGCATTTGTTAGTCCAAAAGGCATAACAACGAATTCATAATGGCCATACGTGCTTCTGAATGCGGTCTTATGAATGTCATCATCTTTGATCCTTAACTGATGATATCCCGACCTGAGATCAATCTTTGAGAAATACTTGGATCCAGATATTTGGTCAAATAATTCATCGATTCTCGGCAGTGGATACTTGTTCTTGATAGTGAGATGATTCAACTGTCGATAGTCGATGCATAGCCTCATGGATCCATTTTTCTTTCTTACAAACAGTATAGGTGCTCCCCACGGGGAAGTACTTGGTCTAATGAATCCTTTCTTAATGAGTTCCATCAATTGCTCCTTTAACTCCTTGAGTTCAGCAGGTGACATTCTATAAGGTGCCTTTGAAATTGGACCAGCACCAGGGACTAAGTCAATGGTGAAGGCCACTTCTATTTGTGGGGGTAATCCAGGCAAATCTTCCAAAAATACGTCTGGAAATTCTTGCACTACTAGAATGTCTTCTAGCTTAGTTTCCTTAGCTTCTTTAACTGTGATAAATGCAAGGAAAGATACACATCCTTTCCTGATGAGCTTGCTAGCTCGGAGAGCCGAAATAAAAGGGGATTTGCTTCGACTCTTAGGGCTAGTGAAGATTAATTCTGGAAATTCCTTGAATGTAACCTTGCTATTGCGGCAATCAACCATTGCCTGATACTTGGATAACCAATCTGCTCCTAGTATGACATCATACTCCTTCAGATCTAAACATATGAGATCGATAGGGAGATTTCTACCCTGAACCAATACTTCACAGTTTTGGTAAAGATGTGTAATATCAGTCTTGTCACCCAGAGGAGTAGACAAAACTAATTTCATCCATTCTGGTTCTAGGGGTAATGGGTCAGCGAACTTCTTAGAAATAATAGAATGTGATGCACTAGTATCAATTAAGACATATGCATTCTTGGACCAAACTTTCAATGTACCTTCCACTAGTCCGCCTTCTTCTTCTTGTTCGGTCTCCTTGATTGCGTGAAGACGCGCATTCTTGGTTACCGGGCGTTTCCCGACATCGGCTTGATCGTTAAGTAATGGGCAATCGGGAATCCGATGCTCACGACTCCCACAACGGAGACATGCTCCTAGTTTCCTCCAGCATTCTTCTGCTCTATGGCCTGCCTTGTCACAATGTTTGCACACTGTGTTTGATGGGGTAGTGGTGATAGAGAAGGGCTTGGTCTTCTTAAACTTCTGATCTTGCGAGGAAATACCTCCATTGCTAGGCCTCTTCTTGAAGTTGGGTTTAAAGGAACCCGATCCTGTAACGTCTTCCTTCTTATCCTTACCACGAATCCTATCAGATAGTTCTGTGGCATCTTCTAATAGTTGTGCGCGGCGTACTATCTCCGAATAGACCTAAATGTCCATCGGTGCCAGTTGGGTAATATATTGGGGCCTGAGCCCGTTTAGGAACCTCCTAGCTTTCATCTTCTCGGTGCTAACTAAGTGCTTAGCATACCGAGACAATCTAGAGAATTGGGCCTCATACTCGGCCACTGACAAGGATCGTTGCTTCAGTGCAGCAAATTCTGCAGCTTTCTTTTCCTGCACTCGGTCTAAAAAATATTTTGCGTTGAAGTGTTCAACGAATTCCGCCCATGTAACTTGGTCTTGATTTAGAGTAGCCTCTATTGATTCCCACCAGCATCTAGCATCCCTTTCTAGCTGAAAGGTAGCTAACAAAATTTTATCATGGTCCGTGCATTGCATGACACGGAAGATACGTTCTATTTCCCTAATCCAGTATTCAGCGTCATCCGGATCAGTAGAACCCGTGAACTTGGGCGGGTTCATGTTCTTGAAAGTCTGATGGAGACTTCCTGCTCGTTGTCCACCTCCTTGTGCTACTTGTTGCAGCACCTGAGTCATGCCTTGAAGCGTACGCTGCATGTTGCGCCATTGGGCACGTTCGGCAGCCATTATCCTACAATTATAATAACTAGATTAATACGTGATTTGTATTTTAAAGACTAGCATTCTATGTTAACTTTAACCCTTGGTTCTACCCAATCTCACTGGTTAAAGGGTTAAAACCTATCCTTGGACTTGGGTTTTTCCTAGGAATTGAATACCCTAGGCTCTGATACCACAAAAACTGTCACGCCCCGAGAGCGGAAGATACCTGGAGATGCGTGACGAGTTTATATCAATCATGTCAATCAGAGTAGTAGTGTATTCGACACAAAGACAGAGATGCGCAAAAGTAAAGATAATCCAATCCATTTATTTCTTCATAATAAATAGTCTATTACAAACCCAATACTCTATTCAAAAAAAAAAAAAGAAAAGAAAAGTACACATTTGACTCAAGAAATATATAAAAGACTAGATGACACTTGGAAAAGCTCTAGCTCTTTCACTCTTGATTCCCCATCCGATTGACTTTCCTCATCGTCGGACCTACCTGAAAAGTAAGGGAAACACGGAGTGAGCGAACGCTCAGTAGGAAATTATATCTCAGGAACTAGCAAGGGGTTTAAGTAGTTACATCTTTCATGAATGCACTATAGCTATGCATGCTCGCCTAAAACGACAAGATAGAAATAGGATATAACAATAAGATAACAGGGAGAACTAGTCATAAACCTTTCAAGAACTTATATCAAATGACCTCAAGATATTCAAGCAAGTACTTTATCATGTCAAGATGAAATTTGGCTATCACGTTCAAGTACGCAAGTAATTACCCTTTTTCGGGCCACGCAAGTCATGTAATATCAAGTCAAGTACAAGATTTGTGGAATGTTCAATCAAGCTAGTCATGCACTTCGGTATAATGCCAATACCGTGATCAATCAACTCCCATGGGCACAAGTACTTTCGGGTGCTCCTCCCAGGACCAGATCGGGCCCTATATGCGCAGGCATTAGTCATGTATTTTTAACATCCACATTTTTGTGTATAGCCATCATGGAATTTCAATAAGCAAGCTTGTAGTCATGTAAGATAACTTTGAGAGATTATAGTCCAAAAATATGACTTTTGACACCAATGGGCGATAATAACGGTACAATCGCACTTTCGATAAAACTAGGTGGATTTGGTTCCCTTAACTCGGGTACCATGATAAGTAAGTAGAGACACTCTTTTATATAGAATTGAGGTCCATATGAATAGCACCTCAATGGCAAGACGTCCTCATTCTTAATATAGAATTGAGGTTCACAAGAACATCAAGTTTAATATAGAATTGGGGTCTACAAGAACATCATAACAATGTTGATATAGAATTGGGGTTTACAAGAACATCATAACAACGGCATATTCTTCCCCGTTCATTAAGATAATTCTCATATCATACCCATGGCATGACATGAGGGCCGGTATTACCATGTTTCTATAGAGGGACATGACAAAGATTGTGTAATGGATTTTTAGGGTACAACCAGCTCAGTCGGCCTTGAGGGAATCCAAGGCGGCGAGGAGTCTTACGGAGGTCTCTATGACTAACTTGCTAGTCCAAAGGAACGGAATGTCCAATGGAGAGCTTGTATGTCAATGACAATTGAGTGTGTAATGCGATAAATCATCGTAGAAAATATGGGACTATACTCACGGAGTGGAGTAATAGTGCCAATGTATATGTATGTATGTATAATGAAACCCTCGGATAACAGTAATCAGGAAAAATCAGTAGTGCAGAAAATAATGACTTTGGTAAAGTCATTTTTCATGAAATTAACGCCTTAATCAGGGGCATTTATATTAAATTTGACGACATGTATAGAAGTCGTCCTTTCAATATTTCTAATTTTGCAGAATATTAAAAATCTGGAAATTTTCATAAAACACGCCCTGGACAGGGGCGTTAGTTTACAGAAAGCGCCCTGGTATGGGGCGTCAGTTCAATAAAAGATGACCTGGACAAGGTCGTTAATTCACAATTTTATAATTTCGAGACGATGAAATTTCAGGAAACATGATATAGGGTCAGGACCAGAAAAATAGCAGGATTACAAGACATTGATCATGCATTAATCTAGAATCATGTTTGAATTGATATATAATTTTTAAACATGGTATTTAGTAATTAAAAGAAATTGACGTCCGTGTGCAGGGCATCAAATATGAAATTGACGACCTAGTCATGGTCGTTTCTTGTAATTTAGCGCCCTTGATAGCGGCGTTTCTTTCAAAAACTCTTTAGAAACTAATCAAAACGCATGAAATCTATATGCATGTATTAACGGATGATGTTATAATTATTAATATGCTAGTTTGGGCTACAATCCCTGAGAAAACCTACCTTTGTGAAGACCTGGAAGAGGATCGTGAAGGTTTTAATGGAAACGATGCTCTGAACTTCTAACAGCAACAGTGATGACAGGAGAAGAGAGAAGTTGATGCAGATGAAGCTTGAAGTTCTGTACGTACTTCAACCTAGAATAGCTTCTTCTTGATGTAGGCAACCTACAGGAAAGATATGAAGAACATTAGTATTCTTCATATGGTGACCGGAGGCAGGGAAGTAGAGCTGTTAATTACATACACAACAGCAGAACCTCGACCAAAATAGCTTTAGGGTTCGAATGTTTAGGGTATTTATAGGATTTCTAGAATCCTAATGGGGTGAGTGTTTGATTGGAAGTAACACTTCCATATTAGAGTTATTACTACATTCGAACTCTTTCTCATAGTTATCAACTTACCCTGGATAAGTTCCTGGTTCGAACGGAACAGAAACTGAATTAACGTCCTAGGTAAGGGAGTCGAATTTAAATTGACGCCTTGGCATGCGTCGTTTATTGTTGAAACGCGTCCAAGCAAAGGGCGTTACAATTACTTGCCTTTTTATGTAATTTTGGTTGTTTAAGATTTGACGCCTTGAAATGTGGGCGTCCTTTCTCAAAAACACGCCTTAGGTGAGGGCATTTCTTGTCAAGTAGTGCCTTTATCTGCGGCGTTATTTTCCTCAGGGTTTAAATTTTTTTTTCCATTTTCGGTTTTATCGTTTATTTACTTAATCTTTTAATCTATTTTGATTTATCTATCCCCTTCTATTTTATCAGGGTTGCTACACAACTTCTACCACGTAGAGTCCTAGGACACTTATCCGGTATATAGAAAGATACTCACGAAACGGTAGGTCACGCCTACTTGGAAGTGAGTCAGTTTGCGTGAGAGGATCTTCGGATCCCAGTTTTCACCCTGTATCAGAAGTTCGGTAAGTCTCGGTTCTCTGCGTTTCCCACTACAGTGTTGTCACCTTTAGGTTGTACCAACCATCTTCTTTTCTATATCACACCAAAGTGCGCGTTTCATTTCTTTTTAAAAGAGAGGGAAACCCCATCTCTCTCTTCCACCACGTGACACATTCACAGCTGGTTCACCTTGTGGTAGGAGAGTCAGCTTCGGTCTTCATTTGTTGACCTTGCTACCCACGGATCTGAAGTTCTATTTTTGCGGCGCGTGACTCGGTGAGATCAACTGCTGCGATCACTCCCGACGTCGGATCAACGCGAAAGTGGTACCGTTGGAAACTGACTTTTTTTTTAGAGTTCGAAATGCATTCACTATGGCATTTTTTTTTTGCTACTGAAGTCTGTACATAGCATTGTGAAGTCTGTACATAGCATTGTAAATTCTGTATACTGCCCTCTCTTATGCTATTGAAGTCTGTATATTGTAATAAGTCCATTCGCTGTTGAAGTCTGTACACTACCCTCCCATTCGCAGCTGAAGTCTGCACATTGTGAATTCTGTTCAGTCTGTACATTGTGAAGTCTATACATTTGAACTAGTGAAGTCTATACACTGCCCTCCCATTCGCAACTGAAGTCTGTACATTGTGAAGTCTGTACAATGCATTGTGAAGTCTGCACATTACCCACTCTTATGCTACTGAAGTCTGTACATTGCCCTCTTTTATGCTACTGAAGTCTGTACATTGAGAAGTCTTCCCATTCGCAGCTGAAGTCTGCACATTGTGAATTCTGTTCAGTTTGTACATTGTGAAGTCTATACACTTGAACTAGTGAAGTCTATACACTGCCCTCCCATTCGCAGCTGAAGTATGTACATTGAGAAGTCTGTACAATGCATTGTGAAGTCTGCACATTGCCCTCTCTTATGCTGCTGAAGTCTGTACATTGCCCTCTCCTATGCTGCAGAAGTCTGTACATTGAGAAGTCTGTACAATGCATTGTGAAGTCTGCACATTGCCCTCTCTTATGCTGCTGAAGTCTGTACATTTCCCTCTCTTATGCTGTTGAGTAAGTACATTGGTGTGAGGGCCATGCCCTTGGAATACAGGAAAAGTAATAAACTGTATAAGTTGTATAGCAAAAGGAAAATTCAGTAACTATATACGCCGGATGCGAACATTAGGAATGTGGGAGGCATCAGCCATTATATTGCCTCTAGCCATGAGAGGCAACTCCCTAGAAGATGAGAAGATTTTATTGCAGCCCACCAGGATAGCATAGTTCGCCAGAGCATCTGCGGTTTGATTAGCTTCCCTGTATGTATGCACAATGGGAGCTTATTGCAGTCTGAAAAAATACTGAAGTTTTCTCCACCATGGAAGGAAGGACCAAGGTGGGCTTCTATTTTGCTGAAGAAGAGTAATTAAGTCAAGTGAATCAGTGTAGATAATGGAGACCGGGATATTATGTAAATGAGCCAATCTTAAGCCATCAAGAAGGGCCCTTCCTTATGCAATCATGTTGGACCCATGTCCATAATAATGAGAGAAACCCAATAGCATGTTCCCTTGAGCATTTCTGAAACATCCACCTCCCCCAGACATTCCTGGATTGCCTTTACTTGCACCATCAACATTAAGAGTAAATCCTGTCCTGGGAGCAATCCAACAAACTGTGATGCAAGATAATCTTTTGTGATTGATGGATATACCCATTGATTGGAGAATGCTTCTTAGTCGGTTACTAACACCACATTTGAAAGTAATTTGTTTCAAATTTTGGACAATGTCATCATGTATATGTTCAGCTATCCGAATATATTTAGTTCTGATTCCTTCATATCTGACGCGGCATCTGTATTTCCAGATTTCCCACACAATCATCATTGATATTTGCAGAGAAAGAAAACTTTGTGGGCTGTGAACAGAGGATTCATTGAGTATGCTGCAGAGCTGATAGTAAATGGAATTGAATTCCAGATGGGGATTAGCAATTAAAGGACCAAATTTGTTCCACAAATAATTGGCTATTTCGCTATCAATAAAAAGGTGATCAATGTCTTCAATAGCATGGGAAGATGAGCAGCAATCACATCGGGAAGCAATGTATATACCATATCTTTGGATCCAACTGTCCACGGGCACAGCATGATTGAGGAGTTTCCAGTAAAAAAGTGAAGCATGGGGAGAGAATTTTTGATACCAAATTTTAGTAGCAGAGACAGCAATCACCTGCCCTTTGATATAATCATAAGTAGACTTTATGCTGAATTTGCCTGAAATTGTAAAAGTCCATATTGGAATATCATCCCCTTCTTGATTAGTATAACTATATAGATCAGTCCTCAGATTGTGATCAGTAATCTCATCCCAGGCCGGATGATGGTGATCAGCCAATACAGATTGGACAGAACAGTTTTCAGACCAAGCATTATTCTGGTAGGATGAATGGTCCAGCAGAGGTTTGTCCTTATACCATGTCTCTTTGAAAAAATTGGTATTTGCACCATTCAAAACAACTTTACGCATACCTGCCAGGAGGATCACCTTGGCTTTTTCAAAATCTCGACTTTTAATGCCTGCTGGGAAAGGGGTTTTATAGTCTGAGATATGCTTCCCTTGAATGTATTTACTCCTGACAAATTTGGCCCATAATGAGTTACTGTGTAAAGAAGTCCATAGTTGTTTAACATAGGAACATAGTTGAATATCCCCCAATTTGCGAATACCCAGACCACCTGCAGATAAAGGTTTACATACTTTTTCCCATGAAACCCAATGTTTTCTATGAGCAGTATCAAGTCCTTGCCACAAAAAATTGGCACAAATTGTATCAATTTGCTTGTGAATTGAATATGGAATAGTAGTGGCACTGGCTGTGTATATGGGGATGGAGGATAAAACTGATTTGATTAATGTCAGTCTTCCAGCCTGTGAGAGAAATTTTCTCTGCCATCCAACTAATTTTGCATTGATTTTGTCGAGTAAAAACTTGTAATGAGGTGTTTTGATTCTCCCTTTAAAAAGAGGAATTCCTAAGTAGTTAATACTTCCAATTCTGTGCTGATATCATGTAAGCTGGTGGATTCTATCAATGGCATGATTTGGCATGTGCTTTGAAACCATGAAAGAACTTTTATGAATATTGATCTTCTGACCTGAAGATCTTTCATACCTTCCCAATAGTTTGAGGAAATGTTAAATTGAGGATATAGTGCCATTCATGAATATAATTGAGTCATCTGCATAAAGAATATGAGAGATAGGCAAAACATGTCGAGGCAAATGATAATGTTGGCACTGTCCAGAATTGAATAAATGACTAAGACCTCTGCTCAAAACTTCTTCAGCTAATATGAAGAGGGCAGGGGCTAATGGATCACCTTGTCTCACCCCTCGAGTAGATTTGAAGAATCCATGCAGCTGACCATTAAATGCAATAGTGTACCAACAATTCATTAAGAGTTGAACAATAAGAGAAATGAATCTATTAGAAAATCCAAATTTCCTCATAACATTGAAGATAAAGTCCCATTCAATTCGGTCGTAGGCTTTAGCCATGTCTAGCTTGATCAGAATAATATGACCTCTGACCTGCCTATCTAATTCCATGAATAAGTCCTTAGCAAGCAAGAAGTTATCAGAAATAGCTCGGCCACTGATAAAGCCACTTTGCGATTCAGAAATAATAGCAGGAAGAATATTACGCAATCTGTCACAAATTGCTTTGGACACAATTTTGTATATGAAGTTGCATAAGCTAATAGGCCTGAAGTCCACAAAGGAAGCTGGGTTTTTAACCTTAGGTATCAAACAAAGGAAGTCCCCACCCATTGGAAACTGACTTGAAATACTTTGATCTATGGTGAGAGAAAGAATTTTGAATCTCCCTTTGATGGCCTTGGTCGAATTTCCATGTTGCTGGCTGACAGACTCAGACAACTCAGGACAGAGGTGTGTTTTCCTGAGAACAGACATTGACCGTGGCTTAAACCTCAGATCTGGATGTTGACCTCTTCATAAAAGTTGTAGAGGGGAGATCAAGGAAACGAGGGTATTTTTTTTGGAATTTTTAGAAGAGGTTTAGTCGGGGAAAAAGAATTCTAACTGGACAAAGGTCGAATCTGGATTGCACAGGACAGAACTGAAATGTGACTGAGTTTTAATTTTTTGGTGGGGAAAAAGAGTTCTTAAATTCGAGTAAAAATTTGTGGAGACGTGTTTGGATGGGCAGAAAACCCATTCAAATTTGGACTCAATCAGAAAAGGGGAAGGGGGTCGAACAGAGGAAGAACTTACTTGCTGTGACACAGGACAGAGGACTGGCAGATCTGGAAGGCTGAGGAACACGAAATTGGAAAAATAGAAAACGAAGACTAGAAATTGGGAAACATTTTTTGGGAGAGGGTATTTGCGTGGGGAACCTACCCTCAAAATTTGGGCTCCATAAGATCTGTGGATTGGGAGCCAAAAATTGAACAAGGGGACTCTGTCCTGATTTGGACAGAACTCCGGCAGTGGCGGTGGCGGCGCGATGGCGGCATGAATGACGGTAGCGGCGGTGGAGCTGAGCGTCGCACTCAGAGAGGTGGTGGTGGAGATGCGTCACACATCTGAAGGGAGAGCTCTCACAGCTCTAGAGGGGGAGAGAGGGGTGCCCATGGGCCAATTGATAAAATAATGGAATTTCCTTCATTAATGCTAAGTTAATTCACAAAATATAAGGTATTTATAAGAAATGTAAAAATACTAATACTACCCTCAGATCTGAGTTAGGGGAGGGGCACTTTGGGGATAGAACATATTTAATTCTCCATGTGATTTGGAACCTAATAAACAACTAATAAGAGGGGGCGCCCCCTTGACTAAATGGGATGGCATCTTGGACATTTTAAGCCCATTGTCCCCTTTGAATGGTCAAGCTTCTAAAAGCCCACCTTGGACCTTTGACTGGCCCCACATGGGCCTTAAGGCTTAGGTGGACCAATAGGGAAGGAGATGGGGGCCCCATGCTGGTCCTACTGGACTTTTGCACAAAAACCCACTAAATCCAAAAGACTCGCATTATGGCTTATAAAGCCGTACAATTGCAAACATACTTACCAAGGATATAAATGCAAACTAAAAGCACACAAATAAAAAATAAAAAGTTAGTGCCCGGTGTTGATTCCCATCAATTCTCCCCGTGGGGTAAGAACTCGACCCCGTCGAGTAAGGGGTGCGGCTGCTCCAGTAGCTCCGGCGGATCCGTCATCGACTAAGAAGTGCGGAGTACGCTCCACTCCAAGTAATCGACACCTGCTCATCCTGAATAGATTCGACATGCTCACGCTGCTGGGGAATGAGGCTAGAGGTGGACACTCCGGGGTGGGGTCACTCTCAAAGGAGGGAGGCGGCTCAAAGACTCATAGGGAATCACCATTGGGTCCCTTTATGTGACTAGATCCGATATGTTAAGGTAGAGTCGATCCCAAAGTCCGACAAGTCTCGTACTCGAAAGGGACTGACAACGCGAGCGTACAAAGGACCGACTCAACTCGATGTATGCACAGACACATAAGACCCTAGATAAACCTATTGTTAGTCCAACCTATACGCATGCAAGGGTGGACCAGGACACCCGAATGTGTGCCATTCATGCATGTTACGTAACGGGAGGTTGGTGGCATGGTGAACTCTGAGACTCCCAAGTTTAGACATGTCATGCTTTGACTTCCTATGGGGCTTGGGTGTGGGAGGGCTAGGAGATCCAAAACTACCTTTGTCATCACCCCTAGATGTAGGTAAGGCATGCCATGTTTCCCAATCATCGGACCTATTGCTATGTAGAGGTTGATTGGCCCGTGTGGGAAGAGAGTGGTAGGGGACTTCCTTGACAAGGTAGAAGGGAAGTGGTGGGTCACGAGGCCGACTAGAGAAGGGGTCGAATGGGTCAAAGAATGTGTGACCCCTCAAACTGGGTTCCATCATGACACTATCCCAATTTTGAAATTCCTGAAGTTGTAAATGATCACCTCCATTCATTGTGAGAGGTGGGACGGCGGTCATATGTAGAAAATAAGATTCCTCCCTTGGACAAAAGGGAATGAAGTCGGGCTCGGCCGGCATAGGGAAGAATAGAAGAACCTCCGTGGTGACATGACCCACGGTGTACATGGAGGTAATGGACCCTAAGATGGGATGGGTGAAGCTACGACCGGTGGGTCGGTCGAAGCCTGGGGCCAACAAGTGCGTAAATGTCAACTGCCGGTCTAACCCTTTAAGAAGGTCATCTAATGTATCCACGTAGTGACTAGACCGGAAAGTGCTATGAAATGAGTTGATTGGCACTAGAGGTAGGGTGGTGTCCATGGATGGGAAGGGAGGTGGGACCAAGCCATTCTTGAGCCAGCTAAGGAGTGGCTCGGTGATGAAAAGCGTTCCCGTTAGAAACACGGGTGGCTCGGACTGGGGTGGCTCCGAATAAAGATGTGAGGGTGGTGGCAGAGGAGCTCTCATGGGTGAGAAAGGCATGTCCTCCCGGAGGGGAAGTGGTCCTTGGGACCCTGTAGGTGGGGCCGAGTTGGGACTGCTGGCTATGGCCTCCCTAGGCTCGAGTATGGATACCTCCTTCCTCGGAGGTGGGCAAGGTGAGACCAGCGACTCAAAATAAGCACACCTCCTATCCACCCGATCCGAAATCATTTGCACAAGTTCGGCAACGGTGTGGGTTGGAATAGGGGTATCGCGGCGGACTCGCCCGTAATCAACCGGCCTAGGCTTGGGTCTAGGCTCGTGTGGGGCTCGTTGCCTCGGACTATTACCCACTTGGTTGGAGGTGATTGGGTGGGGTCGGTTGGAGGTGACCGGGCCGGGTAGGTAGCCCTTCCTATGTTCGCCCTTCATCTCATGCCACGACTCGATGGGCCATTGCCTCCTAACTTCTCGCAAGCGTTCATTGTGGTCCCACTTTTCCGCGGCCTCGTGTAGAAGCCGCTCTTTGGTGAAAGAGCATTGCTGAGCCTCGGACTTGGGGTAACAATCAAAATATTTATCCATAGCAGCTTTCCAATGTAGGTAGTCGCTCGGGACTTTGGAGCCATAAAAGTTCGGGGCTTTGGGCCTACGGAAGTGGAGAGGGTGGTTGCCAAGCCCATGGGTGGGCCAACGATCATATCGCCTGGGCGACTTCGAGTCCATTGGAGACTTGGGAACTACACGATGGACATGCTGACGGAAAGAGACAAGACAAACCGACTAGACATGACCCTAAATGACAATGCAAGTTGTAATGCTGACTCGACTATGAACCTAGACACAATCAAGATTCGGTACCTGGCGGAGTTACGAGATCCGAAGATCCTCTCTCGCAAGTGTGCGGCCTTCCTGATAGGCGTAACCTACCACTCGGACAACACCTTTCTATAAATCGAATAAAGGTATGCGATGCAACCTTGGACCGACTTAAACTTAGACTCGATTTAAATGACTCTTTTTTTTTGTTTTTAAACAAAGACTACCCTAGACTCAACTTGCTTTGATACCAAATTGATGCTGGACGGACAAGCGATTTGGGACTCTAACTCACGGGTGTCCCTAGCCAGGGATGCGTGGGACCGTGCGCGGTTGAGAAACCGGTAATGAGTCGGGTAGTCGGCTCTTCCGTGCTCTGATCGAGTCACGGGACGGGTCTTGCTCTCTCTGTCGCAGTGGTGATATAAGAATATAATGAGCTAATATCCTATCACATGCTCTCTAGCAGCGGCATAAGAAAATATACAAGTAAAGTAAAATGCCGAGTGAAGAAGTAAACACGATACCTCCACGCGCCGGGCGTGGGGAAGACGATCTCGGCCAAGTGCGGTAACTCCCGGTAACAAAATATTACAATAATTATAGCAGTGAATTATTGCCCACTCCACGCAGGGAGGTAAAGGGCTACACAAGTGGGCCCGGGAGGACCGATCTTGGATTGCGGGCAGCACTTGATCCGCTTTGTCGGTAGGCGTACTCACGAACGTGGGGCCCACGTGCTGGTCGGTGGGTCCGAGTGGGACCGGAGTGGTACCGCTGTGATGTTGGCTCCTGGAGAGGCGCTCCCTGGAACGGCGGCATGCTGGTTCACCTTGTAGAAGGCGAGTCGGCTCCGGTCTTCACTTGTTGACCTTGCTGCCCATGGATCTGAAGTTCTATTTTTACGGCATGCGACCCGACGAGATCAGCTGCTGCGATCACTCCCGACGTCGGATCGACGCGAAAGTGGTACCGTTGGAAAGCCGACTTGAAGTACTTTGATCTATGGCCAGAGAAAGAATTTTCAATCCCTCTTTGCCTTGGTCGAATTTCTAAGTTGCTGGCTGACAGACTCAGAAAACTCAGGACAGAGGTGGGTTTTCCTGAGAACAGACGTTGACCAAGGCTTAACCCTCAGATCTGGAAGTTGACCTCTTCATAAAAGTTATAGAGGGGAGAGCAAGGAAAACGAGGGTATTTTTTTTGGAATTTCTAGAAGAGGTTTGGTCAGGGAAAAGGAATTTTGACTGGACAAAGGTCAGACCTGGACTGCACAGGACAGAACTAAAATTTGACTGAGTTTTAATTCTTTGGTGGAGAAAAAGAGTTCCTAAATTAGAGTAAAAATTTTTGGAGACGTGTTTGGATGGGCAGAACACCCAGTCCAAATTGGGACTCAATCAAAAAAGGGGAAGGGGGTCGAACAGAGGAAGAACTAACTTGCGGTACACAGGACAGAAGACTGGCAGATCTGGAAGGCTGAGGAACATGAAATTGGAAAAATAGAAAATGAAGACTAGAAATTGGGAAACGTTTTTTGGGAGAGGATATTTACGTGGGGAACCCTCCCTTAAAATTAGGGCTCCATAAGATCCGTGGACTTGGAGCCAAAAATCGGACAAGGGGGCTCTGTCCTGATTTGGATAGAACTCCGGTGGTGGCGGTGACGGCGCGATGGTGGCACGAACGGCGGCGGCGGCGGTGGAGCTGAGCATCGCACTTAGAGAGGTGGTGGTGGAGATGCGTCACACATCTGAAGGGAGAGCTCTCACAGCTCTAGAGGGGGAGAGAGGGGTGCCCTTGGGCCAATTGAGCAAATAATGGAATTTCCTTCATTAATGCTAAGTAAATTCACAAAATACAAGGTATTTATAAGAAATGTAAAAAGACTAATACTACCCTCAGATCTGAGATAGGCGATGAAAAGCGGAAAGGTGCAAGCGCCATGTCAATTATTTGACAAATCGTCACGCGCGATATCTGTAGAGAAAATCGGCACCTTCCCCAACAACTACGGATATGGTAGTCAAATCACACCAAAAGTGGTAAGGAACAGTCAATTAAGCACTTAATATTGCCGCCACTATACTTTCCAAAAAATAAAAAGGCCTTACATGGCTACATAAGAAAGAAAGAAAGAAAAGAGCATGTACATCAGGCCTCGGGCCCATCTCCAGGCTCAGTAGACAAGGCCCCCTCAGCACCAGACGATCTTCCCCCAGTATTCTCGGCGACGGCCGACCCCGGCACTGACCCCACCTAAGTGGAAACTATCTTGGTCGTGCGCCCTCCCGAGGCTATTGGAGTTGGCGATCACTCAGATGAGACCAAGGACTCCCGACTCCCTTCTTCGCTCGATGTATAATGGGAAGAGTCTGTGGAACCCCAGTCCGAGTCATAGCGTTGCCCGGAAAGAAAAATGAGCCGAGTTGCTTGGGCCTTAGCCTCTATGATGGCCCGATTGAAGCCTTGGAAGAAGCCCTTCCGAAGGCCCCGATGATAGCCCGACTCATAACAAGGGAAGGCAGTCTGCTGACGAGCCCCGTGGTAAGCCTCTGAGCATTTATGTCACTTGAACGCTTCCACCTCGGCCAACTCTGCCTTCCTCTCAAGCTCGGGTATCCTTTGTTCTGACTCGGACAGGCTCCACTCGGTCGTGGCCCGTTCATCCTCGCCCCCCCGGACTAGGTCCACGAGCCCCTCTCGCTCGGCCTTCCATTGCTCGCCGCGCTTGACCTGAATCTTACGCTCCGCCTCCAGGAGCTTGTTCTTCAGATCGACCATACGACGGGCCTGGGCCAGCTGCTCCGCCAACGATCGAGCCTCTGCCTGGCTTGATTGCACCTGTGCCCGAAGCAGGGCCACCTTCCGACGAAGGTCCCCAAGATTGAGGGTCAAACGCTCGACCTTCCGATCAAGCGCACCACGAGCCCATGAAAGAGTCTCCCGCTCCAACTCTGCTCAAGCATACGCATCCACTGCCTCAGCTCCGAGCTGGGCCAAGACCAGGCCGCCTTCCATAAGTTACTCGAAAAGCATGGAGGGGGGACCCTTCCGGAGTTCTTCTCGCACGGATCCTGAAGCTATAGAATGGCACATCCGGTACAGAGAGGCCCGGATGCTGAAGGCACTGGTCGAGGGAGGGGAAATCTTCTCAAGAGCGGCCGAAATGGGGGCACCTCCCCCGAGTGATTTCACCTCGAGGGCCCCACCAGTTAGCTCGGGCTGTGTTGCCTCACCGCGTACCTCCCCGGCCTCGGTCAGCTGCGATCGAGTCGCTTCATCCTACGACCCTTCAGCCTTGACCGGCTCGGACCGGATCCCTCCATCTGGCGCCCCCTCTGTTTAGCTCGGCGCTTCAACGTCGGCCACGTCCCCTTCGTCATCTGCTCCCTCTTGCTCCATGGAGAGAAAAGGCAACAGAGGAGCCTCATCGGCCGGGCAGGCGACCTCCGCCCTCCTTGCCCGCTTCTTCTTGACATGTAGAGCCTGCATTGAAGACCTCAATAGCTTCACCATGGGATCCTTACGCTTGACCCCCCGGTGTTCAGAATCATCATCCCAGGCACCTCACATGCCCATATCCCAGGCGCGAGATGATCCCTCCGAAGCTTGGAGATCACTCAGAGCCAGCGTATCATCAACGTCGATAACCTCCAGCTCGGCTAGCGGTGCCTCATCCTCAGTCGCTCCCCTCAGGTCTGAGCGAAGAAGAGAAAATTGTGAGAAGGAAAACACTCACCAGATAAGAGGAGAACAAGCCCTTGGGACCCTTACCAGTCAGTAACAGCGCTCAAGAAAGGTACTCTCCGATGTTGGATAGGGTCACCAACTCAGAAGTCATCTGGCGATTCCGCTGAAGGATAGCAGCAACCCTCTCCACCTATGGGGAGAGCTCTGTTTGCTTCGGAGGGATATTTGGGTAAAAGTTGGGCACCGTTGGGAAATTATAGACTACATCGACCGTAGATGTGCCCACCCATAAATATTGGGTCTTCCACCCCTTATGAGAAGAGTCCATCACAGAAAGGGACACACAACTCCTCTTCCGCTTCTCCTGGATGAAGAAGAAGCCCTTCCCAGCATAAAGGTTCTCCTTCGGCTCAAAGAAATAATGGAAGAGGTCCAGCAAAGGGCTCACCCCACACTGGCCTAAAGAAAAATAAAGGAGAAGATGAGCATATAAGAATAGGAGACCAACTGGACAGGAGCCAGCCGGTAGAACCGAAGCAAATTGGCAATGAAGGAATGAAGGGGCAGGCGAAAGCCGCACTTCCAGGCCAAGAGGAAGGAACAAAAAAGTCTGGAATGAGTGGCCAGACTAGACTCATGAGGCTCAGGAGCGAGGAACTGGAATCGTGAAGGCAGCCCATACTAGTTCTCCAGTCGTTTCACATCAGCCTCCCCTAGCTCGCTGCGGAGAGGCTCTGACGGTACCAAGAAAGGCCTTGGGGCCTGTCCTTCCCCCCGCCCCTCGGCCTCAGGATTTTTGTCCGCCATGGAACCAACAGAAGAACTAGAAGAAGAAGGGGAAAGCTCTGGATCAGAGGACTCTGAGGGAGAAGTAAGTTGACGGATCACCGCCGTGGTAATCTCTCCTAGCTCCACAAAAGTCGCTGCGATTCTCCGCTCCTCCGAAATGCTCTCACGGCGCATGATCCCCCCTCAAATATAAATGTAAAAGAATGCAAAACCCTAAACCCTGGAGATAAAGGGACGCAGATAACGCGCAATGCTTATAACCCTAGCTGGAGGCAGCGCGACATCTTGATCTCCCGAGGATGGGCCTTCTCGCAATTTTTTTTCAAAATTATCATCATAACTGGCATGTTTTTAGGGCAAGCCACATCACGTGGCCCCTACTAGAGAGAGAGCTCTACCCAACCAGAGCCACAAAAAGTCTAGCCCAAATGCTACTCATCCATGCCTAATTTTGGCTCGGGAGTAGGAGGGGGACAAGTGGAGAGGGAAAATCTAACCGCCCGGACGGAGAGGCCAAACGAGGTCTGACCTGACCCAACGAGGCCCAACTCCTTAAAGTGGTAGCCCCCGGGCCCACTAAATATAAGTCTAATAACTTACTCGGAACAAGCACTTCTTAGGCGGCCTTCGGGTTGGGAAGTTTGAGCATTAGTTTGATCGGGAGAGCTCCGTCGGAGCCCCATATTCTTCGCCCAGACCATGCACTCATCGCTCGGGAAGCCTCTCCTGGGCTAGTGACTCATGCTCGGGCCGACTGATGGAAGATTATCTGTATGGCCGTTACGAGTTCCTTAATAGCATGGAGCTCAAAGGGATAGGGGAGATCAAGAGTCCGCGGGCTATAAAGAGCCCGCAAGGAGGACGTAACCCCCCCTGACACTCCTCAGCTTACATGGATCATCCACTCAACGAGCCACTATTTAAAGCTGGAAGAACCCTACTGTATGGAGGTAAGCCAAAAACCCTGAGCAAGAACCACTTCACTTTTTGGTGGAGAGGGATCTCGGGCTCCCATCTTCCTTCTAACTCTTCCCTTTGCACCAGTGCTCTACTACAGTTGCTGACTTAAGCATCGGCGGGTATTCCCCGGGGATCCATCCCAGGGCACCTCTGACCTGTTTCCCATCTTGCAGTTCAACATTCTAGGATACGTGGTCATCTTCCTCCCCGCTCAGGAGTAGCGCGAGATCGCCCCTCTTCAAGCCTCTTCCATGATCAATTGCTTGGTGTCGGCATGATTCAGCACACAGATTCGATCCTTAAATAATAGTCTTCCATCATTTGTGATAGAGAATTCCATCCTGTGATCAATATTATTCTTGATTTCCATCAATGTAGGGTCATTTCTTGCAATTTGATTATATCTTAAATCAATGTAGGTTGAGATCTTATATTAGCAATCATACATCCTTCTCCTTCTCTATTAATATCAAGATTTAAGTGAGAAAAATCCTCGATAATATATATCATATCTTTTCTGAGACTTGCTAGTGTTGCCATTGATCTTCTACTAAGAGCATCAGCTACAGCATTTGCCTTGCCCGGATGATATTGGATAGTAAAGTCGAAGTCTTTGAGATACTCCAACCATCTACACTGTCGCATATTCAACTCCTTCTGGGTGAAGAGATATTTCAGACTTTTATGGTCTCAAAATATAGTGAATTTCTCCCCATAAAGGTAATGTCGCCAAATTTTCAAGATGAATATAACAGCTGCCAATTCCAGATCATGCACATGGTAGTTTTCTTCATGACGCTTCAACTGTCTTGAGGAATAGCAAATCACCTTTCCGTTTTACATAAGAACGCATCCTAGGCCAATGCCAGATGTGTCCGTATAGACTTCAAAACCACCACCTTCGATGAGCAATGCCAAAATAGGGGCTGTAGTAAGGTGATCTTTAAGAGTTAGAAAACTCTCTTTACATGTTGTGCCCCTGTGGTTTTGATGATGGTTTTGATGATTGGTTTTTGATGTGAGTTAATCACTGTGAGTCATCTTGCTGTGTGTCATCATGCTATTATTCAGTCATTCTCTGATCATAATGCTTTCTTTTATATGCACGATAAATTCATGTTTTATCATGTAAATGTATGGAGTTCATAGGGCTGTCAGATAACATGCTCTACTTAATTTTGTCTACACTCTGTCTGCACAGTCTCCACAGCAGTGCGTCAACTCCTTGAGCTGATGCGTCGACTCTTTAGTTCAATCTTCATCTATCTACACTCTGTTTTGGATAGTATGGACAGTGGTGGGTCGACCCACCCTTGCTGATGCGTCGACCCATCAGAACATTGTTCTTTATAGTAAGCCCACACATTGGTCTTCTTGACTCAAAGTCTATACAACGCTAAGTCAATACATTGAACTGTTCTTCAAGTCTGTACACTGGCTTCACGTTTTCAATGTCTGTACAGTGGCTTCACATAGGCAAGTCTGTACATCGACTTCACTCATCAAGTCCATACATCCACAGTGCACGTTCAAGTCTTTACATTTGTTTTAAGGCAAAGTCTGTACATTGCCTTTGTGCTTCAAAGCCTGTCGATTGAAGAGTCTACACATTGGTTGTTCACACGTTCCTGCAGTCTGAAGTCTCTACATTGCTTTCGCCTATTTTTCATCTAAGTATCATAAAGTCTGTATGTTGCTTTAGCCTTTACCTTCACAGCAAAGTCTATACAATGCAATGCATAAACTTAGAACTGATGACTTCGTTTCATCTGTCTGACAGGGACTGGAGAGGCTAATGAACCCCTTAAAGCAAGAGGGCTGAAGCCATCCAATTTTCGCTGCTGGAACACACCAATGCGTCAACGCCTTGATCAAGTGGCGTAAACGCAGTAGTTCAAACAATCAAGAAAGAGGCTTACTGGATTACTCTGGTGCGTCAACGCATTCATCAAGTGGCGTCGACGCAGCAGGTTGATGGATCGACAAGGTGACCAGAGGGTGGACGCAGTGACACAATGCGTCAACGCACTCCACACGAAACGTGAGAGGGCTGAAGCCATCTAAGTTCAGATGCTGGAACACCAATGCATCAACACAGCATGCCGAGAGCGTCGACGCAGCACGTCCATCTGCTGAAGACTTGATCACTGGATCACCGATGCGTCAACGCAGCATGCTGAGAGCGTCGACGCAGCACGTCTATCCGTTGAAGACTTGATCACTGGATCACCGATGCGTCAACGCAGCAGGTTGATGGAGTCAACGTAGCAGACTTGAGTTCGTGATCCCAGGATGACGAGGTACCAGGATGCTGCTACGTGGTCCGAATTTCTAGGGCAGGAAATGTGGAAGCCACACGCGCCCAGTGTGCCTGCGGCTGTTGCTATATATACAAGACTTCTTCCATAGAAGAAGATGATCGAAGAAGAAGCCTGGAGAGCAGAAAGCCCTTCGACCAGAAAAAGAAAAAAAGAAGAGAAGTAGTGAGCAGAAGAAGAAGGAAGCAGAAGAAGAAGAAGAAAGAAGAAGAAGGAAGCAGAAGAAGAAGAAGAAGAAAGAGAAGAGACAGGAAGAGCCTGCGAAAGAGAAGAAAATAGAGAGTGAGAGCAGAAGAGAAAGATTGCGTGAGTTGAGAAGAAGAAAGAAGAGGAAGAAAAGAAGAAGGGGAGAGAGTCTATTGAAGACCTGTTCAGTCTGTTCGTGGATCAAATCCAGAACGACTATTGTGTTTCATTTCCAGCTTTTGTTGCTGTGCTTTTTATGTTTCCTTATTTTCCCTTTTGTTTCTATGGTTAGCTTTGTTCTTCCGATCCTCTGGACTGAGGTCGGGTTCCTCCTGGTGGGTCAGGAGAAGGGAGATCTGATCTCCGGTTGCAAGTAGCTGGGAGCTACTTGTGGGTTCCCTCCGGTTTGGAGGAAGGGAGACTTGTCTCCGGTTCTGGGCTTGTGGGTTGCAAGTCCAGGGGTCCCTCCTGGTCTGGAGGAAGAGAGGCCTTCGACCTCTGGTTTCCAAGTGGCTGGGAGTCACTTGGGGTGTCCCTCCCGTTGGGAGGAAGAGGGGAGTTTGTTCCCCTGGTCAAGCTGTGTGTCAGCACCTGTTGCAGACTGAGTCTGCGGTTTCTAGCTTGTGCTAGTGGAAGCCTCACTCCGGTTGGGAGTGAGGGGTGGACGTAGGTCTGTGGACCGAACCACCTAAAAACCTGCTGTTCTGTGGTTTGCTTGTAGTGTGTTCTTCCATACCTCATACCACCCTTCACAGATTGTCTTGAGCTTTCTTATTCTCACTTGTGCTGCTTCCGCTAGTTGGTTATTTGGGCGCCAGTTACATATTTGCTCTTTTATTTAAAGAATATTCAACTTGTTATCAGATTACTTGTTCTGCCTGGATAGTGTTCGAGTCTTTTATTTAGCGAAAAGTTTTTAAGGGTGAGATTCATTCACCCCCCCTCTGAATCCTTGCACCGATCATAACAGTTGGTATCAGAGCGGTGTCTGCATACAAGGTCCAACGACCTGCAGATTCGATCTCTGGTTTTCGGTGCTAATTTGTTTTTAGTGCATCAATATTCCTATTGCATTAATCTGTTGTGTTCTCATGGCTCATCCTCCACTATTCAGTAGTTCAAATATAAAATTCTGGCTATATCGTATGCACAAGCATGTTAACTCTATTAATCCACAATTGTGGAAGGTTATCTCTCACAGTCCACATGAACTCTTTAAGGATAAGTCCAAGTGGACTCATGTTCACAAGTTGAAAAATGATGATAATGTGAGAGCTCTAAATCTAATGAAGGCTGCAATCGGTTCTGATGATTCTTCCTCTTTCTCAGGTTGTAGCTCGACAAAGGAAATATTGGATGAATTACTTCGCATCCACAATGGAAAGGAAGAAGAATGTCTCATGGCAAGAAGGAGTGATCAATCAGATGAGTCCTCATCCCAGGTAAACTCTGAGACCGAGGATATTAGTCATGATGATTTAGTTGCCATGCATGAGCATCTACTGGAAAAATATGAAAGAGTTAAATCAAAAAAGAGAAAATTAAGAAAAGAGAAAAATTCTGAAGTCAGAAGTCTGAAAGCTGAAAATGAAAACTTGAAATCTGACATGATTAAAGGAAAAGATGAGTTAAACATGTTGAAATCTGAAAATGAGAATATTAGAAATAAACTCATCGGTGAAAATAATTCTTGCAAAACATGTGTCATTCTCGAAGGCATGATTAATGATTTTGATTCTGATGACAGTTTTCAAAAAGAACAAATCAAATCTTTAAAAGAAGAAAATGTCTACTTGAAAGATCAAAATAAAAAGCTAATGGTTCTTAATACTGTCTTCTCTGAAAGATGGGTGTCAATTGAAAAAGAAAAAACTGTTGTGAAGGAAAATGAGAACAACTTTGAAATAATGGTTCAATAAGAAAATGAAACTCTGAAGAACCTGAATGATGCTTTACAACAACAGCTGATTGTTTGTGAATCTGAGCTATCCAAGTATGAAGTGAGTATTGCTTCATTGAATTCTGAGATTGAAGATCTGAAAAATTCTTTGTCAAAACTCGTTAAAGGAAAAGATAATTTGAATAAGCTGCTTGGTTCTAAAGTGAATTTTCAGAAAGAAGGACTTGGGTATGTGCATGTTAATAAGAAAGTGAATGAAAAGAAGAAGTCAACTGTACTCGTGAAAAGCTCTGAACAAGCTAATCAATCTAGTTCTTCTATTTTTCAATTCACTGCTAAGAAGGCTGAAAATTCAGATAAGAAACAGAAAAAGATTCAAAAACAAAACAAAAATGCTGATTTGAATAAGTCCAAATATGTCTCTGATTTACATGTGCATGTTGCTCACTGCTCACACACACATTCACACTCCCATGAGAATATCAATCTTGTCAAACAAGTGAATGTGAATAAAAAGGCTATAACATGTCACTATTGTGGGAAAGTTGGCCATATTATGCATAACTGTGTAGCATTGATAAATGATGAAAGAAATGCTGTTAGAAAGTATCCTAGAAATCATCTTAGGAAACATTCTACTGATCAGGAAAAGAAAATTCAATGCTATTGCTGTGGGAAGTTTGGTCACATTGCTGCCTTCTGCTGGCATGCTCAGGGAAAGAAAACTAACTCTGGATTTGTTAATTTACCTGTTAATAAAAACATTGTTGATAGAAAAAAGTTTGGTTCTAGAAGCAAACACACTGTATGTTTTGAATGTGGAAAGCCAGGCCACAGAGCTGTTAACTGTTGGCTGGCCCGTTATGAAAAGAAAAATTTTCATGTCAATAACAGAATTAATCATGTTCACTCACACCATGTTCACGCCAATGCTGATGTATACAAGGAGAACATGAAATCTGTTATTTCTTGTTATCATTGTGGGCAGGTAGGGCATTCCATGTATAATTGTCATATCATGTGTTGTGATGATAAACATGCGAAAAATCTGTTGAGAAAACCTGCTAGGAGTGTCACTACTAAACCAGGACCCAAGGTTTCTTGGGTACCTGTTACATCAAAATGATGTGTCTGCTACAGGTGTGCCTTGGAAGCTAAGGAATAAAAAGGGGGAAATAAACCAAGGCACTCAAAGAAAAACCCCTTCTGAAATTTTCAGGTAATTTCTCTGCATCTCCTATTTTGAAATTCTTGCATATCTGCCATGTGTAGTTGTTTGATAATTGTTGAAATGCATAACCTCTGAAAACAAATTGCATTCCAAATTTTCTGGAAAAATCTGAACTGCTTATGAATGTTGCTTGAAATTTGTCTATTGCATAGTTCATTGAAAATCTGTCCATTGCATTCTGAAAAATCATATGTTCAGTTTTCAGTGCAAACATTGCATGTTTTCAGGGGGAGTTAATTGCATGTCCTTGCATAGCATTCAGTGTTGAGTCTTTGCATGCATGTAGTTAATTGCATTGCATTTTACTGCATTGAAAATACCAAAAGGGTAATTGAATGCATAGTGTCAGGGGGAGTCAATGCATTGCATATAGGTTGCCAAATGCATACTCATGTGAGAATTCATTGCACATCCTTCCTTATTGATTTTGTTGACAGACCTTGAACATATTTTTGAAAACACTGAGCTTCAAAATCTCTCCTATCAATTGGTATCATTTGGCTTCAGATTTCTATCAGTCTTTCATGAAGATTTCAATGGGCTATCTCGATCATAAATCTGAAGACTCTTGAACTAGAAATCTTCTATTATACATTTTTATGAATGACTGAAATAACTCATGTGGTTTAAGTTTAATGTATTCAATGAGTTTGACTTTAAAATCTCTTAAAAATATCTGAAGCATGTTTAATAAACCTTAACCATCTGTTTCATGCTGTGTCTTGTAAAATCCTCTGAAATCTGCATTATTGAATACATGACTTTATTTGGTTAAGTACATGAAATTGTTATTGATTTGAAGCAAATGAATTTTTCTAAAATGTCTAAAGGGTATTTTCTGTCAGAGCAATGACCTTGGTCATTGAGAAACACATGTCCAAAGGATTGTGTTATGAGGTACCATGGTTAACTCTGATTAAGAATAATTGAAAATCAGGTAGAGCAATGGCATGCACACTGAGAAATACAACTCACTCATCAAGAAATGATTTGCAGAGTGTTATGATGTGTAAATGCTATCTCTGTTCATATAAAGCATGGCAGTTAGTCACACTAAGTGCTTAGGGATATTGGCCTCTGATCAAGGTATATCCTCTAATTACAAGGTGTGCACTGAACTAGAGTGCTCGTAAAATTTGTAGCATGTAAAATTGTTGAACGAAATGAAATATCTGAATATTGATGCTAAAATCAAATTGCTACAACCCTAGACAAAATAATATGACTTCATAATTGCTTAATCTCAATACTAGTGCATGTAATTCTGAAAGAAGTCAATAAATTTGATTGTGTAAGACAAAGGGAGGAAAATCAAGATAAATATGAGGGCTTGGTTCATTTTTATTAAAATATAGTTTTAGATATCAATACAGAATTTTATTGATAAACTCTGCATACATCATGTTTAAACCATGCTGTTCAATAAAGCTCATTCATAAGTTCTTATAATGGAAGACTTTGAAAAACTTATGTTTTGGATTTATGAGATTGATATCTCTCTGAAAATCTGACTGAATTTTCTGAGATTGGAGCTTCTTTAAAAATCTACAAATTGAACCTCTTCTGCTCATTGACATGAACTTCTCCTTGTTTGCCCCTGTGGTCTCCTTCTCATCTATCTCATAAGATTCCACTTATTGAGGGGGAGCTTCCATGTCATATGCATCATGATGCATAGAAACTCTTAAAGGGGAAGATCTTGCATTCTGGTATCAGCATCTGCATTCACCCCTTCCCATGGTTCATCCTGACTATACTAAAGGGGGAGATTGTTTGCCAAAGGGGGAGAACTATGTTCTTGCAAGGGGGAGAAATTGACTGAATTTTTATACATACTATAATTTCTCAAACTATTTTCTTTTTGATGAAGTCAAAGGGGGAGAATAATTTGTGTCATCAGCATTACTCACAGTGTAGTATTGCCATCATCAAAAAGGGGGAGATTGTTGTGCCCCTGTGATTTTGATGATGGTTTTGATGATTGGTTTTTGATGTGAGTTAATCACTGTGAGTCATCTTGCTGTGTGTCATCATGCTATTATTCAGTCATTCTCTGATCATAATGCTTTCTTTTATATGCACGATAAATTCATGTTTTATCATGTAAATGTATGGAGTTCATAGGGCTGTCAGATAACATGCTCTACTTAATTCTTTCTACACTCTGTCTGCACAGTCTCCACAGCAGTGCGTCAACTCCTTGAGCTGATGCGTCGACTCTTTAGTTCAATCTTCATCTATCTACACTCTGTTTTAGATAGTATGGACAGTGGTGGGTCGACCCACCCTTGCTGATGCGTCGACCCATCAGAACATTGTTCTTTATAGTAAGCCCACACATTGGTCTTCTTGACTTAAAGTCTATACAACGCTAAGTCAATACATTGAACTGTTCTTCAAGTCTGTACACTGGCTTCACGTTTTCAATGTCTGTACAGTGGCTTCGCATAGGCAAGTCTGTACATCGACTTCACTCATCAAGTCCATACATCCACAGTGCATGTTCAAGTCTTTACATTTGTTTTAAGGCAAAGTCTGTACATTGCCTTTGTGCTTCAAAGCCTGTCGATTAAAGAGTCTACACATTGGTTGTTCACACGTTCCTGCAGTCTGAAGTCTCTACATTGCTTTCGCCTATTTTTCATCTAAGTATCATAAAGTCTGTACGTTGCTTTAGCCTTTACCTTCACAGCAAAGTCTATACAATGCAATGCATAAACTTAGAACTGATGACTTCGTTTCATCTCTCTGACAGGGACTGAAGAGGCTAATGAACCCCTTAAAGCAAGAGGGCTGAAGCCATCCAATTTTCGCTGCTGGAACACACCAATGCGTCAACGCCTTGATCAAGTGGCGTAAACGCAGTAGTTCAAACAATCAAGAAAGAGGCTTACTGGATTACTCTGGTGCGTCAACACATTCATCAAGTGGCGTCGACGCAGCAGGTTGATGGATCGACAAGGTGACCAGAGGGTGGACGCAGTGACACAATGCGTCAACGCACTCCACACGAAACGTGAGAGGGCTGAAGCCATCTAAGTTCAGATGCTGGAACACCAATGCGTCAACGCAGCATGCTGAGAGTGTCGACGCAGCACGTCCATCTGTTGAAGACTTGATCACTGGATCACCGATGCGTCAGCGCAGCATGCTGAGAGCGTCGACGCAGCACGTCTATCCGTTGAAGACTTGATCACTGGATCACCGATGCGTCAATGCAGCAGGTTGATGGAGTCAACGCAGCAGACTTGAGTTCATGATCCCAGGATGACGAGGTACCAGGATGCTGCCACGTGGTCTGAATTTCTAGGGCAGGAAATGTGGAAGCCACACGCGCCCAGTGTGCCTGCTGCTGCTGCTATATATACAAGACTTCTTCCACAGAAGAAGATGATCGAAGAAGAAGCCTGGAGAGCAGAAAGCCCTTCGATCCAGAAAAAGAAAAAAAAGAAGAGAAGCAGTGAGCAGAAGAAGAAGGAAGCAGAAGAAGAAGAAGAAAGAAGAAGAAGGAAGCAGAAGAAGAAGAAGAAAGAGAAGAGACAGGGAGAGCCTGCGAAAGAGAAGAAAATAGAGAGTGAGAGCAGAAGAGAAAGATTGCGTGAGTTGAGAAGAAGAAAGAAGAGGAAGAAAAGAAGAAGGGGAGAGAGTCTATTGAAGACCTGTTCAGTCTGTTCGTGGATCAAATCCAGAACGACTATTGTGTTTCATTTCCAGCTTTTGTTGCTGTGCTTTTTATGTTTCCTTATTTTCCCTTTTGTTTCTATGGTTAGCTTTGTTCTTCTGATCCTCTGGACTGAGGTCGGGTTCCTCCTGGTGGGTCAGGAGAAGGGAGATCTGATCTCCGGTTGCAAGTAGCTGGGAGCTACTTGTGGGTTCCCTCCGGTTTGGAGGAAGGGAGACTTGTCTCCGGTTCTGGGCTTGTGGGTTGCAAGTCCAGGGGTCCCTCCTGGTCTGGAGGAAGAGAGGCCTTCGACCTCTGGTTTCCAAGTGGCTGGGAGTCACTTGGGGTGTCCCTCCCGTTGGGAGGAAGAGGGGAGTTTGTTCCCCTGGTCAAGCTGTGTGTCAGCACCTGTTGCAGACTGAGTCTGCGGTTTCTAGCTTGTGCTAGTGGAAGCCTCACTCCGGTTGGGAGTGAGGGGTGGACGTAGGTCTGTGGACCGAACCACCTAAAAACCTGCTGTTCTGTGGTTTGCTTGTAGTGTGTTCTTCCATACCTCATACCACCCTTCGCAGATTGTCTTGAGCTTTCTTATTCTCACTTGTGCTGCTTCCGCTAGTTGGTTATTTGGGCGCCAGTTACATATTTGCTCTTTTATTTAAAAGAATATTCAACTTGTTATCAGATTGCTTGTTCTGCCTGGATAGTGTTCGAGTCTTTTATTTAGCAAAAAGTTTTTAAGGGTGAGATTCATTCACCCCCCCTCTGAATCCTTGCACCGATCATAACATCACAATCCTTCGACCATATAAAAGGGTTGTCCTTTCTAGTGAGTCTAGTCAAAGAGATGGCGATCTTAGAGAAGTTGTTAACAAATCTCCTGTAATAACCAGCCAGACCTAGAAAACTTCTAACTTCTGTCACGGTTGTCAGTTGGCTCCAATTCTTAACAGCTTCAACTTTAGAAGGATCGACAGTGATACCCTCTCTTGAAATAATATGGCCAAGGAAAGAGACCTCCTTTAGCCAGAACTCGCACTTGCTACGCTTTGCGTAAAGTTTGTGCTCTCTTAGTGTCTGCAAGGCTATTCTTAAGTGCTCTTCATGTTCCTCCTTACTTTTGGAGTATATAAGAATATCATCTATGAAGACGACCACAAATTAGTCGAGATAAGGTCTGAAGACATGATTCATAAGTTGCATAAATGCTGTCGAGGCATTGGTTAACTCAAACGGCATTGCAACGAACTCACAGTGGCCATATCGGCTTTAAAAAGCCATCTTGTGTATGTCTTCATTCTTGATTCAGAGCTGATGATAACCTGAGCTGAGGTCTATTTTGGAGAAGTATTCTGCTCCCGTAATTTGATCAAAGAGCTCACCGATATGTGGCAACGGATATTTTTTCTTGATAGTGAGTTGATTCAGTCGCCGGTAATCAATGCATAGTCTGAGAGATCCATCATTCTTTTTGATAAATAAAGCAGGCGCACCCCAAGGGGATGTGCTAGGTCGAATGAAACCTTTATCTAATAACTCCTAAAGTAGTTTCTTCAATTCCTTGAGTTCTGTGGGGGACATCCTGTAGGGAGCTATTGAAATGGGTGCTACTCAGGGTAGAAGTTTAATGTAAAAGTTTACTTCCCTTTCGGGTGGTAACCCAGGTAAATCTGATGGGAATACATTGGGAAACTCATTCACAATGGGAATATCTTCTAAGACAATCTCCTTGGACTCGGTAATGATTACAGAAGTAAGGAAAGCTTCACATCCTTGTGAAATGAGCTTGCAAGCGTGAAGAGATGAAATAATAGCAGGATGTTTCCTATACTTGATACCAAGGAAGGAAAACCTTGGAAGACCTAGTTTCTGAAAAGAGATCTGTTGCGATAGTTTATATAGGTGTCGTGGTCCACAAGCCAATCTACACCTAAGATAGCATCATAGCCTTCCACGTCAAGGCATACGAGGTTTGTTGGATGATTATGACCTTCTACCATTACCTCACTATCGGGGTAGTAGGTTGTATGTTTGGTTCCGGGACCTAATGGTGTAGTGATTGCTAGGTCCGAAGGTAGAGGAACTGATGAAACTGACAAGGTTTTTGTAAAAGCAGTAGATATAAAGGAATGAGAAGCACCAATATCAAATAACACGAATGCAGGATGGGAATAGACTTGAATGGTACCTTCCATTAACCCATCATCCTTGGGTGCTTCGACATCATCTATAATAGCATTAAGATGAGCCTATCATTTATGCCCACCATTAGAAATTTGATCCTTCATGAGAGGGGAATCCGGCACGCAGTGCTCCCGACTGCCACATCATAAACAAGCGCCGAGACGCTTCCAGCATTCTTCGGTTGAGTGGCCGAACTTCTCGTAGAAAGTACAAGCTGTCATAACTTGCTTTTCTTCTTGTTCTTGTGGTAGCCACTACCACTCTCGTTCCGAGATCTCTTCTTGCTATCACAGAATTTGTAAGGTTCCGTGATACTAAACTTTCCCTTCCTTCCATGCCGATAAGACCTTCAGCTTGGCTCCTCTCCTTTACCTTTAAGTTTTTTGACCTTCTCCAAGGTCCTTTCGCATAGATGTGCCCGTTGGACCATCTCCACATATGTATGGATATTCTGAGTCCCAAGTTGTTGAATAAAGCCGGGCCTCAAACCATCCATAAATCGATTAGCTTTCATTAAGTCAGTACTACCCAAGTGAGGAGCGTATGGTGACAGTCTAGAAAACTGGAGTTCATATTCTGCCACTGACATCATGCCTTGGCGGAGAGAAGCGAATTCCATAGCCTTCTGTTCCTTGACATGCTCGGAGAATTATTTTGCTCGGAAGAGGGTAAAGAATCCTTCCCAAGTATGTGGTACACCTTGAGGCGGTGCAGGAATTGACTTCCACCATGTTCGAGCATCTTTATTGAGTTGGAATGTGGCAAGACGAACCTTCTCTTGGTTAGTGCATTGCATGACGTCGAATATATGATTCATCTCATCAATCCAGTTCTCCGCTTCATCTGGGTTAGAAGATCCAGAGAATAGTAGAGGATTTAAACTCCAAAAATTGCCGTGTAAGTTACCCGTGCCAGCCCTTGCGCATGTTTGGGCCACGGTTTGGAGAGGTTGGGTAGGACCCGCAACAGTTTGTTGCATCTCATCCCAGTTGACACGGTGAGCCGTTGAGAAAATAAAATACCTGAGAAAAGTAATAAGTTTTGTTAATTCTAATGGAATTGGTGGATTTAGCCATAGAGAAAATTTCTAAATAACTATCTCAACTAGGTTCTACCCAATTCTCACATGGGTGGGGACTTTTCTTTCCTAATTCATAGGTATGGGTCCTTAAACCTTGGACTTAACCTATGACCTGACATCTTTCCTAGGACTTCGAGGCCTAGGCTCTGATACCACCTTAGTTGTCACGCCCCAAGATTTATGTAGCAGAAACAATCAGGAACGTGAACAACTAGCATGATAAGCCTCTTGCAAGCAATATAATCAGAGCGCCAGACAATCACACAAAGTAATTGCACAAGTAATTCACTTAAACCTTCATCTTAAAAAATAACCATCAATGTACATAAGATCTTTGACTCTTAACATTCTTACACCATAGACTCAAGAAAATAAAAATTTACATAATAACTTGGCTAGACATTAGAAAACTAAGGCTTCTCTCGTCTATATGACCTTCAATTTCTCTCGGACCAGCTACTTTTATAATCCAAATCCTATTCACTAGTCCTTCCTAAAATATTGAGAAAGTAGGTAATGAGCACACTTGCCCAGTAGGTAGGTATCTTCATATCAACATGATGGCAATCTTAAAGTGATTAACATTTTTAGCTCTAGAGAAAGCTAAATCATGCGAATATAGTGAAACAGGCTAATAGAACCAAAATTGCTAGATATGGTCAAGATGAGATATGAGAATATGACTGAGCAAGTATATAACAAGAATATAACTTTGGCCTTTCCATGAACAAGAATGTAACAAGAATGCACTTTTCATTACCTTAAAGGCCGCACTAGAAAGTCATGTAACACGCAAGAATGTACTTTTGCTTTGCAACTACTTCATGAATATTTGTGGATCTTCACTTATTTATAATGAAAGTACTCCCAGCGTAATGCGACGTCAGTAGCATCATACCCCATGATTTACAATATGTTTCCAACAATCAGTCAAGGGGACTAGCATAGAGCCCTTGAACACAATCAGTGCTCGAACTGCATCTTCAAATATAAATCAAGCTACTTCCACAAGTATAATAATAATGTTGGCCAATAATGTAACAAGTTCAATAATAGTCAATGGAAGAATGCACCAAATATAAAAATAAGAATTCAAGGAATGCATTAATAACTAGGTCATGCTTATAGAGAAATTCAGCAGCATAACGGTACATTCATTAATTCTTGAAAATTTATTTTAGATAGCTTCTGGAAAAAAGTGACATGTTCTAGATAATCAATAGAACATTTGGAATCATAGGAAAAATTAACTCTTGAGTCAATCCCCGGGTTAATCAAACTCTGAAATCAAGCGGTCGTTCAGTGGACCATTTCTTGACGACCAGACAGTCGTGTACTGGACCGTTTGGAACCAGGATTCATCAAAATATCGGTAAGTGCTCTCTAGACAATTGGGTTTTAATGGTACAACCAGCTCGGCGTCCTAGTGGGAATCCGAAGCTCGCGGAGACTTATAGAGGCCTTGAAACAAGATCACATAGTCCTTTGGAAGGAATATCCAATGGAGAGGTTTTCAAGTCCAAGAATGTGTACTTGAAGTGCCAGTGTGTAACTAATGACAACATACCGGGATATGTGCTATGTACTTATGAAAATTACTCTCGATAAGAAAGAATCGTGATAAAACAACACTCAAATAAGTCCATACCTTTATGAAAACGTGCCTATAAATACAAGAGTATAAGTTTTTGGCCATAAAAATAACATAGGTTAAAAATAATCCCAAGTACATAAAGAACATGAAATCTTCTATAGTGATCTATTAACACAACTAGGTATAAGAAAACAATACTTGAAACAGGAGTAAAACCTTCTGAACTAGGCTTCACATATAATAATTAGGGGTAATATGTAATATGTTTCAGGTTAACAATATTACAGAAATCAGAAAATGCAAACGGTCTAGTGGGTGACCGTTTCATGGGTGCTAACGGTCTGTCGTAGGACCGCTAAATGTCTCTGGCGGTCTAAAGGAAGACCGTTTCTTCCTGGGTAACAAAAATTCATTTATTAGTAAAACATACACTAACCTAGGACATGTTAAATATAGAAATCGATGAGAACTCACTTTAAAACATGATGGAACAAATAGAGACCAAGAATATGCGTGGGTTTGTGGGTAGTGACAAGAAAATTTCCTTTTAACTCAATTAGGGCTAAGAATTTTACATGGATATACACTAGATGCATAGTCTTAATGAAAACATAAAATTCTCGATGTATAATACATAAAAATGACTAAAATCAGAGAGCTTTTATCCCTAACATTAAGTTTAAGCCTTTCATGAGATAACCTACCTCTAGTATTGTCCTTAAATTTCAAATTTAGGGCTGGAAGTTAACCCTAATTTTTGTACTTCCTGAACCAAAGTACTAACTTCTTGCCCCTCTATCTCCCGATTCTCTTGACTTAAAGATGTGAAATTTGGAGGGTAAGAAGAGGGTACTACAAGGAACAATTTGCTCTAAAGAACCTCTATCTAATTACCTTGTTTGGGGATTCTATTTTCCTGATCTTCCTTGGTCGGTCGTGCAGTTTCTTGAATTGCTTTCACCGAACCAACACCTTTGCAGGCTTCTATCGTAGGCTTGATTTCCTAGAACGAAATTTTGAGAAAAGCTAGATCTAATTAAATGAACAAATGCCTAGAAGAAACTTACCTCTAATTTGACCTCTTTACCTTAGTTCCACGCGAGCCAAAAGTATGGGTCACGCAGATTGGTTATGGGGTCCATTTATAGGGTTTAGCTAGGGTTTCATGGATTGGAACGATTCTAGAGTCCTTATTAGGTGCAAGATCGATCCTCAAGAGTTCTAAGCCTGATTATACTTCTATCCACTTGATTTCTGGGAGATTGGACGCTAAAATTCCAACCTTTTTACACTTTCTTCTATTCATGGAATCTACAGAGCTTAGCGGTCATTTGGGAGACCATTTTCCAGTGGCTTGCGGTCTTGCGATAGACCGTTTTCAATTTTTGGTGCCGAATTTGAAACCAGTTCAAACTCTTGTATTATTATCTATCTTTTATCCTAAAACATTCTAACTTATCTCCTTAATTCCATAAATCCATCAATTCCAAGCTTTTAGAACATGGGCCAAAGTTCAAAATTATAATTTGGGCCAATTAGATTTGTCAAAATGGGCATAATATTCTTGGATTAGTATAGGGCCTAAATAATTAGTTTTAATTAACCCCAATTCAATCAATAGCCCATTTAAAGGCTTAATAATTATATTTTTAATCCTAAAATTTTTTTAGAAAATCCTCGGGCGTTACACAACTAGATCGTCGTGCATGCTACACTACACTGACCCCGGGTGAAGCCAAGAGCAGATTACACAATGAGTCAGTTGTCAGGTAATAGAAGTACCTCCTCACTAGAAGAATAGCCAGACGCGTCCACTGACGTCTTACACTGTGCCTCAAGTATCTCGCAAACACCTGGAATGGCGGTAACTGAGACACTCACAGAACCAAGTACAAGGAACAATAGTATTGAGTGACTAGTCAGGGTCACGCCCATCGGTGCTCGTCCAAAAGCCCCTAACCACGTGTGCACACACAAGCCCAATGTCTTGAGCCAGGCCTCTAGCTAGTTTTTCCACCCAGTAGGACGTTACCACAAATGAAGGGGGCCAATGGAATCTAGCCTAAAAACTGTCTGTCGGGAACTCACCTTGCCACCACTCCCAGGTAGGCCGACACACAAGAAAGTGTCGTCAGGCTATGACTAGTGGAGGCTCACTAAACACCAAGACTCCAAAACATTAGTGCTGAAGTATGGACAAGCTAAGCATGCTCTGTCGCACGTACTACGAAACACAAGCATAAGGTAGCACACAAGACTACCGCCAGACTCAGGATAGACAACTAGACCTGCTGACACAACGATCCTTGAGTCACAAGACTCAGGTCAAGATCATCGCCCAAAGCGGTAACACGCTGCCAATCAGCCTAGTCCCTAAGTCAAATCACTGTAAAACACTTATAAAGGAAATGACATAGAACAGTCGGATCCACACATCCACGTGACACGAATCACGGAGACTTGAGGGATCACCAAAAAAATGTCAAAACACATGGACACGTAAAATGAGGTAAGGTAGTATCTCACGGCATCTAAAACCATATCTCGATCCTCATGAGATCACCGAGGTATTCACGAGGTCACATGTCAACCA
This sequence comes from Amorphophallus konjac, assembly GCA_022559845.1. NCBI lineage: Eukaryota > Viridiplantae > Streptophyta > Magnoliopsida > Alismatales > Araceae > Amorphophallus > Amorphophallus konjac. The sequence continues at coordinate 161,045,581 of CM040120.1, read as the reverse complement.
CTGGGTCACACCGGGTTGAACAGAAACTAATGATGACTCTAAAGTATCACGGAACACTACTCGATACAATGGTACTCTTGGCCACCCTAAAAAATGGTCACAACCCTCATAGCACATCCAAGACATCCACAGAACGATGGAAAACCACATGGTCGAGCCAAGACAATTGGAGGCCAAACCATCGGGAAAATAGAACTCTTGGAAAGTGGCGGTCTTGCCCTGGCCACTGAGCAAACCAAGCGGTCAGCTGAAGGGCCGCTACCCTCAAGAGAAACCCCAAATTTAAAACCCACAAAAGCAAGAGCCTTGCGATTTGCTTGAGACTGTCTCTTGGTAGAAAATGGTCTCCTCATGGCCGTAGGAGGGACCCCAGCGGTCACAACTCGACTTCTAAGCCCAGTCAACTTCTAAACAGTCAAACTAACTCAACCGGTCAAACCAATTAAAATGGTCCACCAAGAATCGCTTAACAGAGCCTAGAAGTCGTCCTAAGGCCGCCAAGGACTCCCATGCTGTTGGAGCTAGACCGCTAGCCCAAACCGACATGAAATCGTAAGTGGCGGTCACAAATGGGCCGCCCAACTCCATAAAATGGTCAGTCGTTAGGCCGTTACCTAACGAACCGACTTAGCCAAAAGAACACAAAGAATAGTGGTAACCCATGGGCCGCTAATCAAAACGTAGCGGTCCTACCTAGGCCGCTGCACATAGCTTAGACCAAAGGCTGCCTCACTGAGCTGATCAAACTCCTGTTCCGAAATATCTATCCAAATGTAACTTTTGGCACATTTAACAACCTCATTGAAGCTCATCTGGTTGCGGGTTGAAGCCTGGTCCTCGATAAAAAGACAGTAATTCCTATGCCAGGAGGAGAGAGAAGCTCTATGGATGGAGGCGCTAGAGGGGGTTCTCCGCGTGGAGATCCCTCGAAGGAGGCCAACCCTGAGGATACCAGCGGGCCAGGCACTGCTTTCTCATCACTTGGCCCTCCCCCACCGCACGATTCAACATCCTCCAGGTATCCATCTCAAGACAGACGGAGAGGCCGATCTCGTTCAAGAGGGAAGCGTCCGATCCCAATCTCTTCCACACCCGTGACTTGGAGCTCCCTTTTCAAGGCCCCATCTGGATATCATGATCTAGATCTCCATTTCATTCCTCCGGAAACTAATAATGGAGTCAAGATCGCTGTTTATGAGAAGGCTGATTCTGAGGATCTTTTAGCAACTTGGTCCATCGCCTTGGTAGGGTATGCGGTAGGCTTGCGCTTATCATTCAGCCCTCTACATTCATTCATTAAGTCCCGGTGGGGAACAAATGCTTTTGAACTTCATCTTCTACAGAACGGTTTTTTTGTCTGCAAATTTGATTATGAAGAGGATTTACGCCGGGTAGTTGAGGGGTTCTGGACCATTAAAGATCACCCCATGATTCTTCGTAGATGGAGTCCAGATCTAAGAATGTAATTAGATAGTCTTACGAGTATTCCCTTGTGGGTGGCCTTCCACGGACTCTCGCTCAATCTATGGACTCGAGAATTTATTGCGAAGATCTCTTCCATCTTGGGCGACCCGTTGTATCTGGACAAGCTAACAGCGGAGCGTAAGAGACTGGCTTATGCTAGGGCATGCATCATGATCTCATCTGGAGAAGAGCTCCATGATTTCGTTCATTATAAAGATCTTGATGGGAGTGTCAGGCGAATTAAAGTAACCTACCAATGGAGGCCAAGAAGCTGTTCTACATGCTGTTTCTTTGGGCACGCAGATGGAGCATGTAAACCGGTTCTCCAACATAAACAACCTCATGTTCAGGTGTTCAAACCAATGGCACTCTCTAATCCATCCGACGTTAGTGTGCTCACTCATAATTCTTTTGAGATTCTACAGTCGGTCTATGGTGCTCAGGATGGTATTGGTGACCCTTCAACTCAGCTCTCTGAGCCTCCCAAAGCCCTTGTGGTTCAGAGGACTCAAAGGCCCGAGCTCGGGACCCACCATGAGGCACGCCAAATTACTGTCTCCTCGCAGCAACGCAATGGCAAGAACACTCCAAGGGATTCGCAAGTTTCTAAAGCTAAGGTACTCAACCTTGTGGTTAAGGCTAACTCAATATCTGCAAGTGTTTATGTACCATCTATGAATGAGGATTTGGATGCCGCCAACATGCTTAATAGTTGTCCTTCTCTTGATAATAAAGATGCTGCATGCGACCATTCTATAGCATCTAAGGAAGATAGCCAAGCGCATGTGAATGTACATTCTCATGTCCCCACTTGCAGCTATACTCATCTTGAAGGCGATGCTCCCATCGGTATATCTTCCTTACGCAAGTTACAAAAACCAGCGCATATGAATGCGCAGCGCTGTGGGCATATTTTGGACCTGCTACTGCCACCTTTGGAGCCCGCCACCTTTTGTCCTTCCCTTGCTATCCAAGATGCTCACTTTGGCCATTCTACAACTTCCAACTTTCACACCCAATCCCATGTGATTGAGCAGCTTTTTGGCCACTCTAGCAGCCACCCTTCACTTGGAGATCTACAATCTATTGCCATTGCATTACTCTCAGCCCCACCTTCCTCCCCACTACTTGAGGCGCATTCCAATGTAGCTCGAGCACATCAAGATTCCACCTTTGGAGCATCTGCAGCCTTCACTTCTCTTGGAGGGGATGCCAGCCCATTAAACTTTTGTCATTCTCATTTGGTGCACTCGAAGCAAGCATATGATGGAGCATCACTTTGTGGGACAGCTCTTAACTCCACTCAACATGGGGGGACCGCCAACCTCCATAACCTGAAAAGCAATGGCTGCCCTTCACGTGAAGACCTTGATGCGGCGCATGTGACTGCGCAGTGTCATGGCCGAAATAGCCAGGTTGCGCATGTGAAGGACCCGCCACCTGCTACTTCTTTTGCTGCTGGCGGAGTCTTTTCTGATGAGTTAGTGGAAGTGGCATGTGGTATTGCTACCTTTAGTGTACCTCCTGACGCGTGCTCGGTGCCATCTCCAGCCACGGTTGGGGCTCGCGGTGGTCCTACCAGTTACCCAGCTACTGCCACTGCCCTTGCGCCCTCCTCTCAGCACAAGGTGCACCCCAAGGAACCTCTCACCAAGCTTCATGAGGGAGCAGCATCAACTTCAATTAGAGGGGACAAGCTTTCAGGACCACATGCTGGCAATTATATTGTGCAAGCTCAACCTGCTCCACAACGCCCCACTATCAACAAAGTTAAGCCCCATCATTCATCTTTTAGGAATTTGTAGGCTGTGGACGAGATGGACAGAATAAAATCAAGACCGAAGAGTAAAGATGCTGATGGTCGGGCTTCAATGCCCAAAAGCATCTAATTTTACACCATCATTCCTCCAGAATTTTGTTATGAAGATTATTGCTTGGAATGTTAGAGGCATCAATAAGAGGGAGAAATGTAGAGAGTTAAATACACTGATCAGAACCAAAGCCTGTACTTTGGTTATCCTAGTTGAAACTAAGATAAACTTTGCCCATGTTATGCATTATAAAAACTTAATTTGGCCATAAGCTGAAGTTATTACTAATGATCTGTACGGTGGGAAAGGGAGAGTGTGGATTCTTTGGAACCACAACCTCATTAAAGCTCATCTGGTTGCGGGTAGCAGTCAATTCCTTCATTTACGATGCAGGAATAAGTTAAACGTTGGGGACTTCATGATTACTGGTGTATATGCATCCAACAGTGTGACTGACAGGAGTAATTTATGGAAGGACATTATCTATCTTTCCAACAACATCAATTCTCCTTGGATGGTAATAGGTGATTTCAACACAATTACATACCCCCATGAAAAAAAAGATGGGAGGGCGAATGATAACTGAGTCCATGTTGGACGAGTTTAACCTGTGCATTCAACATTCCGAACTTGAGGACATTACCTGCTGTGGCAATAAGTTTTCCTGGACAAATAGGGGAGAAGCTCATCGCAAAATCATGGTAAGATTGGATAGATGCCCAATTAACTCTCACTGGACTGCATCATACCCGGATAGTTGGCTTGAATACGGGAATGAATATTTTTCTGACCACACACTCCTACTTATCAATACATATAAAGATATTATGAAGGGCAAGCTCCCATTCCGGTTCTACAACATGTGGGCCTCCCACCCAGAATTTCTTAACGTCATTAAAGCTGCCTGGGATACCAAGGTCGTAGGGTCTCCTCCACATGTCCTTTGTATGAAGCTTAAGGCTTGCAAACTTGCTCTTAAGGATTGGAATAGGACCACCTTTGGTAATGTACAGAATAAGGTGGCCGCATCTAAGAGGAACCTGCACCAAGCTCAGACTAATCTTCATGATAGTCCCCTTGACAATGACCGAATCCAACAAGAGCAGGAGGCAAGAAAAGAATTTATGTATGCTTTAGAGCTAGAGGAAAACTTTATCAAGCAAAAATCAAGACAAAACTGGCTGACGTTGGGTGATTCCAATACTTAATTCTTTTATGCTAACATGGCGGCTAGAAGAACTATAAACCAAATCAGACAATTTAAAGATCACATTGGAAATACTATCAATGACAGTAATCAGGTAAAGGAGCACACCATCGATTACTATTATCAACTACTAAACCAATGTTATATGCAGGAAGCTCATGACATCAACCCTTCTTTGCAACTCTCTGAAGAAGATAGGGTAATTCTCAATGATGATTTCACCTCAGAAGAAATTAAGCAAGTTGTTTTCGAATCTCTAAAAAATAAGAGCCCAGGTCCCGACGGCTTTCCAGTGGAGTTCTACCAATCAGCCTGGCATATAATTGGTAATGATGTCATCAACACCTGCCTTCACTTTTTCAGAACGAGACATCTTTACAAACAGTTCAACAACACTTTTATAGCACTGATCCCAAAAGTGGTGGTGGCTGATAACTTGGAGAATTTTAGGCCAATCTCATTATGCAACTTCATCTACAAAGTGATTTCAAAGCTTATGGCTAATAGAATTAAGAAGGTGATTAATAAGATCATTAGTCCCCAGTAGACTGCATTCATCAAAGGTAGAAGTATTACTCACAACATCCTACTTGCTAATGATCTGACTAAAGATCTACATTCCAAGGACAAGGGAAGGATAATTGGCCTTAAAGCTGATCTGAGGAAGGCATTTGACTCTTTTGATAGGCACTTTGTATATCATATGCTTACGAGAATTGGGTTTCCGGCCAAATGGATCCAATGGATTAGAAGCTGCATTGAGAGCTGTATGTTCTCTATTCTATTCAATGGTTACCCTGTAGGCTATTTTAAAAGCTCTAATGGCATTCGGCAAGGAGACCCACTGTCTCCTTACCTATTTACCATTGCTATGGAGGGCCTCACTTGTTTGTTGGAAGAAACGGTGTACCAAGGTCACCTCAAGGTTCCGAAGATGACTGAAGTACATGTTTCTCATATTATTTTTGCAGATGACTTAACTATTTTTCTTCAAAATGACATGGATTCAGTCCATTACCTTGCAAACATTCTTGAAACATTTGGGAAATGGTCAGGTCTCAAGCTGAACCACTCCAAAAGTAAAGTATACATTGGTGCCAAGGTCCAAGATAAAACATCAATTACAACAGCTTTGAACGTGGATGAAGGTAATCTACCTATCCCATACTTAGGTTTGCCTCTTATCTCCACCAGTTTAAAGAAGCATCATTGCCAACCAATCATTGAGAAAATCAAAAATAGAATTAGCTCTTGGAGAATGAAACTCCTTTCTAAGAGTGGGCGGCTGGAATTGTTTAGAAGCATCTTATCCACCTACTCCATCTATTGGTCTACTGCTTTTCTTCTTCCTACAGGATTAATTCAAGAGATTGAAAAAAAATTGGCAACGTTCTTTTGGCAAGAAACAGGTGCTAATAAGGCTCTTCACATGATAATTTGGGACATTATATGTAGACCAAAAACAGAAGGTGGTTTAAACTTGAGACGGCTAGCTGATTGGAATAAAACTTGTTTAGTGAAATAGTGCTGGGATATATTACATAAGAATGACAGTATGTGGATAAAATGGATCCATAGTAAATATCTATCCAAATGTAACTTTTGGCACATTCAGGCTAAGTCTTATCATTCTATAGCTTGGAAAGGTATCCTTCAATTAAGAACGTGGCTACTCAAAGAAATCAAATTTTGTATCTCCACTGAAAGTTCACTTAGCATGTGGTATGATCCATGGGTCAATGGGAAAAGCATATTCCAGCTTTATGGAGATAGGATCGGGCAAGATCTGGGAGCTAATGTGAATAATACTATTTCCGATTTCATTTGCAACGGTACTTGGAATCTTGCAATTCCAACATCCATTGACATGCTTGAGCTTTGGCCAATTATTTCTGCTATTGCTCTGGTTAAAAATCCCAATGAATATTTGATTTGGATTCATGACAAAGGCAATTTCTCATGCACTTCTTCATGGAATCAACTAAGGCAAAGACATCATATTTGGCATCCGGAGAGCTGAGTTTGGGGCAGGCCACTATGCCCCAAGCATTTCTTATGCTGCTGGCAAGTAATTCATAACAGGCTATCGACTCTGGATATGATTCAGAAAAAAGGGTTTTCACTTGCCAACATGTGTATTCTTTATAAAGGGGCTGAGGAAAGTATAGGCCACCTTTTCTTCTCATGCAAATACTCCAAAAAACTCTGGACTGAAATTTTACAAAGATTTGATATCCATAGGGGCCCGATGAACTCACTTTTAAGTGAGCTACAATCCCTTGAGCCCAATTTTCCCACCAAAGGCTACCTCACTGAGCTGATCAAACTCCTGTTCCGATGCACCATCTGGTGGATTTGGAGGGAGAGATGCATTCGAACCTTCGAGACAAAGGAAAAGGGATATGCAAGGATTCTAATTGAAATCCTATATGAAACCAGATATTGTTTGGAAAATGAACTCAAGCTTGATAGAATCACCTTCAGGGAGAAACAGATCCTTCAACGCTATAACTTCACCATTCCATAACTATGATGGGGGATCTATTCTTGAGTGACTTGGAGGTGCAAATATGAATGGTATTTGATCCTGTTCTTATTTTATTTCCATTCCTCACCGTAGAACACGATTTTCGTGGCACGGAATCCATACCTGTTGAGCAATCAGTCTAGGCATGTCTAGATATTGCTCACCCATTGTACACTTTTTTACTCTTTTGTAATAGTTACAAATTTACCGATCAAAAAAAAATGGTCTATCACCCGATCGCTAAAACCTGAACCGACATGGAACCATAACGGTCACCCATGGACCGCTCAAGATATAAAAACGGTCTCTGAAAGGAGCGCCAAGGCGTTACGGCGAGAAAACCATAGGAATGGCCAAAACCCGGCCTTTCCAAGCCCCAATCGCGTCTAAACGACGGGGAAACAACCCTAAGTACGATATACACCTTCCACAGTCCGGAAGAGATCAATCTGATGCTAAAGAGACAAGGAACGGGTGATTCTAACGAATCGACCCAAAATGAGTCATGTGGGTTCCCGGGCTCATACTGGCCCCAAATGACAACCGATTGGAATGAAATTAGCGGGAACGAAATGCTAACATGCCAGGGGTTCGAATGAAACTAACTAAGCAAGAAACCATCACCGGGAAAGGTGAACTCGTCTTACACCCCCCGAAGTAGGATTTCACCCTAAAGTTGGAAAACCCGCTCGTTCACACACCGTTCGGCTCGAAATCACGAGGAAACACAGAAGAGAAGTGGGGTATCCATCTCCCTACCTCCACCGAAATTCTCACGCACTGAAGCGACTAAACCAAGCCAAAAATGATCCCACGAACCACCCATGCCGGCTTTGAATCCACGAATGGGATCGCGCCAATCACGCCTCGATTCTCGCACTATCACGCATCACAGCAGCTCCATGGCATCCTTGCCTCACCCGCCTCCGCCTACGTCGTGCGCCCGGGGGAGAGGAAGAGAAATGAGAGAGAACGAGAGGGAGAGAGTGAACGTGAGAATGAGAGAGAGGAGAGAGGGTGAAGAAAGAAATAGGGAAAGAAAAACACGCATTTCTACAAAATTTTATTTTTAGCCTGAAAATTCTCTAATTCAGAAAAATACAGAAAAATAGTCTAAGCGATCCTTGGAAGGAGCACAACGCACTGTACCGTCCTCGAGTCGATGAATTCGACAATAAACACTCCAGTGGGTTCCGTAACTTGTACGAGAGAAAAACCCGTGTGGATCGTAAAACACAACAACTTAGAACCCACAAAAGCGATCCGATAGCTCTCCGATCCAGATCCGAAAGACCCAGGGCATTACAGCCTCCCCACCTTAGGAAATTTCATCCTCCAAATTAAAAGAGTCAACAAGAAAAAGTAGGGAAGAACAACCCCAAATGCTGGCAATGCTCTCCAAGCTCCAGCCGCACCAGACACCTAGAACACAACAACACAAATAGTGAAAAACATAATTCAGAGGAATAAAGCCTGACCACAATCACGGGCACACACTCCGGATCTCAAAACACATCGATCCACAAAATGAGCATGGCACACCAGTGAACACAAGTCCGACACCTCCGAAACAAGGCAACATCGCTTACATCTCACGGGGAAAGGAGACACGACCCATGCCACGAAAATAGCTACCGGTAAGACACTCGGCAGACACAGCAAGCATCAGCTTAAACAAGGAAACACAGTCGTCTCAGCTGACTGCTCCACATCATCGGCTTCCGTGCCAAGAACTACAATGAAACTTCGCACGCAGAATGCCAACGACAACACTAGACCACGAGCATAATGAGGTCAGTCCTCACTCAGACATTACATCTGATTCGAGTCGCATGCCGACTCTCCCACAACAGAAGAATACAGCAAAACCAACCGACAAGACCTCAGCCCACACAATGCCAAATTAGACTAACTGGGAACTCCTCCCAAGTTGGGCACAAGCACAACTACCAATAATAACAATAACCACAAACAACATCTGTAGAAATCCTGACTCCGTTCTCAACACAGAATCATAGGACACAGCTACAAGCTGGGTCACATCAAGGCACAATTACAGCAGAACACACGGCTAAAATATACCAGCGACACTGCGAATAGCTTACCAACAAGGACTCACAACAACAATCTCTAGGACCATGATCACGTCCCAAGAGCACAACTCCTAAGAAATTTAGTGTAGCGCCCCACCCTATACCCGATTCAGTATATCACTCTCATCGGATATAGGAGGCAACGCCACAGTGCAAACCACCCAACATAACGGAGATGGGTTGAGATTTACACAAATAAAAGTGCAGAATTCACAGCGGAAGAAGAAATTTGATACATCAGTGAATGTCCAAATACCAACATCCCAATAGTCCAATAGAAATAAAATTCCAACTTGCTATTACAATAACCAGCGTTCACAAATTCAAGCCTCTTATAGACTCTCACAAGCTACCTCAAATGACAGAAAATGAAAGCTATCAACGATCACGCACGGGCCTCCGGCTCGGACTCACTTGGCTCAAAATCCTCGTCCTCACGAGCGGACTCGCCTGGAAAATTATCAACTTTAAGGCAACGAATAGACTTAGCAAGATTCAGAAACTCAAGCACACCTCTTGCACAAGCATAACACATTTAACCATCATTTAACCAGTACAATCCCTAAGGCTTACCAAGTTGCAGAAAATAAACAAATGGTTTCAGAAATCAAATGCATGTGATTACTGAAAATAAATCACGAGGCAACGCCGATTAATATGCAATTATGGATAGACTATGCAACAGTGCACCAGGCAATGTCTAGTCATGCAATAAAAATGCATAGCAAATTCTGAACCAGATTCATATGCCAAGTGTGCAGTCTGAAAGGAACAGAAGTCATGTTTTAAAATAGAGTTCAAAACTAAATGGAACATGTATGCACTAAGTAATAGAGTTCAGATCTTACAATTCTGTTTTAGAGGTCAGCTCAGATCTAACAAAATGAATACATATGCAAAATATTATTTAACAGAGTCAAATGCCCATAAACTGATCAAAATATATCGGAAGTTCTGAGCTCAACGGAGGACCCAGACACATTGCCCAAACCACCACTAGAAGGTCATATACGGATACCAAATCACCTAGGCAGTGGCGATAACTGCGCAGAATCGAAGGAAAATATTCCCCACCTTAACCAGTGGAACTTTTCCACCTCCAGGATTTCACCCCCGTGCCCTCGGGGTCATAAACATATTGAGCCTCCCCACAGGGGCATTTCTACAGTTTGGCACCAAGCCCTTCTATGGCAGTAGTGTCCCTTTGGTCCATGATTTGTCTCATAGCATAAGAGGTTCACAATGACAAGGGATAATATGTAGTACAAGGGCAATGCATAATATGTAGTACAAGAACAAGGAAAGTATACAGTATAAGGTCAATTAATAATAATGCAATACAAGGAGAGTACTGAAGGTTAGCAAATGAATTTTCAGAATGTGCAACTATGCAAGAAGGATGCAATGAACATGTACTTATGTAGTCATTAACCTTACTAGTTTACAAATCATTAGCATGTAATAATGAATAGCTGAAAATTCGAGGGAACAGTCGGTAGAGGAAAGCAAAATAATTGTACAAAGGAAAGGTTGACTTTTACGGAGCATAAGCCTACTTTTCCCCGCATTTGAAACACGCTAAAACAACCCAGGTAGGGAAGAGGTCGACACTTCCATGGTCAAGAGTCGACTCTGGCTGCATCCAGAAGTTGGACTGGGTAAGACCCATTGAGAGGTCGACACTTCCAGGGAGAAGTGTCGACACTTCCCGCAGACAGAACCTGGACTGGGTAAGTCCAACAGTGAGAGGTCGACACTTCCAGGGAGAAGTGTCGACACTTCCCTGTAGACAGAACCCAGACTGTGTAAGATCCACAGTGAGAGGTCGACACTTCCAGGGAGAAGTGTCAACACTTCCCTGCGGACAGAACCTATGTCTTGTTTGGAAACAACGACCGAGTACCCAAAACTAAACCAAACTTTGTCAAGGTGGAAACAACGTAATCCACACTCAAACCATACGTATTACACACTTAACCATCATATATATGTAAATATGGATTAAAGCTATTACATTATTCAGAAACCAATATTATACATATCCACCAATTCGCCAATTTACCCAGAAATCAACCGAACTTTGTCAAGATAGAACCAATGTAAAGCTCACTCAAACCATGCATATTTCACACTTAACCTATACATATTTCTTACTCAAACCAACAATACGAATTTCAGAAAACCCATACTTCATCATTCAGAAAAAGGGAAACCGTATTATCCCACACTTAACCGGCAATCGTCCGAGTGTCCAAAGATCAAACCAAGTTCCATCAAAGGAGAACAACATATTTCGCATTCAATCATGGTTCCAAAAACCGATTTCAAGATTTTAGAACATGCACAAAAGGAAAGATTGCGATTCAAATCTTGCCTTGAAGCCGACGAAACAAGAGAAAACCCTCCGCCGTCAACAAGAGACGGGAAGACAATGATCCTCTCAAGAAAACCTGGATCCAGCAGGACACCAGAGGAACAAGGCAGCCACTCAAGAGTAGGAAAGAACCCCTCTCCCACTGCTACTCCTTGTTTGCTCCCTCTTGAGATCCTTCGAAAGCACCAAACCCAGTAGAAACGTGAAACCCCGTGGGAGAGAAAAAGAAGGAAAACTCCCTAGAAATGGGCTGGGGTACCCCCCCCAAACTTCTGGCAATTACAAGGATTATGGAGGGAATAAAGATGCCACTAATTTCTCCAAGAGTTCTGCGGTTTCGGGAGAGAAAAACAGGGGGGGGGGAAGTCACGATCGGAATGTCCACTGTAAGAAAAGGAACAAAAGTTACTATTCACGCCACCATTCGAAAAATCAAATCTAATAATATAAAAATGATTTTCAAAAACTAATTGCTACCCATTTTTCACCATCATTTAATCTATCGTGAAAAAATATAAAATAATTAAAAACTCAAGAAATGAAAATTGACCCGAAAATGAATAGTAACATGCTCTTCGTTATTTACCTAAAGCTATTAACATGCTCCCACTAATAAAAGGATAAAAAGGGAATTTCTAACTCTTGAACTCAACTAAATTAATATGTGCACACACAAATATGAATGAAAATAGGTTAAATTACATAATTTTAATTACATCAAAATTTGGTTTATAAACGAGGGAAATTTGTTTACTCTTTAATTATTTAGTTTATTTCAACCGAATACTAGTTAATTATTTTGTTAACTCAAGCAAGTAATATTTCAAGCATTTAACCAAAATATCGATAAAATATTCTTTATGAACACAATAAAACTCGCGGATACTACACCCCACCATAGATGGAGGTAAAGCCAACTGATATGCCACGTTCCCTACCTTGTCGAGAATCTCAAAAGGTCCAATGAATCTTGGCTGCAACTTCCCTCGCTTGCCGAATCTTGACACTCCCTTAATTGGTGACACCTTGAGGAAAACATGCTCACCTGCTACAAAGTCCAGATCCTTCCTTCTGTTATCTGCATAGCTCTTATGCCGATCTTGGGCTACTTTCAATCTTTTCTGAATTTGCTAAATCTTCTCAGATGTTCCTTGCACCACTTCGGGCCCGATCAATTGCCTGTCACCAGCCACTTCCCAGCATAGAGGAGATCTACATGGCCTCCCATACAAAGCCTCAAATGGAGCCATGCCTATACTTGCTTGATAACTATTATTGTAAGCAAATTCTACCAACAGTAGATGTCGCTCCCAATCTTCTCTCCAATCGAGAATACAGGCTCTCAACATATCCTCCAAAGTGTGAATGGTCCTTTCAGAATGACCATCTGTCTGAGGGTGATATTCCGAGCTAAGCTTCAACTGGGACCCAAAAGCATTCTGCAATCCTTGCCAAAGTCTCGACGTGAAGCGAGGATCCCGATCTGAAATAATAGACTTCGGAACTCCATGCAATCCGACGATGTTCTCAATATAGAGACGTGCCAAGCTCTCCATAGATTGCTTCTTCTTCATGGCCAGAAAATGTGTAGTCTTCGCGAACCGATCCACAATCACCCAAATAGAATCATTGCCCTTCGATGATCGAGGCAAGCCTGTAACAAAATCTATGGTGATATCCTCCCATTTCCATTGTCGTATCTCGATCCTTTGCATCAACTCAGATAGCCTTTGGTTTTCAGCCTTAACCTACTGACAAACCAAACATCTAGACATAAATTCCGCTACATCCTTCTTCATACCGGGCCACCAAAAGGACCGCGTCAAATCTTGGTACATCTTGTTACTACCAGGATGAATGGAGAATTTTGATCTGTGAGCTTCCTCCATCACTTCATTCTTTAATTCAACCACATCAGGCACGCAAATTCTATGCTGAAATCTGACCACACTATCTTTGTCTCGGGCAATTCCAGTCTTACCAATCATACCTTGCAACTGAGGGTCATCTCGCTGAGCTTCTATTACTCGGTCCATAACTGTTGACCTGATGCATAGCTGGGCAACGACCGCCTGACAAAGTTGAGGCTCGATCGATGCCATGTAACACACAGCATCCTAAAACATCTTCCAGTCTTGCTGCATCGAAGTCCTTTTCCGACTAAGGGCATCGGCCACAACATTAGCCTTTCCAGGATGATATTGTAGCTCAAAATCATAGTCCTTCAAGAATTCAACCCATCGCCTCTGGCGTAAATTCAGCTCCTTCTGAGAAAATAAATACTTAATACTCTTATGGTCCGTGAAGACTTCAAGCTTGACTCCATACAAGTAATGTCTCCTGATCTTCAATGCATGGACAACGGCGGCCAACTCCAAGTCATGCGTAGGGTAATTCTTCTCGTGCTCCTTCAATTGTCTGGAGGCATACGCGACAACCCTACCATTCTGCATCAGAACACAACCGATCCCGATCCGTGAAGCATCAGTGTAGAGAGTGAACATATCTATGCTATTGGGTAGGACCAAGAGTGGTGCTGACGTCAGCCGATCCTTCAACTACTGGAAACTCCGCTCACATTCCTCGGATCACATGAACTTCACTCCTTTCCTTGTAAGCCCCGTCAAAGGTGCCGCAATAGAAGTAAAACCCTTAATAAACTTCCTGTAGTAACCGGCCAAGCCGAGAAAACTCCAAATTTTAGTGGGGGATTTCGGAGCCTCCCATTCTAATACTGCTTGAACCTTGGCTGGGTCAACTGCCACGCCACTTCCTGATATCACATGGCCAAGAAAATGAACCTCCTTCATCCAGAAATCACACTTGCTGAACTTCGCATAAAGCTTGTGCGCCCGAAGAGTCTCCAAAACAATCCTCAAATGTTCCTTGTGAGACGCTTCATCTAGGAAAAATATCAAAACATCATCTTTGAACACAACCACAAAGCTATCCATATAAGGCCTAAACACCCGATTCATTAGGTCCATAAATGCTGCAGGGGTATTCGTTTGACCAAAGGGTAGAACCATGAATTCGTATTGGCCATATCTAGTTCGGAAAGTTGTCTTGGAAATATCCTCCTCCTTGATCCGGAGCTGATGGTAACCCGATTTCAAATCAATCTTTGAGAACACCGAAGCACCTTGCAATTGATCGAAGAGATCATCAATATGAGGCAAAGGATAACGGTTCTTGACAGTCACCTGATTGAGCTTTCGATAATCAATACAGAGGAAAAGCGATCCGTCCTTCTTCTTCACGAACAAGATTGGAGATCCCCAAGGTGAGACACTTGGTCGAATAAAGCTCTTATCTATTAGTTCCTGCAACTGCTTCCTTAGTTCTGCCAATTCTACAGGTGCCATTCGATACGGGGCCTTGGATATTGGCGTTGTACCAGGCACAAGGTCAATAGAGAACTCAATCTCTCTGGCTGGCGGCAACCCTGGCAGATCTTCTAGAAAGACATCAAGAAAATCCCGAACCACTTCAATCTCCTCCATCAACGGGGCCTGAGAAACCTCTGCTGAGGCTACCACCCAAGCAAGAAAAGCATTGCCGCCCTTACACAACAACCGAGCTGCCTTCATGGCCGAGACTACAAATTTCCCCGACCCAACCTGAGGCAAAGAGTGGAAAAACTCCTTCTCGCTCGGGATGTGAAAAACCACTCGCTCCTTCCGCAATCAATGGGAGCATAATACCTATCGAGCCAATCCAACCAAAGAATAATATCATAATCTTTCATCTTTAAAAGATAGAAATGTCCAGCTAGCTCTTTTCCTCCGATGACCACCGACAAGGAAGGATAGCTCTTTTTAGTTGACATAATTCCAGCGGGCGTGTGCACTAGGAGAGGCACATCCAAACTTGATGGCATCAAGCCCAAATCATCATGCAACATCTTGGAAAACCGTTCGGACACAAATGAATGAGTAGCACCGGTGTTGAATAAAACTCTAGCATGGAAACCTGACACTAGAAGTGTACCTTCTGTCATGTTGTCTGCTTGCTCTGCATCTTCTCTGGCCAATGCGAACACTCATGCTGGCCCTCGAGGACGTCTGGCAGACTTCATTGGTGCTGCGGCGGCAACTGCAGTAGGGGCTTGAGTTGTAGAAGGCAGTTGCATCTTTGAATAATCCTTGAGCTCCGAGCTTTCACATCAGAGACACTTCCCAGCTATCATCCAGCACTCCTTACCCCCATCCCATTTCCCGCAGTGCTTGCATTCACTTTTGACTTCAGTTGATGATCCTCCTGATCCTCTTACTTGCATCGACATCGGCTTTGTTGATGTAAAAGCATGTGACTGAGTAGAGGGCTTCTTCTTGCGATCTTGGCGTTGGAAAGATGATGACGGCCTCTTCAGCTGAGCCTTCTTCTCTTCTTGGTACTGCTCCATGTCACTTTCTTGTCGGCACGTTGCACCGAGAGCTTCTTCCATCGTGCGGTGGTTGAAAACAACCAATTTTGTCCTCAATGACGATCGAAGACCCGATACAAACTTCTTCACCTTCCTTCGCTCATCCGCTACAATATGAGGTGCATAACGCGCCAACTTCGCAAAGCGAGCTTCATACTCCAGCACCGTCATAGATCCCTGGGTCAAAGTGAGAAACTCTTGCTCCATCCGGTCTTGAACAAGCTCGGGGATGTATTTCGCTCGGAACAAGCGAACAAAATCTCCCCACGACACCTCTCTAGCTCCATTCTCGAATTGATTTCACAGAATTGAAGACCACCAAACATCAACACACTCCTCCAACATGAATGTTGCCAAGTTAACCTTCTCATCCTCATCGCAACAGATGCTCCAAAAAATCTTCTCTATCGCTTGCAGCCAATGCTCTGCAACTAGGAGCTGACTCTCCCCCTTAAAAGAAGGCGGGTTCATTCTCCAGAACTTCTCCATGGCTAACGGCCCTTCAACCATCCTTGGCACTACCTTCGGGTGCGGTTGTGCCTAACCAAACCACATAGATCAGTTACGAGGCCTACACAACATCCGATGCACAATTCCATCTAATTCATATCATACCTGGGCCTGAGCTTGCACCTGAGCCTGCAATGTCGCCTGTGCATTTGCTTGCGTCTGCATCACTTGCACCAACCCTTGCATGAATGTACCATAGTCGACCAACAATGATGGTGGCAGCACCGGTAAACCTTGCTGGCGTGCATACGCATCTCTCCTCGCTCCTCCTTACGAGCTGGGGCATCAGCACGACGACCACGTGATGCCATAACCTTGAAAAAAAACAATTAAGTTCGGTCAAGCTAGATGCCTTATTATTGTTACTTATCTACTTTCCTTTGCTCTTTTGCCACTTACTATTGGAACTATCTAGATCTTGGGATATGGACTTAGTTGATGGTTTTACTTATGTAAACTCTCAACCTGTGGGCTCTGATACCACTCTCTGTAGCGCCCCACCCTATACCTGGTTCAATATATCACTCTCATCGGATATAGGAGGCAACGCCACAGTGGGAACCACCCAACATAACGGAGACGGGTTGAGATTTGCACAAATAAAAGTGCAGAACTCACAGCGGAAGAAGAAACTTGATACACCAGCGAATGCCCAAATACCAACATCACAATAGTCCAATAGAAATAAAATTCCAACTTGCTACTACAATAACTAGAGTTCACAAATTCAAGCCTCTTATAGACTTTCAAAAGCTACCTTTAATGACAAAAAAAGAAAGCTATCAACGATCACGCACGGGCCTCCAGCTCGGACTCACTTGACTCTAAATCCTCATCCTCACCAGCGGACTCGCCTGTAAAATTATCAAGTGTAAGTCTACGAATAGATTCAGAAACTCAAGCACACCTCTTCCACAAGCATAACACATTCAACCATCATTTAACAGGTACAATCCCTAAGGCTTACCAAGTTGCAGAAAATAAACACATGGTTTCAAAAATCAAATACATGTTTCAGATTACTGAAAATACATCATGAGGCAACGCCGATTAATATGCAATTATGGATAGACTATGCAACACTGCACCAGGCAATGTCTAGTCATGCAATAAAAATGCACAGCAAATTCTGAACCGGATTCATATGCCAAGTGTGCAGTCTGAAAGGAACAGAAGTCATGTTTGAAAATAGAGTTCAAAACTAAATGGAACAAGTATGCACCAAGGAATAGAGTTCAGATCTTACAATTCTGTTTTAGAGGTCAGCTCAGATCTAACAAAACGAATACATATCCCAAATATTATTTAACAGAGTCAAATGGACATAATCTGATCAAAATATATCGGAAGTTCTGAGCTCAACGGAGGACCCAGACACATTGCCCAAACCACCACTAGAAGGTCATATACGGATACCAAATCACCTGGGCAATGGCGATAACTGCGCAGAACCGGAGGAAAATATTCCCCACCTTAACCAGTGGAACTTGTCCACCTCCAGGATTTCACCCCCGTGCCCTAGGGGTCATAAACATATTGAGCCTCCCCACAGGGGAATTTCTACAGTGTGGCTCCAAGCCCTTCTATGGCAGCAGTGTCCCTTTGGTCCATGATTTGTCTCATAGCATAAGAGGTTCACAGAGACAAGGGATAATATGTAGTACAAGGGCAATGCATAATATGCAGTACATGAACAAGGAAAGTATACAGTATAAGGTCAATTAATAATAATTCAATACAAGGAGAGTACTGAAGGTTAGCAAATGAATTTTCAAAATGTGCAACTATGCAAGAAGGATGCAATGAACATGTACTTATGTAGTCATTAACCCTACTAGTTTACAAATCTTTAGCATGTAATAATGAATAGCTGAAAATTCGAGGGAACAGTCGGTAGAGGAAAGCAAAATAATTGTACAAAGGAAAGGTTGACTTTTACGGAGCATAAGCCTACTTTTCCCCGCATTTGAAACATGCTAAAACAACCCAGGTAGGGAAGAGGTCGACACTTCCATGGTCAAGAGTCGACTCTGGCTATATCCAGAAGCTGGACTGGGTAAGACCCACTGAGAGGTTGACACTTCCAGGGAGAAGTGTCGACACTTCCAGGGAGAAGTGTCGACACTTCCCTACAGACAGAACCCAGACTGTGTAAGATCCACAGTGAGAGGTCGACACTGCCAGGGAGAAGTGTGAACACTTCCCTGCGGACAGAACCTATGTCTTGTTTGGAAACAAGGATCGAGTACCCAAAACTAAACCAAACTTTGTCAAGGTGGAAACAACGTAATCCACACTCAAACCATACGTATTACACACTTAACCATCATATATATGTAAATATGGATTTAAGCTATTACATTATTCAGAAATCAATATTATACATATCCACCAATTCGCCGGTTTACCCAGAAATCAACCGAACTTTGTCAAGATAGAACCAATGTAAAGCTCACGCAAACCATGCATATTTCACGCTTAACCTATACATATTTCTTACTCAAACCAACAATACGAATTTTAGAAAGTCAATACTTCATCATTCAGAAAAAAGGAAACCGTATTATCCCACACTTAACCAGCAATCGTCCGAGTGTCCAAAGATCAAACAAAGTTCCATCAAAGGAGAACAACATATTTCGCATTCAATCATGGTTCCAAAACCCGATTTCAAGATGTTAGAACATGCACAAAAGGAAAGATTGTGATTCAGATCTTGCCTTGAAGTCGATGAAACAAGAGAAAACCCTCTACCTTCAATAAGAGACGGGAAGATAATGCTCCTCTCATGAAAACCTCGATCCAGCAGGACACCAGAGGGACACGGCAGCCACTCAAGAGTAGGAAAGAACCCCTCTCCCACTGCTACTCCTTGTTGGCTCCCTCTTGAGATCCTTCGAAAGCACGAAACCCAGTAGAAACGTGAAACCCCGTGAGAGAGAAAAAGAAGGAAAACTCCCTAGAAATGGGTTGCGGTATCCCTCCCCCCCCAAAACTTCTGGCTATTACAAGGATTAAGGAGGGAATAAAGATCCCACTAATTTCTCCAAGAGTTCTGCGGTTACGGGAGAGAAAAATAGGGGGAAAAAGAGCCACGATCGGAATGTCCACCGTAAGAAAAGGAACAAAAGTTACTATTCATGCCACCATTCGAAAAATCAAGTCTAATATTATAAAAATGATTTTCAAAAACTAATTGCTACCCATTTTTTATCGTGGAAAAATATAAAATAATTAAAAACTCAAGAAATGAAAATCGACCCGAAAATGAATAGTAACATGCTCTTCGTTATTTACCTAAAGCTATTGACATGCTCCCACTAATAAAAGGATAAAAAGGGAATTTCTAACTCTTAAACTCAACTAAATTAATATGTGCACACATAAATATGAATGAAAATAGGTTAAATTACATAATTTTAATTACATCAAAATTTGGTTTATAAACAAGGGAAATTTGTTTACTTTTTAATTATTTAGTTTATTTCAACCGAATACTAGTTAATTATTTTGTTAACTCAAGCAAGTAATATTTCAAGCATTTAACCAAAATATCGATAAAATATTCTTTATGAACACGATAAAACTCACGGGTACTACATTCAGAGAAAGAAAAGGGTAATCAACCAGCAGATATGCTGAAAGATTCCCCCAATCCTCACACACCCCAGTGCCAACAACCACAATGCCACAAGCAATGGCATGACAACCAACAACATCAAGGCACACAGCCAAGACGAAGTCGCACCGAGGAAAACAAACCTCTCGACTGGCCAGAATCTTCCAACCAAACGATCATCGACCTGTGGGTTATGAGCCCACACGCTTCTGCTACACACTCATACAATGCACACAGGCATCAAAAATAACTCGGCATCCGCATCTTAGCACACACTAGGCGCCATCACAATTCATGAAACTGCAATATACCACGCCTCCAATATCGATCCTGCTAACAGCCGATCACAAGTCGCCTAAGTGCAAACCAGGAAGAGCACTAGCTTTAGCACAAAGCACAAAGAACACATGTCTTAGCTTATCCTTATGTCCTGAAATAATTACTGAACCTTCACAGCACAATAGCCGCCAGACACGGCACGTCGGACACGGTGCACAATGGCTCCCAAAACACACAAACTGGGTCCAAAGCTAAGCAACCGTCAAACAAGAATAGATCAGGCTCAGAACTAACACTGTCCACACTTCAGCAGACATAGGACAACGGTTTCACGAAGATAGCACTTCAAAGCTTACCTCAAAAAGACACCACCAGACAAGATGACAAGAATCAAGCTCGACTAACAGTAGCTCACCAGGAAGGAAATTCTAGGTTCGCCCGAGCATTCTCTCAATCAAGGCATCCAATCGGCCACCTCAACACAAGCTTAACACTTCAGGGGCTAAACAAACCTCAAGGTAGGATGGCCAAATCAACAGAAAAATGTGCACGGCCATCACACCAACGATAAAATAGATCAGCCACCTGAAAATGCCACGGAAAAATCTCGAACAGTGCACTGCAGATTCATACCTGCCGACGAAATCTGCCAAATACAGCATAACCGAGACAAATACCCTGACAAAATAAGAACACCACGTCGCAATCCGATGAGAGCAAATCCATCATTATAGCGCCAACACATAACACACAAGCGCTCACAAGAGAACAAAGCGGTACAAAAATACAAAAAACCTAATGCCAGTTGTTGACTGTACTGGACCTTAAGGACTCTGAGTACTACGATATCTCGAATTCCCATGTACTTTCACACAACTAGCTCTGATACCAACTATGACGACCCAGGGTCCGGATACCGAGTAAACCCGATACCACTTGGATCCTGCAAGGCCTCCCAAGAGCAGTAAAGCTCTGAAGGGATAAAAGGTGTGTGTGGAGTACAATGAAGTTCCAGATAAAGTAACAAGCAATTAATGTTTCAATGATCAGGTTTGCTAAGGTAGCAGAAATAAAATTACATTTTCAATTAACAATTTAAATACAGAGTCTAGTCCAAAAATAGAGAAGTACAGTCCAACAGAAAAGGGAACATACACAAGTCGGGGGAAGCCCGACACAGGCAACGCTGGCAACTATGAACTGACATACCGCGCCACGAACCTCGAGGAAGAAGAACGACCACACCTGAAAAACATGGGTGAGCCTCGTGTCACTGGCTCAGTAGGGGTCCCGCAGATCCCCACTGGAAACAACACAGTAACACGCAAGACAACAGTGCTAAATAGTAAAGCAGGAGTAGAAGCAACAGCAGTGCTAAGCTACAACAGTAAAGCTGTAAACGCAGGAGTAAGAATAGCTAAAAGAAAGAGTAAAGCCGTAAGGGCTATAACATGGCAGTCGATCGAACCACGGCTCTTTACGCTACTCCAAACAGCAACAAAAAGGCTAACCCCGATCTCACAAAGTCGGGCGCTACCGATCCGTCGACAAAGCACTAGATCCATAGCGAAGGCCTACCAAAAAAGTAAAAATCCCTACAAAAGACCTACACAATCAAGAAACACTAACGCATACACAACTAGATCGTCATGCATGCTACACTACACTGACCCCGGGTGAAGCCAAGAACAGACTACTGGGAAAAGGTCACGGAGACACAATGAGTTAGGTGTCGAGTGACAGAAGTACCTCCTCACTAGAAGAACAGCCAGATGCGTCCATTGACGTCTTACACTGCGCCTCAAGTATCTCCCACACGCCTGGAAAGGCGGTAACTGAGACGCTCACAGAACCGAGTACAAGAAACAATAGTAACGAGTGACTAGTCAGGGTCACATCTGTCGGCGCTCATCCAAACGCCCCTAACCACGTGTGCACACACAAGCCCAATGACTCGAGCCAGGCCTCCAGCTAGTTTCCCCGAGTAGGACGCTACCACAAAGCAAGGGGCTCCACGGAAACTAGCCTAAAAATCATCTATCGGGAACTCACCTCCCCACCACTCCCAGGTAGGCCGACACACAAGAAAGTGTCATCAGGCTACAACTAGTGGAGGCTAGCTAAACACCAAGACTCCAAAAAATTAGTGCTGAAGTACGGACAGACTAAGCATGCACTGTCGCACGTACTATGAAACACAAGCAAAAGGCAGCACACAAGACTGCTGCCAGACTCAGGACACACAACTAGACCTACTGACACAACGATCCTTGAGTCACAAGACTCAAGTCAAGTCACGATAAAACACTTATAAAGGAAACAACACAGAACAACCGGATCGACACATCCGCGTAACACGAATCACGGAGACATGAAGGATCATCAAAAATCCCTTAAAACACATGGGCATGTAAACCAAGGTAAGATAGTATCTCATGGCGTCCAAAATCATATCTCGATCCTCACGAGATCACCTAGATATTCACGAGATCACATGTCAACCACTGGGTCACACCGGGTTGACCAGAAACCAATGATGACTCTAAAGCATTACGGAACACTACTCGATACAATGGCACTCCTGGCCACCCTACAGCACGGTCACAACCCTCATAGGACGTCCCAAACATCCACGAAACAATGGCAAACCACAGGGTCGAGCCAGGACAATTGGAGGCCAAACCATCGGGAAAACAAAACTCTGGGAAAGTGGTGGTCTTGCCCTGGCCGCTGGGCAAACCAGGCGGTCAGCTGAAGGGCCACTACCCTCAAGAGAAACCCTAGATTTAAAACCCACAAAAGCAGGAGCCTTGCGGTCTGCCTGAGACCATTTGCTGGCAGAAAATGGTCTCCTCATGGCCGCAAGAGGGACCCCAGTGGTCACAACTTGACCGCTAAGCCCAGTCAACTCCCCAACAGCCAAACCGACTCAACCGGTCAAACCAATTAAAACGGTCCACCAAGAACTGCTTCACAGAGCCTAGTGATCATCCTAAGGCCGCCAAGGACACCCAGGCGGTTGGACCTAGACCACTAGCCCAAACCGACATTAAATCGTAAGTGGCGGTCACAGATGGGCTGCCCAACTCCATAAAACGGTCAGTCGTTGGGCCGTTACCCAATGAACTGACTTAGCCAAAAGAACACGAAGAATAGCGGTCACCCATGGGCCGCTAATCAAAACGTAGCGGTCCCACCTGGGCCACTGCACATAGCTTAGTGGTCCATCCTAGGCCGCTAGCTGACACAAAATGGGCTATCGCTCGACCGCTAAAACCTGAACCGACAAGGAACCATAACGGTCACCCATGGACTGCTCAAGATATAAAAACGATCTCTGAAAGGACCGCCAAGGCGTTACGGCGAGAAAACCGTAGGAATGGCCAAAACCTGGCCTTTCCATGCCCCAATCACGTATAAACGACGGGGAAACAACCCTAGGTATGATATACATCTTCCACAGTCCGAAAGGGATCAATCCGATGCTAAAAAGACAAGAAACGAGCGATTCTAACGAATTGACCCAAAATGAGTCACGTGGGTTCCCGGGCTCATACCGGCCCCAAATGTCAACCGATTGGAATGAAATTAGCGGGAACAAAATGCTAACATGCTAGGGGTTCGAATGAAACTAACTAAGCAAGAAACCATCACCGAGAAAGGCGAACTCGTCTCACACCCCCCGAAGCAGGATTTCACCCTAAAGCTGGAAAACCTGCTCGTTCACACACGGTTCGGCTGGAAATCATGATGAAACGCAGAAGAGAAGTAGGGTATACATCTCCCTACCCCCACTGAAGTTCTCGCGCACCGAAGTGACTAAACCAAGCCAAAAATGATCGCACGAACCACCCATGCCGGCTTTGAATCCACGAATGGGATCGCGTCAACCACGCCTCGATTCTCGCACTATCACGCATCACAGCAGCTCCACGGCATCCTCGCCTCGCTCGCCTCCACCTCGGGCGTGCGCCTGGGGGAGAGGAAGAGAAAGGAGAGAGAATGAGAGGGAGAGAGTGAACGTGAGAATGAGAGAGATGAGAGAGGGTGAAGAAAGAAATAAGAAACGGAAAACACTCATTTCTGCAAAATCCGATTTTCAACTCGAAAATTCACTAATTCAGAAAAATACAGAAAAATACTCAAGCGATCTTTGGAAGGAGCACAACGCAATTGTAGCATCCTCGAGTCGATGAATTCGACAATAAACACTCAACTGGGTTCCGTAACTTGTACCAGAGAAAAACCCGCGTAGATCGTAAAACATAACTCAGGACCCACAAAAGCGATCCGATAGCTCTTCGACCATATCCAAAAGACCCAGGGCATTACAAAATGAAATGCTGCTCTGGCAGCAGAAACAAAGAAAAGAAAACCTGCTTCAAAGAAATAAAAAGAAGAAGGAAGAATAAAACAAATTGATGGCAATCAATGAATTAATCAAATGGATATAACACTACATCATCAGATGACAAACATGCATTTTTGCATATGCATTTGCATAGTTTTATAAAAAAAGGACCATTTTCCAACTGCTGTGGGAGGAGTCGACGCCCTTTTGCCCGAGTTCTGCCCACTATCTGATGAGTGGATCCGACCCAGGAGTTGACTCCCAGAGTCAACTCCCCCTAGTCTGGCCACTGCCCAGTGGTTGTACCCTGCTGTAGATTAAACCAAACACCTTTGCATCCCTCATGCAACTCATATTAGCCCTTACTAAAATTCCATGGGCATAACCCACACTGCTTCCCCTTCCTCATGCATCCTTTGGCATCAAGCATTCATCAATATTCACATCAAACTATACATGCATCATGCGTGTGAACTGAACTCCGTGCACTTGCCATCCATGCATGCTTGCATGCCATGACCTACCATATATTAAATGGTGGGTTGAGTATGATTGGGTTATGCCCAATTGGATACTCCTACTATGCGTGAGTACATAACTCCGCCTTGTACCAAAATCTAATTGCATAAACGCATCATTGAAATCCCCGCACACTGTCATGTGGCTGTTTACACAAGCATTCCCTATATTTCTTGCCCAAGCAATTCAAGCATTGATGCATGCTACACACAAAGAAGAAACAAAAGGAACCTTTTGGAACATTTTGGACTAAACATTCAGCCATCTGGCCGCTATCCGTTGAAGATTATTAAGTGGTATTGCCCTCCATGGCCCTTCCTTTCTTAATACTGACGGCGCTTTCAAGCAGTCTGGTGACTCTGGAGGAGGTGGTGTCATTAGGGATTCCAGAGGAAATGTTCTGCTAGCATTCTCTAATTTTTATGGAAAGTGTAACAGCTTAATAGCTGAGGCTCATGCTCTTGTAGATTGTATAAAATACCTACACTCTGTGGATGCTAAACCAGCTCGTATAGAATGTGATTCACTCACTCCTGTTCGGATCATAAAAAAAGAAATTCATTATCCATTGTCCATTCTCAGCTACGTTAGGGATATCTGGAGCATTATTTCACACTCTGATTCTATCACTCACATCTACAGAGAAGGCATCACTGTTGCGGATTCGCTAGCCTCCTTAGCATGCACCTCCAAATGTAATTTTTTTTTCTTACCATGAGCTACCTTCAATGATAAAAGGTGTGGTTTGTTTAGATACGCTAGGCATGCCTAGCATATGATTTATGTAATTGTTATTCTTTTTCCATAGTAATAATATTTACCTCCTAGCGATCTGATGGTGGAGTGGCTATTCCCATTACCTCTGGTAAGGGGTGCACTCTCCCATCCATCTCTAGGCAGAGTTTCAAATATTTTTTTTTAAAGAATAGAGAAAGAAATAAAAGGAAGAGAATCAAAGAATAAGGTTTGGAATCTAAGAAAGGTTGGTGTTTAATACCCCATTTAACTCCCAAATTAAAGTCATAACACGAATCAAACGAATGAACAATTAAAAGGCCCATTGTTTCTGCTCAGTGGCGTGGGCTGCATCGACTCAGCTTGGCTCTGCGTCGACACATCAGTTCATGCCAGACCCCTAGATGAAATCTGCGCGTCGACGCAGCAACGCATTGGATGAAATTCCAGCGTGCTGCGTCGACGCAGCCAACACTGCGCCTCGACGGGATAGCCTGCGCAAGGCTTGGTGCATCGATGCAGCTAAGGCCCTGCGTCGACGCGATTGCCCTCGGCCCTTTCTGCATTGTAAAAGAAATAAATAAAAAAAAGATTATAATGACAAAAAAAATAAATACACATAAGTAATAAAAGATAAACAAGATAATGAAATAATAATAATGGTAGCATAAAACTAAATTAAATAATAATAATAATGCAATAATAACAAATAAAAGAAAAGAACTAACAAACACAGGACAAAACAAAGAAAATAATAATAAAGCTCTCCCCTCCCTTAGACATTTGAAGTCCCGCGATCAATGACACCCAAGAGGGGGGTGAATTGGGTGTTTACAAATTTTAAGAAAACTTTTGGCTTTTTGAAATATGTGATAAACACTAATTAGGAAGTTGAAAGTTGTTAAACAAATTCTCTCAAACTCTCCGTTCCCACATGAGCATGTAACAAAATAAAACAATCAAATCACACACATGCACAACCCGAACCACAATACACAACGATTTTAAGGTGGTTCGGATGCAACGACGACAATCCTACGTCCACCCCTCACCAAACTCGGGGAGGCTTCACTCGGGGATAAATCCCCAAACAGAGATGACGCTCCAAACACACACGCAGGACGACGCCTGCCCACACACACACGGGGACGCACCCCAACACACACACACACACACGGAGACGAGGTCTCCAACACGATCCAACAACTGGATCAACAAGACACACACACCCTGCGACAAATGCAGCAACCCACACACTAAGACAACCGGATCTAAGTAGATCCACACACACACACGTAGATCTAGGAAGACCTACACACACACGAATCAAATACGACACACACACACACGACCACGGATCCAACAACGATCCACACACACACAAAAGTTTTCACAGTTTATACAAAACACGAATATGAACTTGAAACACACTAAGGCACAGTTTAGAAATCCCCTGATTTGGCTTCCTTTTCAACGTATGCTGCTGATCCTGAATGTTGCCTTCCCACTTGCTTGAATGACTTCAAGTGGATTATGAAAACCTTGCTCTTTTCACCCTTGTACAACCTTCTTCTCAAATCCGTGCTTGCTTGCTTCTTCTTCTTTCTTCCTTGGGCAATCTTCCTTTGAATCCTTGCTTCCTTGCTTGCTTCTTTTCCTTGGAGGATGTTGGCTTCCGATCTACCTTCAATGGGTTGAGGATGGATGAAGAACACTTGTTGCACGGAGTACTGTTCACGGCTACAGTACTTCTCCTCTTCCTCCACTTGGATAGCCTCTCCTTTGATCTCCCTTGAAGCCCTCTTGGTTGGTTAGGGTTTATGGCTCCAAATGAGATGTTTTATAGCCCTTGAATGGTCTATGGACAAGCCTCAGACCAGATCCACAAATCATGGTGTAATTGGGGTCATTGGGATTAAACAAATGGGTGGAAAGACCTCTCCTCGAGCTTGAAACAAAAGTCAACAAAAGGGGGCCTCGGGGCTGTCGATCGACCGGAAGGCATGGGGCGGTCGACCGGATTTTTACAGTCGGTTGATTTTTCATCTCTGGCAAAACCGGTCGACCGGACGCCTAGGGGCGGTCGACCGAAACCTATAAAAACGCCATCTTTTCAGTTCTGGCAATTCTGGTCGACCGACCCTATGGTCTTGGTCGACCGGAATAACCCATACCTGCAAAAATGAAGTGTTAGGCCACATAAACATATCGATAAGTCAAGATATTCATGTCCTTATCTATTCCATGCATTTTGGGTTTGGATTCAACTTGGTTTATACATTAGACCATTTGAGCAATTCTCATTTCATGAAATTAAAATTTTCTTCCGGGTGCGAGGACGCACGATGGCGAGTTATGCAAGGGCTTGAAACCTCATGAACTATTTGAACACTTTGAAACACACATGTTCTGAGGTAGGGGTCAAGTTCTGGGCTATGAATCAAAAGATAAAACTCAATCATCCCAAGTAAATTATTCATGAAATAACCTCATGGAACACTCAATAACAGGAAGTGTAAAATAGGGTAAGAGCCTTACCAATGGTTCTGGATAGTACATGACATATACCACCTGTTTTGGATTGTAGAGGAGCAAGGTACTTGTCCACATGTTTGGTTTATTAGGCAACTACCATGGAATTATAAGGTTGATCATGCAAGCAATATAGTTAAGGTTAAAACCATGCTTATTCATATTAAAGAGAGTATGAAACCTCTTGTCTCTTGTAAAACCAACATATGCAAACCAAGGATTAAGACCATGTAACCGTGGCCATTTGCCATCAAAACCATACATAGATAACAAGAGCATTAGCAATCAACCACAAGTTTAGTTATCATCACTTAATCACACATTAAGTTTAGTTATCATCAAAACCATAACTTAACAATCACAATAATCATCAAAACCATAACTCAACAACATTATGCATGGGGATATTAATGAGGCCTTTGTAGATCATATTTGAGCCTTGGGGTCATCCCATCATGGCCATGCTTGATTCTACTCTGGGGCTATAGCTTGCTATGTTTAAACATATTTCTATTGGGATCTAGTCCCGGATATCAAACTTGCCCTACTCTTGGCACACATTTTACTCATAAACTGGGACTCTTGTCCAGATATGAATTGGTCAATCAATGATCGGCTTTGTCCAAATATGTGCCCCTCAATGGGGGAATATTTTTTTTATTTATTGAAGATCAGAATTCTCATTCCTTTCTTTAATTAATATTAATTTAAGGCCCGAGGACCCCTCTTCCTAGCATTTAATCAAAGGTTTTCTCCCCTCTGGGGAGATGTAATTAACCCAGTGACCTTTATGGCACGGCGGGTTCTTAGTCATGACCCGATACCCATAATCATCTGGTTCATCAGATGGAGCGCACCCGTCAAATAAACTATCACTTCGGTGACTAGCACACCCACGCACTTAATAAAACCCGAATAAACCTAACAGTGAAAAGAATGATAAAACAAAATTATGATCGTATCCGAAAGTGCATCCAACAGGTTTGAGCTGATAAATCAGATTTGCAAAGAAGTCGACAAAACCCTAACCTAATCAGGGTTTATCACGTGCTAGGTGGCCTAGATAATGATAAAATTCAATTTTTTTGAGGTTTTCCCTTTCTAGGGTTCCTTAACCTAAACTAGGACTCTAGGAGGTAGAAATCTTATAAATATGACCCCATAGCCTCCCTAGTCTATCTAACCTCATCGGAGAAGGCTTCTAGGCATGGGAGGTTCATGCTAGGAGGAGAAAATCATGGGCTTTCTTCGAGCTTTTGTTGAGTCATCATTCTTCTTCCTCTTCTTCCTTAATCATCTCGAGGTAGGTAATCTCTTAGGCTAAACATCAAATTGATGGATTAAACACGTTTATCTGCATGTCTACTCTCTTTCTGCATCATTTACCCCAACTTTAATGGACTATATTGCATGTATTTCAATGATTATGGACTGGATATCGTTGTTTAGGCTCGGTTTTTTTGTCGGAAACAAGGTTCTGTTTATGATCACGGTGCTAACAGGGACTGCGTCTTTGAATGCGTCCACCCGATAGACCGTGTCTATGACTTATTTTTATAAAAATAGTAATAATTAAATATATATTAATTGTCTTGAATGCGGCCTACATGAGGACCGCGACCTGGTGAACGTGGCCCCTCCCCTGACCGTGTTTAGGCTCAGGTTTTCAGAAACCCTAGTGCCCTTTATAGCATGATAATTAAGTGCTATTGAGTCTAGATGCATGTTTTCATGTCTGCATGTCCTTTGAACCAACTAATGTAAATAGGAAATATGTGTAAACCTTCATTTCCATAAGTCTTCGTGATCCATGTTCATCATTCCGCTTTTGAATCCATGTCTTTACCAAATCTCAACTATTTTTAGCATGTTAAAAGAGTAGATGTCTTCCAGATAACTTGAAATTGGTCATCAAAATATGATTTAACTTTATTGCATGATAGTTAAATTGATTGAGGGTTCATGATTTTATCATGTGATATATCATGGATATATTGATTGAACGTTGTGTCACTCTGGTGATATTAACCTACTGTTATTGGATCGGTTTTCTGTTTCATGTTGAATCTTAATTCTTGGTGAAGTTAGAACCCTCTGCCAGATATTTCTTCTATCGGATTGGAACTTCCTTCATCAAGGCCTCCATAAGTCTCTGTGAGCCTTAGATTCCTATAAGGACGTCGAGCTGATTGTACCACAAAAACTCTACAAAGCACTGAAATCCTCATCCAACTGTGTAGGATAGGGTTCAACCAGCCTTTGGACCCATGGAACAGGATTCTATTTGGGTTTTGTTTGTTCTATTCTGAACTCTATTCAGGGACCGCGCTCAATCTTTTAATCGCAGTTGCTCCTCTGATCGCGTTCTGATCATCGTGCTCTTGATGATCACGTTATGTGAAGAGACCCCCCTACCTGGATTGTCTGCTCTGGTCGTGGCATTACGACCAACTGCGTTCATCTTGATCACGACACTATCCATGATCACGTTGAACCTAATTTTCATGAACATGTTTCTTTCGGTTTGGATCTGTTTATAGGTTAGAGAATTGGTTGTCTAAGGTACTGTTGACTTGATATTCCTTATGAATGTCATCTGTATTCCTTGTGCCATTATATTTCCCTTTGGAATTTCATTCGTGATATTTCTGGAACATAACTTCTAGACTCCATGTTGGCCATGTCTGCAAATTATGAATTTATTAAGGGGTGTGGGTCCACTAACAACCAATGCTAGGTAGGACGGATGTCCATTCTATAAACCATGGGAAAATTATCGGTATGGCATTGCACTAACCTCTATTATGTTGTTATTCTGTTACTCTAATATTCTATTATTCTGATATTCTGTTAAATGATATTCTGCTAATATGTTATTATGCTATCTTGCTAAAATTTTATTACGGTCAATTCTATAAGTTATGTGTTCATCTGGATCATATGTTTATTGCTTCATACTGATATCTTGTTCTTAGTTCTTTATTGGGATTGTTCCATTTCCTTTGAGCTTCATATTTGTCCTTGACATTTAAATTCATTATTGATTGTCTCCATTGATCGATAAATTACATTTCATATTGATTATGGTTTTATATCATTTATGACATAGCATATTATTGAATATTGGTTAATTGGTTAATCACTTATATTTTGCCTGGTGAGAGAGATGTAATTCTTAATGAGCATTTTTTCTAATCAGTTTCTCTTAACATTTTTCGGATAATAATGATGAAGATGTTCAAACAGACGGGGAAGGACAAGAGTGAAGAGTGCTCCAGAAGATTGGTATTTGTGTCTTTTCATTTTCTTGAGTCTAGTCATATAATTTTGAGTCTTTTCTTTCTTTTTATGTTAATGTAAGTCGAGTCAATAAAGTATAATAATGGTACTTTGATATTAATAAAATTTTGGTTTTTGTTATATTCTTGCCTTATTGTGTCTTTTGTGGTTTGCTCTGATTGTTCATGACTGTTCGTTGTCACGTTCCGAGTGGTTTCCACTGCTATCAATTCGGGACGTGACAGAAGTGATATTAGAGCCTAGGTTTTGTTGAAACCCTAGGTTTTGACCATAGGTTGCCATAAATGTTAGATTCATCCCTAATGTTACCTGGTGAGATTGGATAGAACCTTGGGTTAAGTACTAAACAAAATTGGCTTAAAACTTTTAATGAGAATAACTTGTTAATCTTTGTAAAAAATGTTTTGTAGGAGCTAGATAGAAAGAGAGATGGTGGCTGAGCAAGCACAATGGTGGGAGATGCAAAAAACTATCTAGGGTTTAACTCAAGCTCTTCAGCAAGTAGCTCAAGGAGGAGCGAATCATGGTGTTGGGGAGTTGCATCAAAAAATTTAAAGTCTTAATCCCCCTAGATTTAGTGGAACCCCTAATCACAGTGAAGCAGAGGATTGGATTAAGGAGTTAGAGAGAATCTTTAGAGTGATGCAATGTTCGAACCAAGATAAGGTCCTTCTAGCGACATTTCTGCTGAAGAAGGATGTGAGAGCTTGGTGGGAGTCCATGGAAGCTAATCTACCAAATGAGCAAGTAACTTGGGTGGAGGAGTACTTCAATGATAAGTATTTTTCAGAAAGAGTTCGGGAGAGAAAGGTTGGGGAATTCACTTCCCTTAAGCAAAGGAGTATGACAGTAGTGGAGTATGAGGCCCACTTTTCTAGGTTGTCTCGTTATGCACCTCACCTGATAGTGATCGATAAGATGAAGGCCAAGCGATTCTTGAATGTATTAAGGTTGCAATTTATACCCGAATTGGCACCAATGGATATTCAATCTTATGCCGAGATGGTGAGAAGAGTTCAACTATTAGAGGATGCCATGGAATTGTCTGAGAAGGTCAAGGCGAGAATGGAGAAGAAGAGATTGTGTAGTGGCAATAAGAGGCTGAATGATGGTAATAGAATTCCGAATGGTAAGAAGCCTAAGGAGGAGAAGTGTAAGCATTGCGAGAATGATAGTCATCAATCCGAGAAATGTCGATGGAAGATTAGAGCATGTTTTCATTATGGGAGTAACGAGCATAAGATAGCAAATTGTCATCTTCGTAGAGATCAACCTCCACATGCAAAGGGTCACAATGAAGCACAACGTCAAGGATGGTTGCAAGCTTTGAGAAGGGATGAACCTATTGATGAAGTAGTGTGAGGTACCCCTTAACCTAGTTTTCCTTTCCTTAGATCTTACATTTGCTAGCATGCTTATGTGATCCATTTTGATGTTTGGGAAATAGCACTAGGTACCCACTATTGTTTTGGAAGTGAATGTCGTATGAATTTGGAGAACCAAATTCTTTTAAGTGGGGGAGGATGTAGTGACAAGAATTTAAAAATAATTATTAATTAAGAAAATAAAAATTTCTTAAATAAATAAGAGCAAATTCCATATAAGTATAATGACTTATATAAATAAATTTAAAAATTGAAATTTAAGCATTGGGCTAATATTAAAAGTCCTAATAAGCCTAAAAATATTATTTTAATTCAGATTTATTTAAAACCCTAAATTCTAGATGGATTAAATAAGTTAAAACTCACCGAAATAGACCTTAAATCGAAATTAAAAAACACCCAATAAGGATTAGCTCATTCTCTATAGAAACCCTAGCCTAATTAGAGTTTATCTTGTGCTAGGTGGCCTAGATAAAGATAAAAATTGAATTATTCGGATGTTTTCCCTATCTAGGGTTCCTTAGCCTAAACCAGGACTTTAGGAGGTAGAAATCCTATAAATAGGACCTCGCAGCCTCCCTAGTCGGCCTTAGCTCGTGGGAGAAGGTTTCTAGGCGTGGGAGGTTCATGCTAGGAGGAGAAAAATCGTGAGCTTTCTCCAAGCTTTTGTAAAGTCATCATTCTTCTTCCTCTTCTTCCTTAATGAACTCGAGGTAGGTGATCTCTCATGCTAAACATCAAATTGATGGATTAAACATGTTCATCTACATGTCTACTCTCTTTCTGCATCATTTTCCCCAATTTGCATGCACTATATTATATGTATTTCAATTATTATGGATTGGATATCCCCGTTTAGGGTTTTCCCGTCGGAAACGAAGTTCTATTTATGATCAACAGGGACTACGTATCTAAATGCGTCAGCTCGATAGAATGTCTATAATTTATTTTCATAAAATAATAATAAATATATATTTATTAATTGTTTTGAATGCGGCCTGCATGAGGACCGTGACCGGATGAACGAGACCCCTCCCCCAACCACGTTCAGGCTCAGGAGAAACCCTAGTGCCCTTTCCAGCATGATAAGTGAGTTCTATTACGTCTAGATACATGTTTTCATGTCTGCATGTCATCTAAACCAACTAATGTAAGTAGGAAACATGTGTAAACCTTAATTTTCATAAGTCTTCGCGATCCATGTTCATCTTTCCCTTTTGAATCCATGTTCTTACCTTTATCTCCAATGTTCTTCGCATGTTAAAAGAGTAGATGTCTTCTTGTTAACCTGTAATTGGCTCATCAAAGCATGATTTAACTTTATTTCATGATAGTTATATTGATTGAGGGTTCATGATTTTATCATGTGATATCATGGATATATTGATTGAAGGTTGTGTCACTCCGGTGATATTAACCTAGCGTTATGGGATTGGTTTTCTGTTTCATGTTGAACCTTAATTCTTAGTGAAGTTAGAAACCTCCGCCGGATATTCCATCCAACGGACTAGTACTTCCTTCATCAAGGCATCCGTAAGTCCCCGTAAGCCTTGGCTTCTCACAAGGACATCGAGCTGGTTGTACCATAAAAACCCTGCAAACCACTAAAATCCTCGTCCTACAGTGTAGAATAGTGTTCAACTGGCCTGTCAACCAATGGAGTGGTGTTCTGTCTAATCTATTCTGAAGATGGCCTATTCAGGGACCGCGTTCAATCTTCTGATCGTGGCTGCTCCTCTGATCGTGTTCTGATCATGGTGCTCTTGATGACCGCATTCTTTGTAGCTTGGATCGTCTGCTCAGGTCGCAGCCTTACGATCAACCGCATTCATCCTGATCGTGACATTGTTCATGATTGTGTTTAACTTAGTTTTCATGAGCATGTTTTCTTTGGTTTGGCTATGTTTATAAGTCAAAGAATAGATTGTCTAAAGTACTGTTCACTTGATATTCCTTATGAATGCCGTCTGTATTCCTTGTGCCATTATATTTCCCTTTGGAATTTCATTCGTGATATTTCTGGAACATAATCCATGACTCCACGTTGGGTATATCTACAAATTATGAATTTATTAAGGGTTGTCGGTCCACTAACAACCAATGCCAGGTAGGATGGAAGTCCATTCTGTAAACCATGGGAAAATTCTGGTTGTGGCATTACCCCGACCTCTATTATTCTGTTATTCTATTACTCAGATATTCAGTTATTCTGATATTATGTTAAATGATATTCTGATATTTTGCTAATCTCTTATTCTGCTATCCTACTTAAATGTTATTGGAATTCTG
The DNA here is from genome assembly GCA_022559845.1 of Amorphophallus konjac. Lineage (NCBI taxonomy): Eukaryota > Viridiplantae > Streptophyta > Magnoliopsida > Alismatales > Araceae > Amorphophallus > Amorphophallus konjac. Next base: position 161,010,160 of record CM040120.1, on the reverse strand, counting down.
CTATATTCTAGCCAATTCTATAAGTTATGTTCATCTAGATCATATGTTCATTGCTTCGTACTGATATCTTGTTCTTGGTTTTGTATTGGGATTGTTCCCTTTCGATTGAGCTTCATATCTGTCCTTGACATTGAAATTCGTTATTGATTGCCTCCACTGATCGATAGATTGCATTTCAAATTGATTATGGCTTTATTTCATTCATGACATAGCATATTATTGAATATTGGTTAATTAGTTAATCACTTATATTTTGCCTAGTGATAGAGATCTAATTCCTACTGAGCGTTTTTGCTCACCCAGTTTCTCTGAACATTTTTCAATAATAATGATGAAGTTGTTCAATCAAATGGGGAAGGGCAAGAGTGAAGAGTGCTCTAGAAGATTGGTGTCTGTGTCTTTTTATTTTCTTAAGGCTAGTCCTATAATTTTTAGTATTTTCTTTCTTTTTATGTTAATGTAAGTTTAGTCAATGAAGTGTAATAATGGCATTTTGATATTAATAAAATTATGATTTTTGTCATATTCTGGCCTTATTGTGTCTTTTGTAGTTTGCTCTGATTATTCATGACTATTCGCTGTCATGTTTTGAGTAGTTTTCACTACTATCGATTCAAGATGTGACAATTACATTGTTTCAACACTGTTTTCCGCAATTTCCATTGCTTATATTGTTTGTATTTTGAGTTTCATGATCGCGGTATTGTCGTTTTAAGGTTTGTTCGCCGGAACGGCTTCCCATTTAAGATTGCGGATGCCATATTGACCGTGCTCTGAATGCGGTGCCATGATAGACCACGATCATCACTTAGTTTTTAAATTTTTTGTTAATTAATTTAAATGGTGTCATATAATGGGGACATGTTCTTTTAAAGGCGTCTCTTCCTAGTGACACGTTCTTTAAAAATATGAAATTCTTATATTTAAACGTCTATTCTGAATGCGGCACCTGTACTGACCGCGTCCTTAAAGATGTGGCTTGTTGATAGGACATGATCAGGTAATAATAGGATTTTTCCTTATTTATGTAATGAATATGAAAGAGTACTAATTCCTGAAAATTACTCTTCTGTTAAACAATAAATGAACTCTGTAAATAACTTTAAATTTCATCAATAATTGACTCTATCTTTGTCTTCGAATCAACCTTAATTGCTTGTCTCGATGATTATCTTTCCTTGATCTTATGAAAAAGCTCTGAATCTTGTCTCACTCTTGATGTGTGCCTCGCATATGTTTATGTTTTTGAAGATAACTAAACTTTGTGTATGCTTGCATATACTTTTGATGATTGTGTGCACTCATGGTAGCACTCATGATATTTGCTATGCCTACATGTGTTTCATATGGGCAACTATGCTATTGATGTTCAAATATGGTCAAGAATGTAAATGGTTTAAATGTTTCATATACATGTTGCATGGATAGATTGTAAAGTGCTTGCAATCTTGCTCATGTCTTGATTGAACCTTAAGAAGAATGATCAAATTGTTAATGTGATTTACATGCATTTTCATCATGCATTTTGAGACATGTTGCTTGATTGCATGACTATTTGGAGTTGGCTTGTGGTTGAAGAAAATTTGGGTTGTCATAACATCGATCTCACCATGTGCACTTCACGTAGCCTTCCTTAATAAAATTCATTCATGGCTTTTGAGTCTCACAATGTCCTTAAGAATTTCACATAAAGTTTGGCAGAGATCATTCATTGTGTACATATGGTCATAATCATTAGCTCTTGTTGTTTGGGTGTAAGACTTGTGTTTTCAAGGGCTACAATGCATATCATTTATATTAATCTTTGTGACATGTGTGTGTGATGCTTGAGTCTCATGGCTTGCTGTGAGTGGAAGATTTGATGGATGCTGGGTTTTCACAAATGAAAGTCCCTTTTGAGTTCATCTCACTATGAACATAACTTCATTTGATGTTTTGTCAATGCTCATGATGTGCTTAAAACATTCACAATAATCTTGGTGAAATTATTTTTTTTTTGATGCCCATCTAATGTGTGAAATGGCTTCATCTTTGGTCAATAGATTGAAGGATGCTAAAAGGGTTCTCATACTTTTTTTTTGTTAAGTGAGTAGATATATTAATAAAGGAAAAAAAGTACAAAGCTTAGCATTCTGAGGATAGAATGCTAATAGGGGTTGTGCAGGACCACACAAGTCGTGGACTATGCACTCATGATGCTAATAAGAGCAAGGACACACAAGTCATGGACTATGCCAAAAGAGAACCTTTAATACAACTAAAAAAATATGCCAAAAGCTGAGATGTCCACTTGGTATGGTCGGTCGATCGAATTATATGCTACAAGAGACGTTAACCTGTCTGCACCATTGAGGCAAAGGTTAGAGGCAACAGAGATTAGTGTAATGCTAATGTAATCAGTGATGAAAATGATATTGGAGGAGACTAAGATTTCTTTCAAAACTAGAATTATGGCCAGTCTAGTCATATAATAATGAGAGCAGCAGAAGAAATCAGATTAGGATTTAATGTGAAATCTCTGTAGAATTCCTTGCACTCTCCTTTTAGATGTGCCTCTGAGTTTCTTTGACTCTATGCAGCTTCGAATATCTCCAAGGATGCTGATAAGTAACTGAGTCTTGGAGCAATTTTTGTCTTCAAAAATACTTTTGCATCTCTCCTTCCAAAGGTTGTATATGGTAATATGAAGGGCAGTTTGTGCAAGAAGTCTTAGTGAATCTTTATGTGGGAAGGAGATAGACAAATATCTCAGCTCCTCATGCAAAGTATTACATGTTGTAGCTCGTGTGAAGTCAAATCGGAGGAGGATTTCTTTCCAGATTTCATTAGCATACATGCACTGGAAGAAAATGTGATCTGATGATTCCCCATTATTCCTGCATAAAATACATATGGTAGTTGTTTGGAGGCCTCTTTTCATCATCACAATCATTGTTGGTAAAAAATTTTGTGAAGCTTGCCAAGTAAAAATTGCTTCTCTTTTGCAAATAGCTCTTTCCCACACCCATTCAAAATGTTGATATGGTTGATTTTTTTTCCTCACCTCATTCCAGATGTTTCTTTGGCAAAAATGCCCATTGCTGTGATTCCATAAGATTTTGTCATCTTGATGTTTGTGAATTTGAATACCATGGATAATAGGCCAAAGAGTATGCATATCAATTGAAGTAACAGTCGGCAAATTCCAGTTACCTTCATGGATAAAGCTTTGGACTATTGCATTTTGACTCATGCCCAAGTCTTGGCAAATTCTATCTCCATACATGGAAAAAATACTCTTACCATATATCCAGGGGTCATGCCAAAGACTGAACTTTGCCCCATTACCAATTTGGTATAAGATCTATTTTGATAACCATTCTCTTTATTTTAGAATTTCTTTCCATCCTGCTGAATAATGCCCTTTGACTTGAATTTACCAAATGTTTTTACTGTTTAGATATTTGGCATTCACCCACTACACCCAAAGCATATCTTCATTATGAATGATGATGTCCCACAGTTGTCTAGTTAGACTTGATGTATTCCATTCCTGGATGTTTCTTATAGCCAGACCACCCTCCTCCTTAGGCTTACATATGTTATTCCATGAAATAAGGTTCACATATCCTGCAGTTGAACTTCCTTTCCAGAAAACGTTAGATAACAATCTATCAATATCCTGTATAAGGCCTTTGGGAAGTGCAAAGGAAGCTGTCCAATAGATATAATAAGATGATAAAACTGATTTGATCAGCTCCAATCTCCCTGCTTTAGACAAGAGGTGATTTTTCCATGCTCCAATTTTCTTTTTGATTTTTTCAACTAAAGGCTGGCAGTTGTTTTTGTGTATTCCAGTAGAAATAAGTGGTAAACCCAAGTAGGGAACCGGCAGGGACCCCCTCTCAATGCCAAGGATACCTATGAATCTGTCCTTATTCTGAATACTCTCACCAAGGTAGATTATGCTTTTTGTTTTATTGACATTCAGACCAGAAATCTCTCCAAAATGATGTAAGATCTTAGCAACCTGATTTGCTGACTCAATATAATTTTTGATAAAAATCATCAAGTCATCAGCAAATAATGTATGGGAAACATAAGTAGACTTGATCTCAGGGACTTGAATTATGCCATTGTGAATTGCGTCATTCATAAGACTAGAAAAGCCTTCCATGACTATGCTGAAAAGGTATGGAGATAAGGGGTCACCTTGTCGTATACCATTAGATGCTGTGAAATAGCCAATTGGAGAACCATTGAAAAGAATGGAGAAGTATGGCGAATCAATGCATCCTCTTATCCATTTAATCCAATCCCTGGAGAATCCCATCTTAGTCATCATATAGTAAAGGAATTCTCTTCTCACTTAATCAAATGCCTTCTTCAAATCCGCCTTTATGCATATAATCTTCCCTTTGGATGGAGAATGGATATCCTTGACAAGATCATTCGCTAGGAGAATGTTATGAACAATGCTATTGCCTTTGATGAAAGCTCCTTGGTTTGAGCTTATGATGGATGGAAGGCATTACTTTCTCCAATCTGTTTGCTAAGAGCATGCTATGATCTTGTATGTGAAATTACAAAGAGATATAGGCATGTATTCATCTAGGCTAGCAGCATGCGAAGTTTTTGGGATTAATGCAACAAATGTGGAGTTCATTGCTCGAACCATAGAAGTTGAGGCTAAAAAGCTTTTTATAACCATGCAAATTAGGGGACCAGTAATTTCCCATGTCTTTTGAAAAAATTCTGCTGTAAAACCATCTGGACCGGGGCTTTTAGTTGAAGGAGAGTTGAACACCACCTCCTTAATCTGTTCCTCCGAGAATGGGGCATTCAGATAGTTAATGTCACGCCCCGAGCGCGGAAGGTACCCGGAGATGCGCGACAAGTTTATATCAATCATGTCAATCAGAGTAGTAGTGTATTCGACACAAAGACAGAGTGCGCAAATATAAAGATAACCTAATCCATTAATTCCTTTAATAAGAATATGTCTATTACAAACCCTTGCAAATACTAGACTCAATAAAATAAAAATACAACGCTTGACTCAAGAAAAATAGAGAAAAGACAGGACTAATTGACGCTTGAGGAGCTCTAACTCTTTCACTCTTGACTTTCCCGATCAGATTAAATTCCCACATCGTCGGACTTACCTGAAAAGTAGGGAAACACTGAGTGAGCGAACGCTCAGTAGGAAATTATATCTCAAGAACTAGCAATGGGTTTAAGTAATTACATTTTTCCATGAATGCACTATAGCTATGCATGCTCGCAAAACGACAAGATAGAGAGTGTGGATAACAATAAGATAGCAGGAAGTACTAGTCATGAACTTTTAAGAACTTATATCAAAAGATATCATGATATTCAAGCAAGTAAACTCATCATGTCATGTTGGAATTTGGCTATTTTGTTTCAAGTCAAGCAAGTATACAATTACCCTTTCTCGGGCCACGCAAGTCATGTAATATCAAGTCAAGTACAAGATTTGTGGAATGTTCAATCGAGCTAGTCATGCACTTCGGTATAATGCCAATACTGTGATCAATCAACTCCCATGGGCACAAGTACTTTCGGGTGCTCCTCCCAGGACCAGATCGGGCCCTATATGCGCAGGCATTAATCATGTATTTTTAACATCCACTTTTGTATATAGCCAATATGGAATTTCAAGGATAAAGCTTGTAGACACGTAGGATAGACTTTGATAGAATAGAGTCCAAAATATGACACTTGACATAGATAGGCGATAATAACGGTACAATCATGATTATCGATAAAAACTAGGTGGAATTAGTTCCCTAACTTGGGTACCATGACAAACAAGTATGGATATTCTTTATATAGAATTGAGGTCCACAAGAACATCAAGTTTAATATAGAATTGGGGTTTACAAAAACATCATAACAATGTTGATATAGAATTGGGGTTTACAAGAACATCATAACAATGTCATGCTTTACCCCGTTCATTAAGATAATTCTCATATCATACACATGTCATGACATGAGGGCCGGTATACCATGTTTCTACAGAGTGACATGGCAACGATTGTGTAATGGGTTTTTAGGGTACAACCAGCTCAGTCGGCCTTGAGGGAATCCAAGGCTCGAGGAGTCTTACGGAGGTCTCTATGACTAACTCGCTAGTCCAAAGGAACGGAGTGTCCAATGGAGAGCTTGTATGTCAATGAGAGTTAAGGGGGTAACGTTAAAACATCATGAAACATGGGACTATATTCACGGAGTGGAATATAGTGCCGATATTATGCTTATATATTGAAACCCTTGGTTATCAGTATCAGTGATAATAATAACTCAGGAAAGTAGCGACTTAGGTAAAGTCATTTTTAATGAAATTAACGCCTTTTACAAGGGCGTTTAATTACAATTTTGACGACTTATACAGTAGTCGTCCATTCTGTATTTCTATTTTTGCAGAATTTAGATAATATGGAATTTTAGCAAAAACGCGCCCTGGACAGGGGCGTTACTTTTCAATTAGCGCCCTGTTCTGGGGCGTCAGTTCAATAAGAGGCGACCTTGACAAGGTCGTGAATTCCAGAATTTACCAATTTTCAGATAATAAAATTCCAGGAAAAAGGGTACATGATCATGACAGGAAAAATAGCAGGATTTCACAGGTATACTCATGCAATATATTAGATTCATGGTTACATAGATATTAAATTTTAAACGTGGGTATTTATTAATTACATGCAATTGACGACTTCTGGGCAGGACGTCCAAACAATAATTAGCGCCCTAGTGTGGGTCGCTTCTTTAAATTAGCGCCCTTGTCAAGGGCGTTTCTTTTTGAAATTACATAGAAACCATCTGAAACCACAATAAAACTATATGCATGCACGACCGATGATATTATTAAGATCTTAGACTAGTTTGGGCTACGATCTTGAGAAAACCTACCTGATGATCTGTGTGAAGAGTCGGTTAAGATTTGTGAAGAGAAAAGGACTCTCTGTTAGCAACAGAGTCTTCTGATTACCGGAGGAAGAAGAAGAAGATGATGATGAAGAACTTCACGTCCTTCCACTATATGGGCGTTCCTTCTAGATGCAGGCAACCTACAGGAGAATAAGATGAAGAACAATTAATATTCTTCATAACTAAAACCGTAGACAGGGGAAGAAGAACATTACCTGTTCTTCACGTACGCAGCAGCAGAGCTTCGACCAAATAGATTTTAGGGTTTGATGGACAAGGATTATTTATAGGGTTTTGGGGAACCCTAATAGAGTTAGAGTTTGATTAAGGGTAGTATTGCCTTGATAGAGTCCTTTCTATATTCTACTAACTCGTACTAATCCATAAACTTTCCCGGGATAGAGTCGAACGAAACTCGAACTGAATTAACGTCTTAAGTGAGGGCGTTGAATTTAAATTGACGCCCTTGACAATGTCATTTCTTGCGAAAACGCGCCTAAGCAAAGGGTGTTACGTTTAATTACCCTTTTATTTATTTTGGTTGTTTGAGAATTGACGCCTTGTCCAGTGGGCGTCCCTTTTTCAATTCACGCCTTAGCTAGAGGCGTTTAATTTTAATTAGCGCCTTGAATCAAGGCGTTATTTACATTTTTGGTTCTATTTATCTGTTCCTCTTGATTTTTCTTTTACTTACTTAAATCTTTTAGCCTATTTTGACTAATTAAGAATTTGTTTATTCTAATTTGATTTATTTTAAAAATCTTTATTTTTCTAGGGTTGCTACACCCTCCCCCACTTAAAAGAATTTGGTCCCCAAATTCAATCGCATATACATGTGGAGAGTGTAGAGCCTATTACCTTAAAATAATTCTGGGAATCGTTTCCTCATGGATTCCTCGGTCTCCCATGTGGCTTCATGATCGGAACTCTTACTCTATTGTACCTTTAGCATAGGAATAACCTTATTCCTTAGGGTACGTACTTCACGATCTAGTATCTTCATGGGCTTCCGCTCATATGTGAAATCCTTTTGGATCACTAAGTCTCCATGTTCAATAATATGTGATGGATCGTGTACATACTTCTTCAACATAGATATGTGGAACACATTATGAACATCAGACAATTGAGGAGGCAATGCGATGCGATAAGCCACCTCGCCAACTCTTTCCAGTATCTCAAAAGGTCCAATGAATCTTGGTGTAAGCTTGCCCTTAACACCAAATCTCCGTATGCCACGTCCTGGCGATATCTTGAGAAATACATGATCTCCGATTTGGAACTCAAGATCTCTCCTTCTCGTGTCGGCATAAGCCTTTTGCCTAGACTGTGCAACTTGCAGTCTTTCTCGAATCAATTGTATTCTTTCAGTGGTAACCCTTACCATGTCTAGACCTAGCAGTTGTTTCTCTCCAACTTCGTCCCAGCATAAGGGTGATCGGCAACTCCTTCCGTATAAAGCTTCGAAAGGTGCCATTTGTATACTTGCTTGGTAGCTATTATTGTATGCAAATTCCACCAACGGCAAGTGATCATGCCAGCTTCCATCAAAATCAATGATGCAAGCTCTGAGCATATCTTCAACCACCTGATTAGTTCTCTCGGTCTGACCATCCGTTTGAGGATGAAAAGCTGTACTAAAGTTAAGCCTTGTTCCCAACGAATGTTGTAGTCCCTTCCAAAAATGAGAAGTAAAACGGGGATCTCTGTCAGACACGATTGAAACATGAATACCATGTAATCTGACTATTTCCTTGATGTATAATGTAGCCAAAACATCAACTGACCATCGGCTCTTTATTGGCAAGAAATGCGCCGATTTAGTCAATCGGTCAATAATAACCCATATTCCATCATGTCCTCCTTTTGATTTAGATAAACCCATAATGAAATCCATACTAATATTCTCCCACTTTCATTTGGAAATATCTAGAGGATGTAATTTTCAGCAGGCTTTTGGTGTTCTGCCTTGACCTGTTGGCAAGTGAGACAGCGTGATACATAGTCTGCTATTTCCCTTTTCATGTTGGGCCACCAAAAATTCCTCTTCACATCTTGGTACATTTTGGTTGATCCTGGATGAATCGTGTACCTTGATCTATGAGCTTCATCTAAGATCTTCTTCTTTAACTCGGGACAATCCGGTATGCAAGTTTTATTCCTGAACATTAATCTTCCTTCACAAGTTATTTGGAAATCAGATTGTCCTTCCAGTTTGCCTTTGATCTCTACTAATATTGGGTCATTATCTTGAAGCGCTCGTATTTCAGATAATAGGTCTGGATGAATGCTTATATGAGATAATGTGACACATTGAAAGTCTGTGTCCATGCTTATATTGAGTTCAGAGAATTGCTCCAGTAATTTCCATTCTTGAATCATACAATTGGCTAACAGTGCTCTCGGCTTTCGACTAAGGGCATCTGCTACATGGTTACCCTTTCTGGGATGATATTGTATATTGAAGTCGAAGTCCTTGAGATATTCTAGCCAACGTCTTTGCCTCATATTTAGTTCCTTTTGTGAAAAGAGATACTTGAGACTCTTGTGATCAGAGTATATAGTAAACTGTACTCCATAAAGATAATGTCTCCATATTTTGAGTGCAAATACCACCGCGGCCAATTCTAAATCATGGACGGGGTAGTTCTCTTCATGCTTCTTCAATTGACGAGAAGAATAAGCTATAACCTTTCCTTGTTGCATTAGAACACATCCGAGGCCAATGCTAGAAGCATCAGGGTATACCTCGAATTTCTCTCCTTCCATTGGTAACGCTAAGACCGGAGCTGTAGTTAGATGATCCTTGAGATTTTGGAAGCTTCTTTCACATTTCTCACTCCATTCATAACGGATCTCCTTGCGAGTTAGCCTAGTAAGCGGCACGGCGATCTTAGAGAAATCCTTGATGAATCGCCTGTAATAGCCGGCAAGACCTAAGAAACTTCGGATCTCGCTAGCATTGGTCGGTCTTTCCCAATTCTTCACAGCTTCAACCTTTGATGGATCTACAGATAATCCATCCTTTGATATCACATGTCCGAGAAAAGTTACTTCTTCAAGCCAGAACTCACACTTGCTGAGCTTGGCATATAATCAGTTTGTCCTTAATATTTGTAATGCAATCCTCAAATGCTCCTCATGCTCTTCCTTAGTCTTGGAATATATTAATATATCATCAATAAAAACCACCACGAATTGATCTAAATAAGGTCTGAATATACTATTCATTAACTGCATAAAGGCAGCAGGGGCATTTGTTAGTCCAAAAGGCATAACAACAAACTCATAATGGCCATACCTGCTTCTGAATGCGGTTTTATGAATGTCATCATCCTTGATCCTTAGTTGGTGATATCCTGACCTGAGATCAATCTTTGAAAAATACTTGGATCCAGATATTTGATCAAATAACTCATCGATTCTCGGCAGTGGATACTTGTTCTTGATAGTGAGATGATTCAACTGTCGATAGTCGATGCATAGTCTCATGGATCCATCCTTCTTCTTTATAAATAGCACAAGCGCTCCCCACGGGGAAGTACTCGGTCTAATGAATCCTTTCTTAAGAAGTTCCATTAATTGCTCCTTTAACTCCTTGAGTTCAGCAGGGGACATTCTATAAGGTGCCTTAGAAACAGGTCCAGCACCAGGGACTAAGTCGATGGTGAAGGCCACTTCTCTTTGTGGGGGTAATCCAGGCAAATCTTCCGGAAACACATCCGGAAATTCTTGCACAACTGGGATATCTTCTATCTTAGTTTCCTTAGCCTCCTTAATCGTGACAAATGCAAGGAAAGATACACATCCTTTCCTTATTAGCTTGCTAGCTCGGAGAGCCGAAATAAGAGGTGACTCGCTCCGACTCTTAGGGCTAGAATAGACTAGTTCTGGAAAGTCCTTGAAAGTAACCTTGCTATTACGGCAATCGACTGTTGCCTGGTATTTGGATAACCAATCCGCTCCCAGTATGACATCATACTCCTTTAGATCTAAACATATGAGATCGATAGGAAGATTTCTTCCTTTTACCAAGACTTCACAGTTTTGATAATGGTGAGTAATATCGGTTTCGTTTCCGAGAGGAGTACATAAAATTATTTTCATCCATTCCGGTTCCATAGGTAGTTGGTTAGCAAACTTCTTGGAAATAAAAGAATGTGATGCACCCGTATCAAATAAGACATGTGCATACTTGGAACAAACTTTTAGTGTACCTTCTACTAGTCCGCCTTCTTCTTCTTCGGTCTCCTTAATTGTGTGAAGACGAGTGTTCTTGGTTACCGGGCGCTTTCCGTCACCGGTTTGATCATTAAGTAATGGGCCATTGGGAATCCGATGCTCACGGCTCCCGCAACGGAGACATGCTCCAAGTTTCCTCCAGCACTATTCGGCTTTATGACCAGCCTTGTCACAATGCTTGCATATTATATTCGAAGGTGTAGTAGTGATAGAGAAGGGCTTGGTCTTCTTAAATTTTTGGTCTTGAGAAGAAGTACCTCCAGTGCTAGGCCTCTTCTTGAAGTTGGGTTTAAAGGAACCCGAACTTATAACTTGTTCCTTCTTATCCTTCCCACGGATTCTATCTGATAGCTCCGTGGCATCTTCTAACAATTGAGCTCGGCGTACTATCTCTGAGTAGACCTGAATATCCATTGGCGCCAGCTGGGTAATATATTGGGGCCTGAGCCCATTAAGGAACCTCCTAGCTTTCATCTTCTCGGTGCTAACTAAGTGCTTAGCATACCGAGACAATCTAGAAAATTGTGCCTCGTACTCCACCACCGATAATGACCGTTGCTTGAGTGCGGCAAATTCGGTAGCTTTCTTTTCTTGGACTCGGTCTAAAAATATTTATTGTTGAAATGTTCAACAAATTCTTCCCAAGTAATTTGGTCTTGATTTATAGTAGCTTCGACTGACTCCCACCAGCATCGGGCATCCCTTTCTAGTTGGAAAGTAGCTAATAAGACTTTATCTTGATCCGTGCACTGCATAACACGGAATATACGCTCCGTCTCCCTAATCCAGTGCTCTGCGTCATCCGGATCAGTAGAACCCATCAATTTGGGAGGGTTCATGTTCTTGAAGACTTGGTGGAGACTTCCGGCTCGTTGTGCACCTCCCTGTGCTACTTGTTGCAGCACTTGGGTCATGCCTTGGAGTGTACGCTGCATGTTACGCCACTGAGCACGTTCGGCAGCCATTATCCTACAATTACAATAACTATGTTAGTATATACTCACGTTAAGGGATTTTAAGTTTTTATGTTAACTCAACCCTTGGTTCTACCCAATCTCACTGGTTAAAGATTTGAACCTATCCTTGGACTTGGGTTTTCCTAGGAATTGAATACCCTAGGCTCTGATACCACAAAAACTGTCACGCCCCGAGCGCGGAAGGTACCCGAAGATGCGCGACGAGTTTATATCAATCATGTCAATCAGAGTAGTAGTGTATTCGACACAAAGACAGAGTGCGCAAATATAAAGATAACCCAATCTATTAATTCTTTAATAAGAATATGTCTATTACAAACCCTTGCAAATACTAGACTCAATAAAATAAAAATACAACGCTTGACTCAAGAAAAATAGAGAAAAGACAGGACTAATTGACGCTTGAGGAGCTCTAACTCTTTCACTCTTGACTTTCCCGATCAGATTGAATTCCCTCATCGTCGAACTTACCTGAAAAGTAGGGAAACACTGAGTGAGCGAACGCTCAGTAGGAAATTATATCTCAAGAACTAGCAATGGGTTTAAGTAATTACATTTTTCCATGAATGCACTATAGCTATGCATGCTCGCAAAACGACAAGATAGAGAGTGTGGATAACAATAAGATAGCAGGAAGTACTAGTCATGAACTTTCAAGAACTTATATCAAAAGATATCATGATATTCAAGCAAGTAAACTCATCATGTCATGTTGGAATTTGGCTATTTTGTTTCAAGTCAAGCAAGTATACAATTACCCTTTCTCGGGCCACGCAAGTCATGTAATATCAAGTCAAGTACAAGATTTATGGAATGTTCAATCGAGCTAGTCATGCACTTCGATATAATGCCAATACCATGATCAATCAACTCCCATGGGCACAAGTACTTTCGGGTGCTCCTCCCAGGACCAGATCGGGCCCTATATGCGCAGGCATTAATCATGTATTTTTAACATCCACTTTTGTATATAGCCAATATGGAATTTCAAGGATAAAGCTTGTAGACACGTAGGATAGACTTTGATAGAATAGAGTCCAAAATATGACACTTGACATAGATAGGCGATAATAACGGTACAATCACGATTATCGATAAAAACTAGGTGGAATTAGTTCCCTAACTTGGGTACCATGACAAACAAGTATGGATATTCTTTATATAGAATTGAGGTCCACAAGAACATCAAGTTTAATATAGAATTGGGGTTTACAAGAACATCATAACAATGTTGATATAGAATTGGGGTTTACAAGAACATCATAACAATGTCATGCTTTACCCCGTTCATTAAGATAATTCTCATATCATGCACATGTCATGACATGAGGGCCGGTATACCATGTTTCTACAGAGTGACATGGCAACGATTGTGTAATGGGTTTTTAGGGTACAACCAGCTCAGTCGGCCTTGAGGGAATCCAAGGCTCGAGGAGTCTTACGGAGGTCTCTATGACTAACTCGCTAGTCCAAAGGAACGGAGTGTCCAATGGAGAGCTTGTATGTCAATGAGAGTTAAGGGGGTAACGTTAAAACATCATGAAACATGGGACTATATTCACGGAGTGGAATATAGTGCCGATATTATGCTTATATATTGAAACCCTCGGTTATCAATATCAGTGAAAATAATAACTCAGGAAAGTAGCGACTTAGGTAAAGTAATTTTTAATGAAATTAACGCCTTTTACAAGGGCGTTTAATTACACTTTTGACGACTTATACAGCAGTCGTCCATTCTGTATTTCTATTTTTGCAGAATTTAGATAATATGGAATTTTAGCAAAAACACGCCCTGGACAGGGGCGTTACTTTTCAATTAGCGCCCTGTTCTAGGGCGTCAGTTCAATAAGAGGCGCCCTTGACAAGGTCGTGAATTCCAGAATTTACCAATTTTCAGATAATAAAATTCCAGGAAAAAGGGTACATGATCATGACAGGAAAAATAGCAGGATTTCACAGGTATACTCATGCAATATATTAGATTCATGGTTACATAGATATTAAAATTTAAACGTGGGTATTTATTAATTACATGCAATTGACGACTTCTGGGCAGGGCGTCAAAACAATAATTAGCGCCCTAGTGTGGGTCGCTTCTTTAAATTAGCGCCCTTGTCAAGGGCGTTTCTTTTTAAAATTACATAGAAACCATCTGAAACCACAATAAAACTATATGCATGCACGACCGATGATATTATTAAGATCTTAGATTAGTTTGGGCTACGATCTTGAGAAAACCTACCTGATGATCTGTGTGAAGAGTCGGTTAAGATTTGTGAAGAGAAAAGGACTCTCTGTTAGCAACAGAGTCTTCTGATTACCGGAGGAAGAAGAAGAAGATGATGATGAAGAACTTCACGTCCTTCCACTATATGGGCGTTCCTTCTAGATGCAGGCAACCTACAGGAGAATAAGATGAAGAACAATTAATATTCTTCATAACTAAAACCGTAGACAGGGGAAGAAGAACATTACCTGTTCTTCACGTACGCAGCAGTAGAGCTTCGACCAAATAGATTTTAGGGTTTGATGGACAAGGATTATTTATAGGGTTTTGGGGAACCCTAATAGAGTTAGAGTTTGATTAAGGGTAGTATTGCCATGATAGAGTCCTTTCTATATTCTACTAACTCGTACTAATCCATAAACTTTCCCGGGATAGAGTCGAATGAAACTCGAACTGAATTAACGTCTTAAGTGAGGGCGTTGAATTTAAATTGATGCCTTTGACAATGTCGTTTCTTGCGAAAACGCACCTAAGCAAAGGGTGTTATGTTTAATTACCCTTTTATTTATTTTGGTTGTTTGAGAATTGACGCCTTGTCCAGTGGGCGTCCCTTTTTCAATTCACGCCTTAGCCAGAGGCGTTTAATTTTAATTAGCGCCTTGAATCAAGGCGTTATTCACATTTTTGGTTCTATTTATTTGTTCCTCTTGATTTTTCTTTTACTTACTTAAATCTTTTAGCCTATTTTGACTAATTAAGAATTTATTTATTCTAATTTGATTTATTTTAAAAATCTTTATTTTTCCAGGGTTGCTACTGTCCTCTTCAGATAGGGATTTAGTTACTGTTATATTTGGATCAATGGAATGGAGCTGTGATTGATTCAGAAGATTCTTTAAGAAGCGGATTGTGTGATCTTGTACCTCTGCAATGTCTTCAATATCCTCTCCTTGTTCATTTTGACATTTCCGAATCGCATTGTAACTTTTTCTCGCCCTCAGAGCTGCATAGAAATATTTGGTATTAGAGTCTCCTAGCGAAAGCCAGTGTTGTTTTGCTTGCTGCTTTACAAATAATTCCTCCATATATCTCTTTTCTACATAAGCTCTTCAACATTCTTTTTCTTTTTGGACTAACCCATCATCTAGTGGGTCCTCCTGAAGTGCACATTGCGCATGGATCATCTCTAGCCTTATTCACATTATTAGTGATATTCCCAAATGATTCCTTGTTCCACTACTTAAGTGCATACTTTACAGCTTTGAGTTTTTGACAAAGTACAAAGGAAGGAGTTCCCTTTATATCAGCCGAATTCCAAGATTGTTTAACTATGTTAAGGAACTCAGGATGCGCAATCCACATGTTAAGAAATTTAAACGGTTTCTTCCCATGTTGAATACGAACATCACAATAAACTTGCATCTGCCAGTGATCAGAGAAGATCGGAGGAGCAAATTGCATATAACTAGATGGGTAACATTGCATCCATTTGTCATTTACCAGAGTCCTGTCAAGGGTTGCAGCAATTCTACTTGGACCAGAATTCATATTACTCTAGGAATAAGAATGTCCTATACATTTAATGTCTTGTAGGCCCGCAGCATGAAGAGCATCATTGAAAGAATCTAGCAGAATCAGTGGTACATTTCTTCCTCCAATTTTCTCATGGTGATACCGGATAGAGTTAAAGTCACCTATCATAAGCCAATGATCATTTGTCACCGTGCCAGCTAGTGAAGTAATCTGCTGCCATAACTGATGCCTTAATGACGGACAGTTAGAACCATACACCGCAGTCAGATGAAAAGAAGTGTTATCCCTTTTGTTGGTGCATCTAGTATGGATGAGTTGCTCATCTTCCATAATTTTGCAAACCTCAACCATACTGTCATCCCACAAAATCTAAATTCTACCTGACTTGTGCAGTAAATAATTATTAGTAAAACTAGCACTTGGCCAAATTCTATGTTTAAAAGAACTAGCATTGGTAGATTTTATCTTAGTTTCAACTAATATGACAATATCAAAATGATTATTCTTTAGCAACTCAACTAATTCTTTGCACTTGAGTGCTTATTTATACCTCTAACATTCCAAGATAAAATTTTCATCATAGACAAAAAAATTTAGTTGAGGAAAGGCTTAGAGTTTCTTTGTCCCCCCTTTTTTGGCAACGCGGCGTTTATCAACTTCATCCACCGCGTTGAGGTTATGGAACTTGGAATTACCTACCTCCACCGTACCATTATCACCCCCAAGTGCAATGTTCACGAGATGATTCGTCCGGCCATCCACAGTGGGATGAACACCATGTTCGCTTGCTCCAAATGCCCCATGGGGCCCTTGGACAGCATCAACACAAGTCATAGCGCCATCTGGTGCTCCAAGTTGCCCAGCCACGATAGAAGGAGGCAGGCTAGCGCCATATACGCCCTTGGCAAGGACAACCTTACAGGAATGGGCCGGTCCCAAGTCATCATGGAAGGCAATGGACCCAGCAGTAGGGACTGCCACCAAGGCTACAACGTTGGGAACGCAAGCTGCATCAAGGCCATGATCTTGTGGCTACGCATGCATGTGGTGAATAGCAGCCGATGGGGCCTCTCCATTATTGATGTTAGTGCGCTGAAAAGAATAGGGAGGGATGCCAAGAGGGCCCGCCTCCTCACATGGAGGCACTTGAGATAATTCCAAAGCACCCATGGCTGCAATGTTTGGGACGCAAGCAGCATCAAGCTGCGCATGCACATGGAGAATAGCATCTGATGGGGCTTCTCCATAATTGATGTTAGTGCGCTGAAAAGAAAAAGGAGGGATGCCAAGAGCGCCTGCCTCCTCACATGGAGGCACTTGAGATAATTTTAAAGCACCAATGCCATCCGTAGCTGCCCCATGGTGATGGAAGAAAGTGGCAGTCCAAGTGGGGCCGCCTCATCACATGGTGGTTGAAGAGTATTATCTATAGCACTAAAGTCATCCGGAATCAAATGAGGTGCTATAATAGTCACAGATGGCTCTCCATAGTGGCGGGCTCCCTTCAAAGATTGTGACAAATCCGCTAAAGGAGGAGTTGAAAATGTACCTTTGGAAAGTGTGGCAGCCAGCACCTTCGAATGTCTCTCCTTTGTTACTGTGGTGGTCAAAGGCCTTGCCTTAGATGTCTCCTGGATGGCCTCAGACTGAGTCACTAACTCATTACTCTGAGACCTCTGAACCGCAGGGGCTTTGAGAGGCTCAGAGATCTGACTTGCTGCGACCCCAAGACCCTCCAGCGCACCATCTCCCTCTGAATTTAGAACATGAAATGGGTTATGAGTATGCACGTCAGCTGAAAAGGGAGTTGAGCGTGCCCTTGGTTTGTAGACTTGAACCTGGTCTGGTTTCTTCTGGAGGACCAGTTTGCATGTACCATCTGGATGACCAAAGGAGCAACACAACGAGCAACGTCTTGGCCTCCATTGATAGGTCGCTTTAATCTTCTTGACACTGCCATCAAGATCTTTGTAATGAACGTAATCGGGGAGGTTATCTCCCGATGAGATCATAATGCAAGCCCTCGCATATGCAAGTCTCTTGCGCACAGCCGTTTGCTTGTCCAGGTACAAAGGGTCGCCTAGGATGCAAGAGATCTTCGCAATAAAGTCTTTGGTCCATAGGTGAAGCGGAAGTCCGTGGAAAGCTACCCACAATGGAATACACGTGAGACTGTCTAATTCCATTCGCAGTTCAGGACTCCATCGCCGAAGGATCATGGGGTGGCCTTTGATGGTCCAGAAACCGTCAAGAGCCTAACGCAAATCCTCTTCAGTGTCAAATTTGCAAACAAAAAAACCATTCTGAAGAAGATGTAGTTCAAACACATTTGTGCCCCACCGGGACTTAACGAATGCATGGAGAGGGTTGTAGGATAGATGCAGTCCTACCACATACCCTACCAATGCCATAGACCAGGTTGCTAGAAGATCCGCAGAATCGGACTTCTCATAAACTGCAACCTTGACACCATTCTTCATTTCCGGAAGAACAAAGTGAAGACCAAACTCTTGTGATGCAGGTGGACCCTTGAAAAGGCTGTTCCAAGCCACATGAGAGGAAGAGATTGGAATAGGAAACCTACCTCTTGAACGTGATCTACCCCTCCTACCATCGCGTGGGACATCAGAGGCATTAGTAGTGGGCACAACACTAGCATCACCATCAGCCCTAAGGGGGCAAGATGGGCCACGAACAGCATCTGAACAAGCTTTAGATGGGCCAAGGGCCAACAAACCACGTGCAGGCTGGGAGGAAGGAGGAACGCCATGGGAAGAAGGCCAATCGTGGCTTTGAGGCACGACTATCTGTGGGGGGCAGGATGGGCCACCAGCAGCATCTACAGCCAGGGGGCAAGCCCCAGGCTTGGAGAAAGGGAGGACTACAGCTGAAACAGAAGGAACACGGGCTGAAGCAACCTCCTTCTGGCCAACTCCCGCAGTGCCACCAGGAGGAGGGACCAGCCATGGGGGAAAGGGAGAAGCCCCCCCAGGGCCAGCCATGGGCTCCCTCGTCATGTACCAGCACTGCACTTTCGGAGCACCATGGCTTGTGGTTTTGGCGGCACCTCTATGGAGTCAAGTATGGGGTTTAGCAGGGGTTCGAGGGGTAGTGGTGGAGGAACAATTGATGAAGCAGGGGCAATAATAGGTGTAGGGGCTCTGATGAGTGGTTTGTTAGGTGGAGGTATGGTGGGAGTGGATGAGGTCTCAGATGGACTGTGGATGATAAGAGGTTTGGAAGGTGGAGGCATAGTAGGGGTTGATGGGGCCCCGGATGGGTAGTGGGTAATGAGAGGTTTCGAGGGTAAAGGGGTTATGGTGGAGGTGGATGGTGCCTCGGAAGGGCGTTGGATAATGAGGGGTTTGTTTGGTGGAGGCAGAGCGGAAATGGATGATGAAGTGGAGGTGTAAGAGATGATGAGAGGCTTTGAGGGTAACAGGGTTATGGTGGAGGTAGATGATGTTGCTGGGGACTCAGTGGGAGGTTAACAGTAGGGATGCGGATGAGAGGACGTGATGGCGGTGGAAATGGGTGAGGCGTTGTTGTAGGTTGTGCTACGGGTCGAGGACAGACAGGTGCAGTACGGATAAGGCATGGAGGTTGGTTAGGAACATGATTGGCGACAAGGATAGAGCTGCCTTCCGTATGCCAATCTTGCCCTCTTCCAACTTCCAGGAAGGAAGAGATGGGGTTGACTTGGTGGTTGGGTTGTTGGTACGTCGGTAATGGATTTTGGAGGATGCGCATGTTTGGCTGTTGCTGTGGTGCCTGCTGAGGCTGTTGTTATTGTGGTTGTTGTTGTTGTGGTTGCTGCTTGTAGCACCCCGTATAAAAAAATGATAAAAAAAATTTATTAATAATATTTCCCAAATAAAAAAATATATTAGATAAACTCTAGAGGAAGCTTAAGTAAGAAGTTGGAACACGGAGTTATCATATGTAAAGATTATTCACTTAACAAGTGACTTCCTAGTGTAGTTGGTTAAGTGATGTGCCTTTCAACCTAGTGACCAGGGTTCCAATCCCAGCATCCACCATTTACCTTTTGTGCCAAATAATTATACGTTATAGGCTAGCAAAACTTGCACCGAGGCAGAAACCTATATGCAACCAGCCAATGTACAGACTTTGAGCCGGTGAACGTAGGTAAAGATATGAATGTATAGACTTTGAATGCATGGAGCGCACGGGCTATACAGACTTGGCCCGAGAGTGTATAGACTTTGAGCTGGTGAACGTAGGTAAAGATAGGAATGTATAGACTTTGAATGCATGGAGCACACCGGTTGTACAGACTTGGTCCGAGAGTGTATAGACTTAGTGTGCATGCAATGTATAGATTTGTGTGTTTGCTAAACCAGTGAACGTAGGTAAAGATAGGAATGTATAGACTTTGAATGCATGGAGCACACGGGCTGTACAGACTTGGTCAGAGAGTGTATAGACTTTGAGCTGATGGATGTATAGACTTAGTGTGCATGCAACAGGACGATGTACAGACTTTGAGCTGATGGATGTATAGACTTAGTGTGCATGCAATGTATAGACTTGTGTGTTTGCTAAATCAGTGAACGTAGGTGAAGATAGGAATGTATAGACTTTGAATGCATAGAGCACACGGGCTGTACAGACTTGGTCCGAGAGTGTATAGACTTTGAGCTGATGGATGTATAGACTTAGTGTGCATGCAACAGGACGATGTACAGAGTTTGAGCTGATGGATGTATAGACTTAGTGTGCATGCAACATGACGATGTACAGACTTGCGAGAAGAGTGTATAGACTTTGAATGCATGCATGCTATAAGGCGATGTACAGACTTTCTATAATGATGCACAAATGCATATATGAAAGTATGCACATTGAAGAGGGATGGTCAGGCATGCGATGTACATACTTTGAAGTGAAAGATGTATAGACTTAGTGTGTGTGCAACCTTGACAGAAACCTGCACCAACCTTATTGACCTATACCTACGCTTGAACAGGTGTTGCACCAACCTTAGGTACATGAATAGTGTCAGTTTTATTTAAAGAAAATTTTGAGAAATAAATTTTATGAAAAATAAGAGAAAAATATAATGATCCTAGCCATGAAATTTCATAAACTGATTCCATCAATTTTTAAAGATAAAAATCTTTAAAGTTAGATACGGAGTTTCGGGTTGAATTTTATTCTGGCATATTTTAATAAAATAAAATTTTGATAAATATCAAAAAAATCTAGAAATCATAAAAATATATAATTTACTATTTTTATTAACACCGTTCATTAGATATAAAATTTCTAAACGTTGTAATCATTATAGTGGTGTGCCCAGACAAATCATAGTTGGCACCCCATTATCATGTGTCCTTTCTGACACATACAACCCCTTTTTGTTGGCATCGCACTATAGTATGGCCATGGGACGCTATGATTCGGATCTTGTCCCCCTCCTGTCTACCCAAAACACTATAATATTTTCTATATTGAGGCTCCCTCCATTCTTCCGAAGGCTTGCTGCAGAGAAGGGGGAGCATTCTCGGAAGTTGCAGAGGTTGCAAAGGAGGGAAGAAAGCTGCCCTTTTCTTTTACCTGTACCTAGTGGTCATCTCAGAAAGGTAGGTGTTCTCATGCTTTTAACCAAAGATTAGCTAGTCTAAGATAGGTAATCTAGGAAAAAAATAGTATTAGCTCATCTCCATGCGATGTTCCATACGATAAACCGTGTTTACAACAATTTCTATCATACTTTCACATAGATCAAGTAAATGTTAGCTAATCTGTTACAATATATTAGCTGGTAAGTTAGATCACCTAATCTAATCGCATGATGAGCTAAATCTTCACATTACTTGTGTTACAGACATGTTTTACGCTAAATGATTACACCACCATATTCTAGATATACCATGTTTAAGTAAATAGGTTGGTAGGTATTCTCAAGCTTTAATCTAATCAGCAGCTAATCTAGCAGAGCTAATCTAGGGTAAAGTAAGTATTAGTAGTATTAGCCTCATCCCCACCCGATATATTGTGCTAATCTATTAAATAAATTTGCTAGCCGAATCTAATTACATGTTTACATAATTAACTTTATCATATTTTACCTACTCTATTAATTAATCTGTCAAAAAATCTGTTAGCCTAATCTAACTACAAGCTAAACCTCCATGTCGACACCTACAAACAGTTGTGTCAACACCAGCAAGTGTCAACACCTAGTGTCGACACTTGTGTCAACACCAGTAAGTGTCAACACTAGTGTGTAGAACGGGTGGAATAGATAGAAGAACACATGGAAAATTATAATGATAATAGGGTGAGTTAGGAAAAGAAATAACTTTAAAAACAGTTAAAATTAGAAGAAGTGACAGAAGACAAAGTTGAAGATATGAGAGTTATAAAGAAGTTTCATCAAGAGTGCAGAGACAGAAAATGAGACGAAGATGGTGAAAAACATGAAACACTGACATCTATCGGCACAGATGAGCAGAAAACTCGTAAAAGATAGAACCGTGGGAAAATAATAATAACTTAAAAATGGTGGAGAATCAGAGAACGTGGTAGAAGAAGAAAATTTAGATCTACAAGAGAGGAAAAACTTTTATGAAGAACTCAGAAAAAAAATACGATTAGAATGGCTTCAAAATGGAGGAACAAAATAAGGTATCAACTCGGATGAATAGTAACTTGTCAGGACAGAACTTAGAAAAAAGTGCAATAACTTAAAAACGATGAGGAATTAGAGGAAATGATAAAAAGAGAAAATGTATATAACTTAAATATGAATAACTTTGAATAAGACAATAAATTTAAATGAAGATCATATAAGCATGTAAATGACTAAACAAGACTAAAATACTCAAGAACATAAAGTAACAATAAATGAAATTGAAACCTGAAGGGGTCTCCTGCCCCTCTCTCTCTCCTTGCTTCTCCTGATAACACCAAAAACCCACAAACTCTCTCATAAAAATTAATAACAGCAAAATTACTAAAAATGTATTACAAAGCTATTTACAAAACTAAAAATGAAGATCATGGCAGCCCCTAGAAGGTGGCAGCCCATGGCACCAATTTCAAGAAGATGGCAGCCCCCTGGGTGCCAATTTCAAGAAGCTGGCAATAACCTGTGTGCCTATTAAACGGACCCCGAGTTTTGTTTTTCCAAGACCATGAACCCCCGAATGATGCGCCTGGTTTCTGGACGCCATTCACCGATAAATGGCAGCCTGAGAGGCGTCATTTAACCCCTGACTGGGTTTCCTAAACCCTATATAGTTCACAGGAAGGGCACCCCATTGTGAGGATGTCATTCCTAAACATGTCAGGTAGCCTACAAGGCACCAATCTCACCTAGTTTTCTTCCATGTATCAAACGTTGCTGGTTTTTACTCCTACTTCATCCCTACATAACGATACGCCTTGGATTCTGTTCTATAATCCACCTTATGTATATCCTACCTGGTCAACCCTTGAAATTCCGTATTGGCTATAAATGAGAGTGGATGTCGACAAACATGACCAATACTGTGTATATAGGGCCCGGTCTGGTCCTGGGAGGAGCACCCAAAGGTACTTGTGCCCATGGGAGTTTATTGACCACGGTGTTTGGTATTGCACCGGAGTACTTGCTTGCTAGACTTAAGGCATTCCACTCATTCTCGTGATATTACTTGATTGATTGACTTGAGACCCGCAGAAGGGTAAAAGTGTTTACTTGAATGAATTGATAAATAGCCAATTCCAGATATACATGCTTGAAATTACTTTGCTTACTATTGCTTGATTGACATGTTGTTATTCCAGTTATTACTCCTCAGTCATCACTTGCTTGATATCATTTGCTATCACTTGCTACTGCTGCTTGAAAATGCGAAATCTATATGCTCTCACTTTCTACTCTTGTCGATCTTACGATTCCTTGATATCTATCTGTCTGCATGCATAGATTACCCACATTAAATGAACTTTTAATTCAGTTAAAGCGTCTTAAATCTTGAGATGTAATTTCTACTGAGCGATTCGCTCATCTAGTTGTTTTCTAACCTTTTCAGGTAGTTTGGATATCGGCCAAAACACGGAAGGGGATGAGTCTGAGTGATGAGTGTATGGATGGAGTCATCAATTGTCATGTTGTGTTATTGTAATTCCACTATTTTGTGTTAAATTGTAATCCCTACGTATGTCAGTTGTTGTCCATTTATGTCATTTGTATTTCCTTTGATCAAAACTAATAAAGGAGTGAGGACTAGTAGTTGATTCTATGAATTTGACATTTTGGTTAGTTGTAATAATCGATAGCTTGAACTATTTATGTTATTTTCAAATCTAGGCTTAGTAATTTGCTTAGTCATTTGCGCACTCCTTAAATTGTCTAAGTAAGATCTCCACTAATTAGCCAGATCACTTTGGTTCTATATAAAGGACTGTCACGTCACGGGTAAGCTTCCGCGCTCGGGACGTGACACTACTGCTATTGCTATTGTCTAGGGGGAGGTCTCCTGGCCTTCATCATGGCGATGTATTGCCTCATTTCATCCCAATCTATTTGATGTTCATCATTCATATCATAGATATAATCTCTGAAATGGAAATAGTTTTCCACTGTATGACCCGGCTGTCTATGGAAGACACAATATCTGGAAGTGTCAACGTTTTTGGGGCCATATGGCTCTTTCCTTAGGCAAGGTGAGTGCATTAGCAGCCATGAGAGCATTAAAGATGTCCGGCAATGACTCCGGCAAAGGTGGGTAGTGAGTTCTCCTTGGGCCAATTGGCCTCCTCTGTTGTTGGGAGCCATAGTCTCCGGGTGGTGGAACCTGGTGATATTGAGCAGGTCCCTGTTGTTGTTGTTGGAGATGGAGGGGTTGAGGCATATTGTTCTGGAGGAGGTTGTTTTGTGGGGGAGGACGATAGGGTTGCTGAACTTGTTGGTGCTAATGGAAGGGGAGTTGCGGTACTTGTGGAGGCCTGGCGTTGGCTTTCTGGTTGGGATTGCCAACCACACTCACCTGGTCATTCGTTACGACCCCTTCTGTCACCCCACCTTGGGCACCAGTGCTTGGTTTCCTAAACACCCTTGGCTTTGATGGCTCGAACATATGCATGAGGGGGGAATCTTTCAACTGTGTTTGGATATATCGAGCCCTATCATACAGTTCCTCCATAGTGGTGAGCTTGTTCATTGCCAGGACATGTCTGAATTGCGGAGTGGCATTAGACACGATCATCTTTACTTGTTCCGATTCCGAAATGGTGTCTCTCACTTTCTCTGCTAAGGATCTCCATCTATCGGCAAATTGGATGAAATCTTCGTCCGGCTTCATTTTTTCGGCCACGAGGTCGGTAATAGAAAGGGAGGGACTGACCCTATCCCGATATTTCTATAGGAATTTTTGTTGCACTACGTCGAAGTTCTCAGCCTCACTCGGCTCTAAGGAATAGACCCATTCTAAGGCGGGACCATCCAATGATCTCCTGAAGAGGTATGCCAGAGATCTTTGATCGTTCTACCAAAACGAGGACTCATACATAAAGTCCTTCAGATGAATGAAGGGGTTGCCTGTGCCGGTGTACCGTCGGTACGTTGGCATTTCAGAAGGAGGGAGACAGAATACCGAAAGGATTGGAAAAGCGATCGACATCCACAATCTTTTTGAAATCTCAGAATTGTTCGTCCATCTTGTTCAGCCAATGAAGGAGAGATTGGGTGACCTCATCGTAAGGAGCAGGTTGTGGTGGCCACTGAGGCCTCGCGGAAGCCTGAGAAGGGAATTCCGGATGAGAGGGACGTTGTGGCATCTCAGTAAATGGAACTGACTGAAATGTTGTATGAGGAATTGGTGGAACTTGAGACTGGGGAGGTAGTTGGAAAGAGGGAGGTTGCAGACTTGTCTGCGCGAGAGGGAAGGAGGAAGGGATTGCCTGTGCAGGAACCGCCTGTGCAGGTTCTTGAGCAGGGAGAGCAGTCGGTGTTGGGCCTTGGGGAGTAGAAGCAACATATTTTCCTTTTAGGATGGCCTGAAAGGCTCAAATCGGCTCGGTGTTGAGCCGTGTGTTCTCGAGGACACCTAGCAGAGAGGAGATGTCTTGCGGTGGGGATGTTTTCCCAACGGTGGTTCGCCCCTCATATGAGGGCTCACGGGAGGAACCTGCGTCCTTAGCAGGGACATGTGTCCCCTGGTGACTCGGGGTCATATTCTGACCGTTCTCGGACATTTCTTGATCTTTTTTGAAATGCGAGATTTTGCCAGAACGCAATAACATACATACTCAAACCAATAGCAAAGATTAACAAACAAGTTGATGTTTTATGCCTTTTTTGTTTTCTTTTTCTTTTTTTCTTTTTTCTAATCTAATGTTCACACCACAAGAGGGACCTTAGTTGTAATATTGATTTCCGCCGTGTCATCTAAGGACACTCGACTCACCACAAATGGGTTGACTATCTCTAGGGAACTTCAATGGTACAACCAGCCCAGTGAACGAAGAGGGAATCCTTCGATGTCGGGGACTTACGGCGGTCCCGATGGAGGAGATCCTAGTCCGTCGAGAGGAATTCCCGACGGAGAGTCCTTCCTTCACCGAGAAAAGGTGATCCTTAGAAAAGTAAAATAAAGGGAAGATGATATGCAATGCAGTGCTGAATTTAACAAGAGATATGTAAACAGACAACAAATATATACAACAAAAGAAATTAAACAAACATCACAACACTCCTTTTTCGTAACGACGTGAATCTCTTGGCGATCACGGTGGGACCTCTTTTATTTTCTCTGGTTACCCAAATATTTTTAGCACCCACGTGTGCCCCTTCACTCGGCACTCCCGTGTGCCCCTCCTGATTGCGCCCGCGTGCGCTACATTCGTGCTCCCAGTAGCACTCTTGACATCGGCACCCACGTGTGCCCCTTCACTCGGCACCCGCGTGTGCCCCTCCTGATTGCGCCCGCGTGCGCTACATTCGTGCTCCCAGTAGCACTCTTGCCATCGACACCCACGTGTGCCCCTCCACTCAGCACCCGCGCGTGCCCCTCCTGATTGCGCCCGCACGCTACATTCGTGCTCCCAGTATAACTCTTGCCATTCCAGCTTCATCCCTCGTGCACTATGTGCATTACTCCACAGTCCCTTGTGAGATCTGAAGAGATTCGCGTACTTCACTTGTTCATAATGTTTTGTATGAAGTTCATGCATTTATCATTTGGATTATTGAGCTATAGTTCTAATCATTTGTCTCATGGTTTTACAGGTAAAGATCTTCAGTATAAACCCTCCAAGATCAGAGGGGATTGATCACTCTGACTAGCTTAGGCAACTGAGGATTAACATGACTGAACTTTGCACATTTTGGAAAAGCTGACTGGGTCAGCTATGTAAAACTTAGGTCGACTACCTCCAATCTTAGGTCGACCGTTCGCGGCAAAAACCCAAAAATCTGGATCTGAAAACCATGTAAACCCAATCCATTTGTGCTCTACTTTTACCCACTTGCCGTTAGGGTTATGATATACATGTTTAGGCATGTTTCACATAGTTTTGGCAAGGGTTAAATGGTCTTTCATACATTTTGTGAGGGTTTATATATGAGCTACGAATTTGGGGAGAACTAACCCTAATAAGCTAATCTTTCTATCTTGCAGGAGAAGAAGGCCAAGGAGCAGAAGAGAAGAACATGGGAGAAGGTTTTATAAGGTTTTCATCTGCTTCCAGGCATCTCCGGGGTTCATGGAAGAAGAAGAAAAGGAGCGGATCAATGAGAGGAACAAGAGGATGCAAGAATCGTCATCATCCGAATCTGAGAATTAAGTATCAACATCCATAGGCATGGGAAATCGAAGGGGGAACAACTTCTACATCTTATTCCTATCTATTTGTGATGTTTCTCATGTGTTTTATTTAGATCTGAGCATATCTTGAGTATTTGTGTTTATTTCCTCAACTCAGAGAGATATTCGTGTGTGTGATCATCTGCGTACGGTCGTGTGCTTTCGGTGCTGCGATTGTTGTTGGAATGTATGGACGCTAAGATCTAGAGGGGGGGTGAATAGATCTACCCCTTAAAAACATGAACAAAAAATAACTGCGGAATTAAAGGTTCTACTACGAAACTATCAGATACACTAATCACAGATATAAAAATCCATAACCAGATTTAGATAGTAGCAGACATAGAGAGGAAATAAAAACATCTAGGCAAGCAAATTAGGCAATATACGACCAGATAGAGTTAACATCAATTGGCGATCCTATGCATTCATCTAAGCGAGAAGTGAACTGGAAAGATAAGCACAAACTCAATCACACAAAACACCAGGGATTTTAGGTGGTTCGGTTTTCACCTACATCCACCCCACGCTTAGACTAAGTGTGGCTTACGACTGATACACAGCTTCGATCCGCTGATCCATAGTTTCGGGGATTAGATCCCTACACACCGCTGATCTATAGCTTCGGGGAAATGATCTCAGACTGCTGAGCCTCACAGCTTGCTACCGCTGAGATTTACAGCTTCGCTATCCGGGGACTCACCCTCGCCCACTGACTCACAGCTTGACAGAATTCAGAAATAGAAACAAAAGAAAGAAATGAGACAATA